>JAWWEU010000138.1:19022355-19043057 GCA_035583155.1 Acropternis orthonyx | reverse complement strand
CCCCCATGCCCCATCCTTTTGCCCCCACAGACCCCCCGTGCCCCATCCCTGTCCACCCACAGACCCCCCGTGCCCCCTCAGGGTCCCGGCTCTGGGCAGTGTGTTACTGTCCCTTTATCGCTGGTGCAGGGAGGTTGGAGGCGCTGCTTTGTTTGAGTTTCGGTTCCCTAATCGCCCAAGCCCTGTGGGCTAGCGGGGCTGGGACAGTGTCCAGGATAAGCCACCAGACTGTGTTGGAAGCCCATTGTCCTCCCCCTGGGCTTTCCACCCGAGCGCTCCCGGGTTCGTCCTTCCTGGCATGTTACAATTCTATATAAAGGCCTTCGTAGCTGACTTCAGTTCCTGCGTGATGTTTGTCTCTACTCTCCGAGACCTCTGACATGTATTTTGAATCCTGTCCTGTGTCAGGGGCGTGAGGCATCACCTCTGCAGAGGGGTGTTGTTTGGTGGCTTGGCTTTATTTTTAGTTGCCCCATTTCTAGTTGAAGTCTATCAGAAAGGGAGCACTGGGGCTACGATGCCTTGGCACCAGGAGGTGTTTCTGTACCTGTCATGCCCTTTGTGCTCAAACTTACCTTTTTTGCTTTCACTTGAATAACTTCTTTGTTCCTATTGTTGTTTTTGCAGATGACACCACTGGTAAGCAAGAAGATGGACCAATTTCTGGGTGAGTCCAGAGGCTATTTATTCACTCTAACAATACATGCTACAAAGAAGATCAAACCTTGTTAAGCAGAGCTTTATGAGTGCTTTAGGCTGGTGCTGTTGCCGAGAACAGCAGCCTGTCCTTTCCCCATCCCATGGAACCATCCACCATGCTTGGGCTGGCACACATTTATGGATGCGGAAGGTGGACTGGGTCAGTCAACTGGTTTGATTTAAAAGTAACTTTTAGCCCTTTTTTCCTCTCACCAATTAGTTTTAAATCAGATCTGTTTTCCAGTTTAATTCCCTGAGAAAAATGATGCCTTGAGGACTGGCCTTTGTGCTGGCCTGGCATTGGTGAAACTGTGGCCTGTGCTTTAGCCTGGAAAAGGTTAAAAATCTTGGGTTAAAATCTTGACATGATCAAATCAGCACATTCTGTGAGGTCTGTGAAGTGTGTGGTTTGGGTAAGACTTGGGGATAAAATCAATGATCAGTTTGGATTTCTGTCTATGCTGGGTGATGACTCCTCTGCATTTGCAGCTGTGTGTTTTGCCCCAGCAGAGCTTTCTCTCAGCACAGTATTACCTGTTTGCCATTTTAAAATGGAACAGTTTTCAGAGGACTTGATCTTGACTGGATTTCTGTGTGCTCAGCACCTTCTGAAGTTCAGTTTAACCTTTATTGTCATTGTGGATTCAGTGTCTGGAATTTCTGCATTGTTACAGATACTGTCCTACTTGTGTGCTTTAAGGAACATGAAAACTTGTTCAAATAAACAAGTGGTAAAAAACTTGGTAAATTATTACCTAAAAACATCAAATGAGCTTGGTGAGAAGGAACAACTTTTAGACAGGATTGTACTGCTGATTTGCATAAATCTATTGTTCCATGTCACGTTCATCTGAATGTAATTTTACTTTACAAGCAGGATTAAAAGTCTGAATTTCCAGCAGCTGTCTCCAATAACTGCAAGATGCAGGAAGGAAAAGTGTTAGTGCTTGTGTTAGCTCTCTTTTTTTTCCCCATTTCTTTGTTGCACAGTGAGGATCTTCCCAAATGAAGAGCTGTGGGGTGTTTTTAAGAAAAATGACTCTTTGTTTGCTCTGCTGTCAACGGCTGCAGCTCCAGGGATGCACTGCTGGCTTGTCTGGAGTGTCTGTCCCTGGGCAGGAAGCGGAGATCAGTGTGGTTTGGGCTGCAGGATCCAGTAAGATTCCCTAGCCTAAGGGATGTGTTAAACACCAGCAGGATGCTCCTAGGTCAGCAGTGCCCAGGATTACGTTGGCATTCTGGGGAGTGTTTTTCTGGGTGCAGGTGGTGCTGGGAGCCTGCCAGATGGTTCATTCCTGGGAAGCAAACAGGTTAGGGAAAGGCTGCTGGGAAGGAAATGCCTCCCTGAACTCCAGTTCATAAATTTTAATGCACACCCACAGATGCTTCATGTGACTCGAAGCTGAAGGTAATACTTGTCACTCTTCCTGAAATCAGGAATCACAGTCATCTCAGAGTCTTAAGAAAATTCAGGGGTTGAGGTCAATGTTAGGAGTTGGTTGGATTGGGTAAAAGGTTTTGGATCCATCAGAGAGATTTTCTCCAGTGGTCCATCCTTTGGTCCTTGTGTCACAGCCTGTGTCTGCAGTGTGGAAATACTTGGAGGCTGATTTTCCCTCAGACATCTTGGCTGCTTTTTATACCTGGCAGTGTCTGCGGGTGTCACCTCAGGAACATGGTGACCATGGCACCTTCCCTGGTCGGCTGTTGAACCTTCAGCCTTTATTTTTGATCTTGGCTTGGTGGATTTCTGTATATGTGGGGATTTTCCATTATGGGGCTGCTCAGATTGTTTGTTTGTTCTTAGTTTTATGCTCAGTAACTCCTGAGCTGGGTTACTTCGGCTTGTTTGGTGTCTCCTGTCCTGCCACTCTGGGGATTTAGTGTGACCAGTGTTTGGATTCTGTGAGTTTTACCTCTCTTTATATTTGAAGACAATCTTATATACGTTTGTTGTCTGACATGAAATTTTAAATAGCAACATCTCCACAAAGCACTGATGGAGAATTGTGTTTTCTGGGCTGTTCTAATTGTCTGCTCTTGAAAAATCAGAATTGTTACGAAGTTCTACCAGTTTTTATCTATGACTCCAGAGACCTCTCTCCGCATTTTAGTTCTGTAACACTTGGCATACTCTTTCCTGTCATGTCTACACCAATTTGACATTCAGTGCAGTAAATAATGTTTGTACAAACTCTTTAATTGCAACTAAATCCAAACCTGACCATTGTTGCGTTAGGATTGATTTGTAACGAGTGAGAAGATTGGGTGGATAATTACCTGTCTTTTCTTCCTGGAATTTTACCTTCTCATTGCTGTCTGCAGAAACACTAAAGTCACCTTTTCCTCAGTTTCTCTGGGACAGATGCCCTTACTGCTTACTAAATACTCGTGTCATTGTGAGCATCCTTAAGGACGAGGGGAAATTCTGCCTCTTTTGGTCTTGCTCTTACCAGTTGTGATTGTGCCAGACCAAAGCTGAGAGCTGTTACAGCTGCCAGTCATACATTAGCTGTTGAGTGCTGTCAGGTGCTCTCTGGAGGTGTGAAATGATTCTTTGCAGCAAAAGCAAAGCCAGACCAAGGCAGGAGGATGGATCTTTTGCCCGTGCAGTTGAGCTGAGCACCAGCAGGACAAACACAGCACGTGAATGAAGCGTTACATGGAAGTCTCCTGGGTGAAGGTTTTGGAAGTGTTTGTAGGTGAACCTCTAGGCTGGGCTTGTCCCCTTCCTGTTACCTGTGGTGGTGACTGTGTTTTATGTGTCCCCCAGACATGCAGAATCTGCTCATCCCCTGCAGGATGCGCCCCAGGAGAGCCGGCCCGTCAACAGCGAGGACCGGGAGATGTCGCAGCACGTACGTGTCCCCCTGCCCACAGTGGCCAGGGAGGGGTTTGTGCTTCTCAGCACTTCTGGGTAAAAGGACGAGCTGTAAAGATCCTGGTGCTGCCTAATCCCTTACCTTTGGTAGTGCCAGGATGCACTGACAGCTAATCGCCAGTGCCAGCTACAGCAAGAGGTTTCTCCTGTCAGCCTGCCTTGAGTGGTGGGGAGGGAACCCAGTGTAAGCTCTGCTTGTGCCCAGCCCGGGGGCAGAGGAGGGTCTGTGGTGCTGCAGTCTGCAGGAAATACAGAACACGGTGTTACCCACACCTCAGTATTCTGTGTGACTTCTCAAGGGCCAGTAAGATCTGGAAAACACTGGGATAGAAAGCCCGAGATGCTGGGAATCGGTTTTGACTTAGACTTAGAATGCAATTTAGTGGCTCAGTGCTGAAAGAGGAGGAGAAGGGTTGCTTCTCCCCTCCCTCCTGCTCTGGTCTCTTTGATTGGTGTATTTTCTGCCACTGTGGCACATCAGGAGGGTTCACACGGGGTCCTGACAGACATGTGTGCCATGGAAAAGGAGGGAGGGTTAGGAACACCTTCCTCATGCCTTTTTTTAGGGCGAGGTGTTCATTTAGCTCATGCAGCCCATAAGGCTGCACTGCTGGATAACTTCCTTACCTATTCCTTTACTTCTGTGCCCCAGCACTGGGGTGGCACTGGAGTCAAATCAGCAGCTGTAAAGGGAAGGGACTTGGGCACTGACTGTCCCAAATCAGGCAGGCCAAACTCCTCAGCAGCTTCCTCCCACAGAAGTTGTGGTGAGGGAATATTTGCCTCAAGGTTCTTGGGGAAAGCCTGGCGAATGTATTTTGGTGGTTTTTATTTGTGGTTGGGTACTTTGACCACGGACCTGTGAGGGAGATGTGTCAGAAAAAGCCTGATTCTTTCAAAAAGAGTGGGGGAGAGGAGCTGAGGGATGTGATGAAATTCTCAGAACTGAGCTAAACCCTCCCTACGCTCAGAAACATGGCCCTACCTGAGAACTGGGGGAATGCTTTCGAAGGACACAGGAGTTTCTCTGGGGGCACCTGTCCATCGGTGTTGAAGGCTGTTCAGGAAGCTTTCTGAGATCTGACTGAGTGTCCTGGGGAGTTTTATCACCTGTGTGCACTGAGCAGCTCCTGTGTGTTTGCCCTGTTGGCAGGCCCTCCCCAGTGGTGAGGATGATGAAGATGACAGTGACAGTGACAGCGACGACGACGACGTCAAAGTTACCATTGGCAACATCAAAACGGGAGCCCCGTCCTACATGTGGGTATTGCTGGTCGTGGTGGGGCTTTGGGGCTGAGGTGGCTCCAGCATGTTGGGATTGAAGGTGGGGAGGAGGTGAGAGCTGCTCTGTCTCCTGGGAGACATGGGAGCCAGACCACTGGAATGGGATTGGGATTGGGATCTGATGGGCAGCTCTGCCCTGCAGTAGTCGCTTGTTGGAGGATCCATCTGTTGAATAGAAGTGGTAGTTCATGGGTCTGCTGCTGGAAAATTAACCTACTAATTACAGTGCTTCGTGGGGCAGAACCAGAGGTGGGAAGTTATATTTAACTCATCTGTGAAAACTCCCAGAAGCCAAATCTGTATTCCTAAGAATTTGGGTAAAGCTGTGGATTTACTCATTCCCAGCTGTCAGGATTTTGTGGCTCAGAAATGGTGAGGCTGGATTTGAGAACCAGGAGATGGAATTTTTTAAAATTCTGCCTAATGTGCCTTGAATAAAACCCGTAAGACAGCACTTCTGCTTGCTGCTAGCAGCCCTCCCCTCACAGAAATGACTTACCTGTGCTTTGCTGCATATTCTCATTTTTCCACTTTATGGATAATTTCCTTCTCTTGTTGTAGAGGTGGTTTCACTCTGATGGATGACTCTGAATAGCAAACCCAGGTGAACTAAAGCATCTTCTGAAGGGTGTCAGGGCTTGAGTATATTTTGCATGAGAATCTTCAGCCAAGTAATTTGTTCAAATGCCAACACGGTGATTCTTTTCCAATAGGGGAACTCCTATGAATCTAAACTTAAAAACGGGTAGAGGCTATGGAGCATCTGCTTCAGGTATTGCTGTTGTTTTTATCCTTCACCTTTTGCAATATTTCACTTCCCTGGCACTGAGAGCTGCAGCAGCTGCACATTTTGGTCTGTTTGGAAGCATTTGTGCATTTTATGTAAACCAGGACTAGTAAATGCATTTCCTAAACACAGAGTGCTCCTCGGACAGTCTGAGGGTCCGGGATGCAATGGGGAGATTTAATTACCCACCACAGGTGATTATAATTCTATTTAAACTATTAAAAAAGTGCAATGATTATTACTTTTACAGTAAAAACCCTGAAATATTTCTAAACTATGTTGTGGCACTGGGGCTGAGCATTCCAGCTTGTCTGGGGAAGGACTGTAACTCTGGTCACTGTCCTGAGCTACTTGCAGTGTAAGACACTAAAAGAAACAAACTCTGGCCTGGAGTATCAGCTCTGAATTTTTCTACTGATGAAATTTTCCCCAGCACTCAGTTTAGTTTCTGTTGTGGGTTCTGTCCTTCCACGTATGTGAGACTGCCCTTTCGTGGGCTTCATCTGCTTCCTTCCCTTCATTTTTTTTTATCCAAATGAATTCTCTTCTGCGAAAACAGGAAAAATTCTGCTTGAAGATTCTGTGTCTGTATCAGATTTTTGCTGACTCCCTTTAGTTCACAGTCAGTAAAGACTCATCCTGAAAAAACTTCTTGTGTCTGTCTTGGGAGGGGAAAATAAGTATTTTGCCTGGGGAGAAAATTAATTTGGTTTTATTTTCATTAGGGGTAAATTTCGTGCACGTTCTAATGGTTTTCTCTGTCTAGTGCCAGTCTGGGTTGAATTTGCTCCTCTGCTGTTCACCTGCAAGTGCTGCACACCCTGGCTGTTTGTTTATGGAGTGACTGAAGTATGTTTATTAAAAAGTTGATTGTGGTTACCTACGTGCTGTAAAGCCAGTGATTAATTCCCAGCAGCTCTTTGCTTTTGACTGGAATAATTTGCTCAGCAAATGAGTGGATTAAAGGCATTGCATTAAAAGTAGTAACAGTTTCTGTCTCTCCAAAGCCAAGTTGCAGCCCAAAGGTATTGACTTGGATGCCGCAGGGAATATAAATGGATTGCCTGTTATAGAAGTGGATTTGGATTCATTTGAAGACAAGCCGTGGAGGAAACCAGGTGGGGCCTCACAGTTCCTTGGGGTAAATATTTTCTGCAGTTTTAGTTGTCTCTCTTTAATTTCACATGTCATTTCTGTCCATTTATTGTTGCCAGGGAACAGGGGAGCTGGAACAATGCATGTTGCTCAGCCTCTGATGCCTGTCTAGACAATCAATGGCATTTTCTGATTCAACAAGCCGTGCCCTACCTCAAATTGGCTTGCATTTATTCTAGTGATTTAACTAAAGGGATCAGCTATTTTTTTTTTAATAGTCTATTTTATGAATTGCCTAGTTCCAGAAAATACTGCACTGGTAACAATCTGGTGATGTTTGTTGGGCTTACAGGCAGCCGAGTAGGGTCAGGGTTTGGGAGTTGGTGATTTGTGGTCTCCTCTTGCCGTGCAGCAGCTTGTTCTGCTCCCGTGGGCAAGCCCAGAGTTGTCCCTGTGCACCCTCCTCATCTGGGTCCTGGGGCTGCCCACACTCATTAGTATGAGGGACGTTCCTGCTCTTGCAGGACAGCTGTAGGATGCCACAAATGAAGTGCTGTTTTTCATCTGATACAAAAATAAGTGAAGGACCAAGAGATCCAGATTTTTGCTGTGCTGCTCATCAAATGTGCTCTGATGAAGTGTCACCTGAAACAAAAAAATCCACTTGCCCCTTCTCAGAAATAATTCTTCTCCCTGCCAGCCCGTGTGTTTTATTTATCTTTCAGAACTATTGCTGTGCTGAGCAAGGAGTGCTTTTCTAAGGTTGTCTGTGGTGTGGTTTGGGTATCTCTTGCCCACATAAAAGGCATCAGAGTACAGAGCAGAGCTAATAATTATGTCAGGGTATCACACCAGCACTAAAGCACCCTGTGATGGAGCAAGTGCAGACAGAATAGAACACGTAGCCTTTCTCCTGCAGGGATTGCCCTTTCATTGTGAGGTGAGAAAGAGGGGAATGGGAAGAAAATGAGTTAGAAAGAACACCGTGAAGTTCAAAGATAAAGCCTGGAAATGGTTGTGGCCATGCTGACATCCCCGGACCAAAACAGAGCCGGCTGGCCCTAAAGCAGTGTTTGGGGTACACGCAGAGGGAAGGTGACTGCAGAGCTCTGTGGCCTGTGTTTATTTTACATGGCAAGTAGCTCATTACTCAACAGCCTTTCAAGTTGATATCGGTAACAGTTAATTGTTCAAGCAAGTTGGGCTGAGTGAGGGAGAGGAAGAAGAGATCTGTGTGGAGGAGCTGATGGAGGTCAGAAATAGAGGCTGATAAAGCAGATGAGTAAATGTCATGTTGCTGAGTCGGTGTTGGTGTGATTTGCATGTTTGGGTGGTACAACAGGAAGAGTGGCCTACCTAGGAGATAAACTTAGACCTCACAGCTTAAGCCACACTCAGCATGGTCGGAGTGCTTTGCTTAGCCCTGGATATATCAGCTCTTTGTTCTGGAATTGGTCTGTGAAGGAATGTCTTTGAGTGGGGGATGCTTGAGGGACACCCCAGCAGGGCAGGAGGTGCTTTGTAGTGTTTCCTGGTGGGAGGTGGGGGTGGTGCTCACGGAGTTCCTGCAGCCAGGATTGTCCCTCTGCACCAACATTTTCTTGGCAAGCAGTTTGTGGCCAGCTCTGCCATTCAGAAGTGCTGCTGGTGCTGAATTGGCACATTGCACAGGAGACTGTCAATGTGAGATAACAATCTTGGGTGACTGATTAGGGTTGTGACTGAACTGTAATTGCTGGTGTAGTCCGGGACATATCAATACAAAACTTGCACTTTTAGATATCTTTTATGAAATGGGTGAGCCCCAGAATCTCTTCACAAAACAGCAAGAGCAGTGATGATCAGGAGGGCAATGTGTGGGCTTAGCTCTGCCAAGACAAAGGTTCCGTGCCACCATCCCGTTTTCGTGGTGGGAACTGGAACTGTCACTGCTGTGCTGTCCCCAGCACTCACCTCGTGTGGACAGTTGGAAGAGACCACTGTGGGAAGATCAGGTTGGTGAATAAGTGGTTGCAAGCAGCTCTCAGTGGCCTGTGCATGAGCTGAGTTGTGGGTCCCAGGGTGCTCAGGCCGTGGTCCCCCTCCCACCCGAAGGTGCTGCCTCTCTGTGGCCCCAGCAGCCACCTGGCAGTGAAATGCACAGTCAGCTGGGCTCTCCAGAAGATCTTGGTGTTCTTAACTCTTCATTTAGGCAGCTAGAGGACAGGTGGAGAATGCAAGCCTGCAGAATCCTTGTGTTAACTTCTGCTCCCTCTGTCAGGTGCTGATCTCTCTGATTACTTTAATTACGGATTCAATGAAGAAACGTGGAAGGCTTATTGTGAAAAGCAGCGGCGGCTGCAGCTGGGGCTGGACCCTGCCCCTCCCATCAGCACTGAGAACAAGATCACGGTGGGTGACCTGTCCCTCCTGCTCCTGGCTCCAGGAAAACTGCCACTTGGCTCTGTCATCACACAGAGGAGGGTTTAAAAGCCCAGGATGCCTCAATTCCAGACTGTTCTGTGCCCTTTCAGTGATTAGAAATACAAAAATGAGTCTTTAAAGATTAAGTCTCTCTGCTGAAAATCTTTTCTCTATGGGAGGAACAGTTCTGTCTGCCTGACAGCAGCAAGGCTGGAGTGAATTTCCAGTTGACTTTGAGGCTCCCCAGGAACAGGGGTGTCTGGTGGGAAAATCCTGTGGATGTAGGAGGTGCAGAGAGGGGAGCTGGGCTTCCATGGCTGTTCTGCTGCTTGCTGTGGCTGCCTTTTGTGTTTGGAGACTGCTTTGGCCATCAGCCTTTGCAGAGTCCATGGGTGGCCAACAGCTGGGAATCAGAACCTCAGCCAAAGAGTCAGTACAGTGAGGATTGCTGGTTCCAGTGTGGGCTTAAGGACCACCTGGAAAAAGGATATGAGATTACTGAACCTTTGGACCACTAAGAGGAGACGGTGGACAGCAGGAAGGCTGAGATGGCCATTAGCTGACAGAAATGTGTGTGCCTTGACTGAAGAATATGTGGCTTGTTGGCAAGAGGCCCTGTGATTGTTCCTCTTCTTTTGCTGAGAGTTAATCTCTGGTGCTGCACTGAGTTGAAAGAAGGGCGTTAAACCTGTGTGTTATACATTGCCTTCCACAGGTTCAACAGGGGAGAACAGGAAATGCTGAAAAGGAGGTGGAAAACAACATCATCAAAACAGAGTTCAAAACAGACTTCTTGGCTCTGGTGGGAGGGCGCATGAAGGCTGGGCCTCCTCCCAACAGGTAAGGCACGGACAGGTCCTTCCTCGGGGCAGCTGGATCCACCTGGGCCACGGCTGAACCCCCTCAAGCCTCAAAGAGAAGCTTTTAAACTCCCCAGGAAGCTCTGTGGTCACTCATTCACTGTCACCTGCCTTTCCATTCACCTCTCCTTGGTGATTCCTCAGTGCAGGGAGGGAATTGTCCATCCCAGCTAATGGGACACACAAGCAGAGGTAGCAGGGCAAGCCCCTCGGCTCTGAGGCCTTACCCTGCTCACTGCTCGTGCTTGCCTGGCTTGTTCCCACTCCCACAATGTTAATCTGTGCCTCCTCCAGTGGAAGTGGGTTAGGAGTTTGGCAGTGGATAAGAGGAGCTGTTGGTTCCTGAGCCCACCAGTGACGCTGCTGGATGTGGTGAAACGATTGAGTCACTCCGATGGGCAGCCTCTGCTGGGGAAACAACCTGGCCCTGAGGAGATCCGTGGGGTTTTATCAAAACCTTCAGGACGAGAGAGCTGTGTGAAACCTGACAAGCCAGAGCTTTGGGCTCTGGGTGTTTCTGTTGCTTCATTCACAGAACAGCTTTTGCACACCTGCCTTGCAGAAGCCAGCCTTGAATTCCAGCTGTACACTTTGAGGACCGGCTTTGTGCTTCGAGTATAAGCTTTAAAGCTCTGCTTAGTCTGCTGGCATTTGAGCTCTGTGAGGGCATTTCTGTCCCAGTGTGCAGTCCTTGTTATTTGTGGGGATTCTTTGGGTCATGTTTCTAGATGTTCAGAGAGCCCAAACTCACCCCCTGCTCAGAGTGAAATTCTCGAAGCGAAAACAGGCTTTTCGTTTGCCTCTTGTCAATTTGAGTGCTGTCTCTGGAGGTGTTTCCCTAGTGGGAAAGAATGCATGGGAGAGGGTTAATAACAGGGAAAACTGCTCCTTCTGCTGTCTCTGAGCCTAAAGAGCTGCATCTGCTTTGTACCAGGAAGCTGGGTGGGACCATTGATGTGATCGGGGGCCAGGCAGGCACCATTAGGAGGGTGGAAGGACGACGTCGAGACAAACACGCCTCGGAGGAGAACCCCATCCAGGTAAATGCTGTGTGCTGTCTTGGCAGATTTCTAACTCAGTTGCACTTCTGGTGAACCCTGAGCACATCAGTGTCTGTGCATTCCTGTCCTCCCACAGCCCAGCTCCTGCCTGCACAGCAGCAGGTGATGTGTCGAACCTGTGGAGGTGTATGCACCGCTTGTTCCCTTCCACGGTCCCAGTTAACTTCTGGGTTAAAAGCTTGATCTTGCTAGGAGCCAGATTTGTCCTTTAAAGACTAGTCTTCTCTTTGGAATGGCAAGGCCCAAGTTCCTTTCCTCATCAGCTCCCTCAGAGTATTTCTTGGGGGGTGTAGCTGGGAAACTCTTCTGTGGATCATTCCCTGCGCCTTCCAGTGTTGGGTTGGAATCTCCACCTGGGACTGGTGTTCCATTTTACTTTGAAGCAACATTCAGTCTCAGCATCATTTGGTGCAGCCCACACTTCAGACTGAGGCTGGGCCTGTGTTCCTGGATTTTGTCCGCTCTGAGGAATTAAAGCCTGGGGTGTAAAACTGGTCTCAGTTTTGAGCTTGCGTGCCCAGTGTATGACCATGATGTTCTGGTTGGCTGCTGTGTAGGGAGCTGCTGTGTGCAGGCTTTGAGAACCATCTGCCAAGAGCTCTTCTCTTAACCACCTTATTCCTACCAGCCCCCTCTAACTTGCCAAGAAAAGCCAAATATGGAACCCCTCCCTCTCTGAGTGCAGTCCCTGGTTTTGTTTTACACGTGGTTTTGTGGTTGGTTTATTACTTTTAGTGGTCAGTTTTCCAGATTTACCAACAAGAAGAGTTTGCCTAAGAGAAAGCATTAGCTGGGAACTGATGGTTGTTCCTGGCCCTTACAAGCACCAGGAGCTGCATTTCCAGGTCACTTTGGTGCCTCTGCATATTTCTCACCCTTCCCAGGCATCGCCCCCCTGCCTGTTTGGTGGTGTGCTCCCTTCCCGCCAGCTCTCTGAGGTCCCTGCTGCAGGATTAAAATGCTCTCTTCTCATTCCTCTGCCTTCTAAGGTCCTTGGAGACCACGGGAGCAAACCACAGCCCCCCCAGCAGCCCCAGCAGCCCTCGCAGCCCCAGCAGCCTCCTCAGCAGCAGCCGTTCGCCCCACCCGCGGGGCCGCCGCCTCCCCCGCTCGCTGGGCCTCCTCCACCACACTTCCTGCACCCTCCTCCTCCAGTCACCTCTGTTCCACCTCCCCTGCACCCTCCAGGTACGTGGTCGCTCTGGGGAGGGCTGGTTGGCATGTCCCACGCTTGGTGAAGTGCTGTCAAGGCAGCTGAGCAGGCAGGAGCAGCAGGTCCTTACGCCTGGCCAGGCTTTGATGAGAGTCTCCACCAGCCTATTTAACATCTACCCATGAATACTTAAAAATGGCAGCTGGTCCTTGGCAAAAACAACTCTGGGCTTTGTTTCCCTGAGAGCACCTTTCAGTGCTGCTGGTGCATTTGCTTTATTGATAAATGCAAAGGAATGGGTTCCTCTTTCTCCGTGGAAGAAGTTGAGGCTGTAGGAATTGCCCTCCTGGGTTAGATCAGCGGGTTTGTTCAGCTCAGGATCCTCTCTGGCTCTTACTGATTCCAGATGTTTCAAAGGCGATGCTGGAATTGGCAATTCTGCAACAGCATCTCTGACAAATAACTTCTCAGTTCCTGATTTGTACCTTTGTGAGTTTGTTTCTGTGCACTTACTGTTCCAGCTGCCCCTGTAGGGTGATTCTTATGCTCCTGGAGGAGTGCAGTGTGCAGGGCAGACCTCAGAGCCGTGCTTCATTTTAAACAAAAACTATAATAGTGTAAATGGGTCGTAGCACCAGGCAAATGGTGGAGAGAACAAAGAACTTTGTAGTGGAAAAGGCCCAGCATTTTCTCCAGGGGCACAGGGTCATTTTTCCGTGCAAGTTTACAATGTATTGGCCATGGCCTAAGACACTTACCTCTGTCTTCACTTCTCACAAAGTCTGTGCATCTTATGGTCCAACATGAGTCAGGTCAGTGCCCCTCTTGCTTCTGGCTTAAGTAGTGCCAGGTTTAAGTGAAGGGTCCACACTCTGGGCTTGTGGTCCTGGACCAGCAGCCAGGCTTCAGAGAAGGCACCAGGAGCACTTCATGCAGTAACCCCTGTCTGAGAAGGGTTCCTGCTGCAGTTCTCACTGGTGCTTCTCCTGGTGACTTTGCTGTGGTGGCTTTTCCTACTGCCTTTCATTAAAATGCTTGGCAAAATCAAGGTGGGCACACTGGATGGAACCTGCAGCAGGTTCTCTGTACTGAAGTCCAAATCAGTTGTTCATGGGTTGACACTGAGGAATTCTCCAATGCTGGGGAGCTGCAACATTTTAAATTGTAAGGTAAAGGTGAAGAGATCATCATTTGGGAAAGTGGTACACTTTGTGGCCCAGTTCCTGCTCAATAGCACCAGTTTTTCTGCTGCTCTGTTTGCTCAAATCTGTGATGTTTATTCAAAAGTGTGCTGTGAGCTTTAGCTTGAGGCACAGAGATGCCATGAGGCACAGAGATGCCATGCTTTCCCTGTTGTCCTCACTTGTTTTCCTTCCTTATTTCCACAGGCCTGCCACCTCCAGGGCCCATTCCAGGTAGGTGTTGCCTTCCTTCCAGTAACAGCAGCAATTCTGAACTCACAGGTGGCCCCACCTGAGCATTTGGACTAAGTAACATCAGATAGGATGGCACCAGTTCAGAGCACAGGTCATTTAAGACTGATTAACTCCAATGCAGCATTGAACTCGAGCCGCTTATCTTATATTCTGGACCTAAATAATCACCTGTAGGGCTTCTTCATTCTGTCCTGCTTTCCCTCTGAAGATCATTCTAGAAAGTGGGAATGGAGAACTTGGCATGGCAGAAGCCACTTAGATTAAGACTGTTAGTTCTTGGGATTCCTTTGTACAGGAATTGAGGGTGTGAGACTGAGCAGAACAAATGCCATTTCCAGCAGAAGCCTTTTCAGAGATGCTGAAAACTAAGAAAAAGGTGTAACAGCCAGTCTTGTGTGTAAGTCAAGAAGCCCCTAATTCAGAGCTGCTGAACCCCCTCATTCAGAACTGAGTTCCTTCTGGCTGTAATTTTTCTGCTGGGAGTTTTGCCATGGAAAACAAAGTTATCTGCTGGTATAGCAGAGCCCTGGGAACAATAGCTGTGACCAGATGCTGTCCCTCTGAAGGTCCAGGGCTGACAGTGAGTTCTGGGCTGTGTCAGGGACAGAGTTACTTGTTTTAATCAATGCGGCCATAAAACCTTTGCTGTAGTTGCAATGTGTCTGCATCCCAGGAACCACTTTTCTTCCATAGTACTAAAAGGGTTAATCTTTATTCCTTGATGACTCCTTATGTTTAAGATTTATAAGCCAAAACAAGGCAGTTTTCCCTTTGTTTTTCTTCCCGTGCCCCCTCAGAACTGACACAGCCGTGGGGTTTGAATTCTGGGAGGAGACACGACCCTAAAGGAAAATGATTCCTTTTCAAACTGGGCCTTGTTTAGAGTAAAAAGGTGCTTTAATTGCCTCAAAGTGTAAGCAGCACTGAAGTCTGGCTGCCCTGGGAGCTCTCTGTGCTCACTGACCCTTCTGTGTTTAGGGTTGTTCCCGCCGCCTCTGGCACCGCCACCAGCTCTCCTCATTCCAACCTTGGATGGGTAAGACACACCTGGGCTGAGGAAGGAAGGAGGAAAGGTCAAAAACCAGTGCTAGCGATTCATGGTCTGGTTTTGGACTGGGATGGGGGTGAGAGAAGAGTGTGTTGGGAATCCTCTGCATTTGCCTGGGTTTGTCACACTCACGGCACAGGAAGGAGTCCATGGCATGTAGGCAAAACCTAGAGTAGCTGATGGCTTGTTTTGTTACTGTAAAGGTCCTCCAGGTAGTTTGGGAGCAGTGGTGCTTTCCCAGGAAACCTGGCTGGGGTGGAGCAGGGCAGGCAGTGGGGTTGTGGCAGGTTTGGGAGCCGTGGCAAAGCCCCTGCCCCTGTGTGCGGTTCTGCTGGGGGGGTTTCCCAGGAGGGTGTTCCACAGACCTCCAGGACAAGCGCGGTGACCTGGCAGCGCAGACATCCCTGCAGGCACTCGCTGGTGTTAGTAACTCATCCTTTTCTCTCCCAAAGCCAGCCAGCCAGCTACAACAACAGGCAGCCACCTCCCTTTGGCTACAACTCCGCAGGTGAGCACTGAACACACCAACTGCTGCTCCCTCTCCTCTGGTGCTTGACGGTCCAGGCTTGTCTGAGCTGACTGACATTGTGTTTGCTTTAACTTTGGGGTCTTGCCTGTGCCCCAGATGGTCCCAGTCATAGGAACACACACTTGAGTTGCACTGCACTGTGCAGTGCTTGGGGAGCTGAACGTTGTGCAGCCCTGGTGGTGGTGCAGTTTTGTGGCTGAGTGCTGAGTTTTCACTGCAGATCCCCAGCGCCAGAGCAGCTCCCCCAGGTGCCTCAGCACCTTTGCACGCACACGTGCCCACCCTCACTCACATTCTGCCTTTCCCTCCCCCCTCCTCGGGGACAACCACAACCATCCACAACTATCAGCTTGGCATCTCCTCCCTGAGCTTTTAAATCCCTCCTCACCCAGTTCCCCCTCTGCCTTGCCTACAGGCACCATCTCCTTTGGTTTTGTGATGGAAGAGGCAGTGCCAGGATCTGGGATCTCCTTCCCTGGTGCAGCCCTGCCAGCAGGGCCGTGTTCTCTCCCAGTTCCACAGTGCCCAGCGCTCCAAGTGGCCCCTCCTGGCCATGCTGAGCAGGTGGAAGCACTGCCAGCTCCAGTGTCTCCCTGCAGGAGGGGGTTGGAGGAGTGGGCAGTGTCAGCCCCTCCTGAGCAGCAGGAGCCCCCAGTGCTGCCAGATGTGCAGCTGCTCAGCAGCTGGCACTGCTTTGGGATACAGCCTTGCTGGTCCAGCTGAGCCGAGCAGCATCTGGATGGGAAGTTCTGGTGGCTCTGGGCTCATCAAGTGACATCCTTCATTAAAGGGGGTGCCCCTGGCCCTCCCCAGGTGCCACCTCAGACCCGAAGGTACCTGGTGAGAGGTGACCAAGAGCCCAGGGCTGACAGAGGCTGTGCAGCACTGCCTGAAAGCATCTGCTCTTGCTGGTGTCTGCCTCGGGGAAAGGTGTCCCTGTGCTCTTAGCAAACTGCTGGGAGCGCAGGGAGAAGGACAGGGGGGAGCTGGGCCATTGTCAGCTTGGATCCAGCTGTGCTGCCAGAGGGGATCTTCGGAGGGGATGCTGTGGCTGCTTCAGATGAGCAAGGATTCTGCTCTCCTGCAGATTCAGGTTTCATCAGCTACCCACCCATCTCCACGTCCCACACGCCCTGGGTGACCACGGTGGACAAGGGCACGAGCAGCTCCAGCAGCAGCCACTGGGAATACTCGGGCTCCAGGCGGGAGAGGGAGCGGGAGCGAGAGCGGGACCGGGAGCGCGACCGGGACCGAGACCGCACCCCGACCACCAGTGAATACAACAAGTGAGTGCTGCCCTCTGTGCTCACCCTGGGCAGCTCTGGCCGTGCCCCGGGGCACCGCGGGGTGGGGCCGAGGGTGGGGGTCGTGCAGGGTACCAGGTGGATTGTCTGGAATATCTGGGGAGGAGCCACTTTGGGTCAATAACTGGAGGACAGGCCAGGAGCCGGCGTCACTGGCTGATTTCCTGTGTCTGGGTTTGGGTTCTTTGTTTAAATCCAGCAGCCCCAGTTCCTCCTGCTGTCCCACCGGGCCAGTAAATGGAGTAGCCCCCGTGTTTCCTGGCTGTTTCACATCTCAGTGTGAAGCACTGGCTGCAGGAGCTGCTGCTGCTTCTCTTCTGCACGTCACTGTCACATCAAAGGGCAAACAAACACCGTGCTCTGCTGCGCTCCCCTGGGGAGGCTCTTGGGCAGGCAGTGCCACTCCCTGGGAGTCAGCCATGGGAGGCCACCGTGGTAGGACCTGCCGTGGCCTCGGGTGACAGCAGTGCTGGGAGCACTTGGGAAGGGAGAGGAGCTTGGAGCCTGCCTATGTTGGTGTGGAGAGCTGAGGTGGAGCCTGGGCAGCGCAGACCTCCTGAGCCATCGCCTCGGGGTGTGCTCACCGGCAGTGCCAGGGCCGTGCCGGTGGCAGGCTCAGAAATGCCAGTGATCATTCAAAACATGCTCAGAATGTGTATTCCCGGCCCCCCGGGAGGGAGCAAACAGGCCAGCCTGTTCCTCAGCTGGTTTTCCCCCCCCCACTTTTTTTTTTAAACTTACAAGCTTGTGGTCAGTGTGGGGGTGAGGGGGAGGAGCAGAACAGATGACAAACTTGCTAAAGTTGGAAGAGCTCAGACTCCCTCACACCCTGAGCAGGTCCTTGGGCAGCGAAGGCCTGGGATCAGCACTCCTGAGCGCACTGTTGGCATTTCTGGGTGATGTGGAGCACTCTGGAGCTGAGATCATGCCTGTTGATGCAGGGTGAGGGGCCATGCTCGGTGCAGTCCTTGGGAGCACTCCCAGATAATTCATCTTGGACACTTGTTCGTCCAGCTTGTTCCCAGGAGTGTGAGGACAGTGTCAGAGTCTGAATATTGCTTCCCACAAAGGGACTTGTTAACCCTTCAGGTTTAGTCTCTCAGAAGTTGCACAGGGACTGTGCAGAGGGCAGGGAATGTAGGACGGATCTGAATTTGGGGTACCCCGTGCCCACTTCTGTGTGGGGATTGAACGACGTGCTTTGAGCAGGTGGGGAGGTGTGGACAGAAGAACCACATCAGCTGTTCGAGCTCTTGGGGAAGAAAACAGCCCCTTAGTCCAACTCACATAAAAGAATTCCATGTTTTCTGGGCTGTCGGTGTGGTGAGGGAAACCCCAGCACCGGGAGGGAGGGCAGGGCGGTAAGAGGAGCCTGTTGCAGGTTATTTCAGGGGCATCCCCAGTTCCTCAGCCTGTCGGCAGAGCCGGGGGGGGGTGGCAGTGCCGGGCTCAGACGCTCGGGGGGCGCGTTCCTGTGCCTCCCTCGCCCTCTCTCCCCCCAGTGACGACGAGCGGTACCGCTACTACAGCCGCGAGCGCAGCTACGACTTCGAGCGCGACTATCGGCGGAGCCGCGACCGCAGCCGTGAGCGAGAGGACCGGCACCGCGAGCGCCGGCACCGCGACAAGGAGGAGAGCTCCAAGCACAAGTCCTCCCGGCGGTAAGGGCTGGCATGGCATGGCATGGCATGGGAACAGTCCTGGCTGCGGGCACGGAGCTTGATGCTCTGGGGCAAACTCACCCTGGGCCATCCTGGCTCCCGGTGATGCCCAGGCGAGGGAAAGCGCCGTGGGCGGGGGGAAACCTCTGTGACAGGAGAGGGGCCCTCGGTGCTGGTGAGTGCTCAGTTGGGCATCGCTGATGGATGGAGGAGGGGCAGCCTGTGCCCAGCATCCCCTCAGGACACTGCAGCTCCCACCCTGGCAAAGGGGCACACAGAGGGAAGTGCAAAACCGTGAGAGGAGCATCGGCTTTTGGTCGTGTTGCTCCTGTGCGCAAGGGCAGAGCTCTCTGCAGGCTGAAAGTGCCTCTTGAGCTCCTGGTCAGAGCTGTGTGCCCAGTGCTGACAGTGAGGGTGGTGAAACGCTCCTGAGGCAGAGCAGGATGTCCTGAAATCCCAGTTTTGCTGGAGAAGATGAATTTGCAAGAGATGATCTTCCTGTGAGAACGTTGTTCTAGCAAAGCAGCAACTCTGCTCCCTGGGCTGAGGCAGGTTCTTTGCTCGGGTCCTGTGTCACTTTACATCCCAGTAATGACTTAAGCAGACTTATTCTTGCTCTTTTGTCTTGGTGCTTCAACTTTCTTACTTTTTTTAGATGCAATTCATGTCAGCTCTGTAGGTAATGACCCTTATTTTGAAATTGGTGTCCCAAAAACCTGCACAGTGACTGGAGGTAAAAGGCTGTTCTCATCCTTAATGAGATGAGTAAGTTTTCAAGAATGGCTGAAGGGTTGGAAACAAAGTGTCGGGAAGAAGAGCCATGAGCATAATCAAAATTGAATACAGAACAAATGGAAGCTGAGCTGGTACCAGATGAACAAGCCAATGGCTTTAGGGGAGATCTCTCAGCTTCCTGCTCCTGTAGGAATCCCTGCCTGTGGCAGGGGGCTTGGAACTTGATGATGATCTTGAAGGTCCCTTCCAACCTAAACCACTCAGGGATTCTGTGAACAGGGTGCAGTTCACCAAAGCAGGGGCAGATCTGCTCGAGGGCTCCATGTGCAGGTCCAGGCTGGTGCACAAGGTGGGAACCAGGAGACTTCTCTGCCCCCTCAGCCATACCAGATGCTCCCTCTGGCCCAAAGCAGTAGGATGAGCAGTGTTTGTGAGCTAAAGGAAAGGGAGGAATACTGTGTTTAAGGCCACTTGGAGTGCCTGTTGGAGTCCCTGCTGGAGGCACACTGAGATCTGAGCCTGGCTGAGGCATCTGCAGGCACATGAAAGGGCTTTGTTGCAGTTTTCCTGCAAACTGCCCAGTGTGAAGGAAATCACTGACGCTGGTTCCAATATTAAAGGCCAGTCCCACTGTTCCAGCATAAACCACTGACACATTGGCCACGAGGTGGCTGAAGGTGTTGATTTTTCCTTTTTTTTTCCCCTTTAATGACTATGAAACCATTCATTAAACTAGTCAGAAAGTTACTTGAAGCCAGGAGCTTTTCAGCCAGGAGCTTTTCAACCAGGAGCTTTTCAGCCAGGCTCGGCCAGTTTGATGTCTTTGCTGCTAAACTGGTGTTCCAGCTGTGCTAAGGATGTCTCTAACCTGGCCCTGGCCCCACTCGTGTTGCTGTGCCTGTACTGGGACATTGATCTGCATTTCCCTGTACTCTGAGCTGTGTTTTAGCTCTGCCACCTTCACACCTGGTCAGCTCTCGAGAGCTCACCTCGTTTTCAGCCCATGAGGAGAAATAATTGTGTGTTGGAGAAGCAGCAGAAAATCTCCCCCCAGGAGGGGCCAGAGCAGAGCTCCCTCTGCCTGGGACTTCTCCCACATCACAGAAATGCTGTGGAAACATTCCCAGCTATCCACCCGCATCTGGGAAACAGGGTGAGGAGATAGAGGAGTTCTGAAGCACGAAGCCAGGTCATGTGTGAGTAAGCAGAACTAGAAACGGGATCTGCCTCCCATTGGGAAACCCACATTTCTCTCGCTCCACTGATCCCTTTCTTGCCTCTAGTCCAGGGATTTCCCCTGGGTGTTCAGAGGAGTGAAAATTTCAAACAGGAGGTTTAGGGCTCCTCGTCCTCTCAGCAGCCTCTGTGCTGAGCCAGAACTGTTGGGGCTCCCTTCACAGGGGAAGGACACAGATGTTGCCCACAGTGGCTGTGGCAGAGCCTGCCAGGCCGTGGTGATGCCACCAGTGGTGTTGGCATAACCTGCGGGGTCGGATCATCCCCAACACACCCGGGGAGGCCCCGCCGGTGTGTCCCTGTCGGTGCACACCCCAGCAGTGCCAGATGTGTCCCTGTCCATGCAGACCCCAGCAGTGCCAGCTGTGTCCCTGTCCATGCAGACCCCAGCACTGCCAGGTGTGTCTCAGTGCAGACCCCAGCAGTGCCAGATGTGTCCCTGTCCATGCAGACCCCAGCAGTGCCAGATGTGTCCCTGTCCATGCAGACCCCAGCAGTGCCAGATGTGTATCAGTGCACACCCCAGCAGT
>JAWWEU010000138.1:18975569-19022255 GCA_035583155.1 Acropternis orthonyx | reverse complement strand
AGATGTGTCTCAGTGCAGACCCCAGCACTGCCAGATGTGTCCCTGTCAGTGCACACCCCAGCACTGCCAGATGTGTCTCAGTGCAGACCCCAGCAGTACCAGATGTGTCCCTGTCCATGCAGACCCCAGCAGTGCCAGATGTGTCTCAGTGCACACCCCAGCACTGCCAGATGTGTATCAGTGCACACCCCAGCAGTGCCAGATGTGTCCCTGTCTGTGCACACACCAGCACTGCCAGATGTGTCGGTCAGTGCACACCCCAGCAGTGCCAGATGTGTCCCTGTCGGTGCACACCCCAGCAGTGCCAGATGTGTCCCTGTCAGTGCACACCCCAGCACTGCCAGCTGTGTCCCTTGCGTGGCAGAGCCGTGCTGGCACAGCCACGGGTGTCCCTGTGTCCCCTCTGTCCCCAGGAAGCAGCACGAGAGCGAGGAGGGGGAGAGTCACCGGCGCCACAAGCACAAAAAGAACAAGCGGAGCAAAGAGGAGAAGGAGGCCAGCGAGGACGGGGCCCAGGAGGGCGAGGAGCAGGACACCAAGGAGTGAGCAGGCACGCTCAGCCCTCGGGGGGAGCTGCTCCTCTGCAACCAGCCTGGCACTGGTGATGTTTGGGGTGGGGGGTGATTTTTTTTCCTTATTATTTTTTACTTTTTCCAAGGGAAGAGGCCGACTGGGAGCTGTGACACATGTCACAGGGCTTGGGGAGCTGAGGCTGCACGTGCCCTTAAACTTCCTTTTTTTGTTTGTTTTTGTTTTTGATACGAAACAATACAGCAGTACTAGTTACAAAGCACTGAGCTACTCTACTCATACACATCCCTAGGGAGGACTTTGGTGTATCAGATCCTATGGTTTCTGATGGAAGATGGCTTCAGCTGAAACTAACACAATTAGGTCATAGTTTTCGGTTCTTTTTTTTGTCATCATCATTCCTTTTTGAATAGGACAGTAAGTACGACTTGAAATTTATTGTCCAAAGAAGAGTGTGACTTAGATCCCGAGAGCCAGCTTAGAGTCTGGTGTCCAGTAGTGGAAAGTCTCATCCCCAAATAAATTCCTTCATAGCTACAGAAATAGCCTCTGGTTTCTCCGTGGCCAGGGGGGCAGCGTGGCAGGGGCAGCTGCAGGGTCTGCTCTGCCTGCTGGGCACAGGGTCCTGCCCTGCCTGGCCCTCCGAGGGTGTGCTCACACAGCCTGGGCAGAGACCTCAGAACCCGGTGCAAAGGTGGTTCTGTGCGGTGTGTGACACCCCTGACGGGCATCAGTGACAACCCACAGTGAGAGCACGAGTTTCTCTTTAATTACTTTTGACTTGCGTGTTTTATTTCCTTTTTTTTTTTACTGAGTTGAGCGGAATTACCCAGGGCAGTAAAGAACACCAAGGCCCAGCAGTTTGCCCTCGGGGGGGGTTGGCGTTTCTGTTTGGGTATCACCGACACTCCTGTCCGATGCATTCCTTCCCCTAGATCCCAAAATAAATTTAGTCCAATTCCAAAGTTTCTTTGGGCTTAGTATTGGTTGGGGAGAGGGGCAACAGAGATGTTTCTGGGTGGGAAGAACAGGGGATATAATTTTAGGGGTTTTGGTCCATCTGGTTCCTAGGATCCCGCCCTTCTGTTTGTGTGAGTCCACAAGTGTCTCATTTTTCTTTGACTTGTTATTTAAAACTGTCTTAAATATTTGTCCTAAAATAATACGGTTCTGAAATGTTACATATTTTTTGGTATTGTAATCTTGCAACTCTTGAGTGTCCTGTGAAGTGTCTGGGCTGAGATCTGAGCCAGGGGAGCCCTCTGGGAACGGGTTCTGCCCTGGCACAGCGCAGCGATGAGTCCTGGGGGGAGAAGGAGAGGAACTGGGGGCTCTCTTGGGGTTTGGTTTTTATGGAGGCTTTTTAATGTGCTTTGAGGTCATGGGAAATGTGTGTGCCCTGACCCCGGGGGCAGGGCCTGGAGTGAGGCTGGAGCTGTTCCTCCCTCTGCAGCCACGGCAGAGCCCCAGAGTTCAGGGACATGGTGTCTCTCCTGGGGCACCTGGGCAGCAGAGGAGGGGCAGGGGATAACCCTAACCAGGGAATGCCAGCTCCTGGCACTGTGGGGGGAGCAAGGGAGATCCTCCTGGCACCTTCTGGTCAGGGCAGGGCGTTCAGCTCTCGGCAACTTGGGATGAACTTGGTTCTCTCCAGTTACAGAATCACAGAACCACTTAGGCTGGAAAAGATCTCTGAGCTCACCAAGTGCAGGCAGGGCCACTCCCCACCTTGTGAGCCAGACCATGGCACTGGCTGTGGCGTGGGCAGAGCAGAAATCAAACCCAGCCTGGGGAGAAGGAGTCAGGAGCGCTTGGTCTGTGCTCCCTGGCACCACAGCCAACAGATGTGCCCACCCTCCTCCTCCAGAGCACAGGCTCCCTGGGGAGGGCAGTGCCAAGTGGGAGAGGGGCCCAGCATCCCTGCCCCAGCCTCCACAAAGAGCCCGGGTCTGGCAATTGTGAAATGTGGTGGTTGTTTTCCAGTGCTGAACTCTGGACTTGCTAGGGCAGCCAGTGCCAAAGGGGGCCAGGCAGTGCCCCCAGCCTGCTCTGAGCTGGCTTTTCCTGCCTTGGATCAGGAAAGTGCTGGCCCTGGAGGGTTACCCCAAGGTAAGTGGGGTTTGGCCCCAGCCCGGGCCATGTTTTCCATCTTTGCATGCCCAGGTGTCCATGGACAGAGCTATTCAGTGCCCTGGTCTCTTGCTCTGTTCGTGAAGGTGACAGAAGCCACTCTACTGTAAATAGACATAATTAATGGGGATCACATCCTGTCTGCATCCCTCTGCACCAGGGAGAGGGGATGGAGAATCCTGCATGGATGAGTCAGGGCTGTCTTCTTGAGGTCACCTATTCTGGGGGCCTCAGCTGATACACTGGAAAGAAAAGTGAAAAACCACAGCTACGATACATCTTTTTCAGCAATATTACAATAATTTATAAAGGCATCAAAACAAATTCAACATCTATTAACAGGCTGATTTTGGAAACAAAATTTAAATTAAGAGGACGTTTTGGTGAAGTTGAAGGCACCTTGAAAGGAGATTGAGGAACAGTAAAAATCCTTCTGCAGCCTTCCCCTCCCTCCCACTGCCCAGCTCTTCCCTCGTGGGGCAGGCAGGAGGAATCGCCCTCTCTACATCAATATTTACTGTTCCATACCAGGCACAGATTCTGCACATTGATTGGAAAGAGACAAAACATTGTTCCAGGTTTTTCTGTTCCTTGTGTGAGAGCAGAGCTGGTGGCCAGTTCTCCTGTGGGGATGGATGACTTTGCTCTCAGCATCAGGAGGAACAAGAGGCCCAGGTAGCCACGACTGTGCTGCCAGAGCCCCCAGGGTGTTTGTGAGCCAAAGGGCCAGGAGGCTGTTCCGAGGCTGATCCCAAACTGCTGCTGTGCCCTGCCCGGAGCTCCCAGCCCCAGGGAGTGACCTCGCTGTGTGTGAGCAGGTCAGGGACAGCTCCCAGGCAGCAGCCCCAGGAGCAGCACTGCCTCAGCCAGGGGTGGGCTCTCAGCTGCCAGCTCACTGCAAGGAATTAAACATTTGTTCTGGGCAGCATTTTTACAGGGGGGAGACTCCTTTGACTCTTACAAAGCTGGTCCTGTAAGAGGTGCGGCAGAGGCAGCACAAGAGGAAAGATCTCTCCGTGCAACCTGGTTTGAGGGAGACCTGTCATTTCTACTGCTCATTAAGGACCTGCTGGAAAGGAGGGAATTGCTCCAGGTGGAGTTTGGAAGCAGGAACTTCACAGGGTGTCACAGGTCAAACCCAGCTGCCTGGGCTCCAGTTCTGCAGTTGTGTGTTCCCCTGTGCTGGGGGTCTGAACTGGAGCCAGGCTGGGCACCCTGTCCTGGAGGGCACTTATTTCTGCCCTGGGCACAAAGTGGCAATGACCCTTTGAGCTTCCCCTGATCCAGTGAGGCGATATTTGGCTCCAGCTGCAAGAGGAACATGAACAGAACTGCAGGAGCAGATCTCACCTGCCTGGCAGTTCAGGTGCTCCTGCCCCTGTCTTAACTGCATCTGATCGCTGGGAAACTGATAAAAGTAAGACAGAGAGCTGATAAAAGTAAGACAGAGAGCATGCTGGGACAGAGGTGTCTTGTTACAAGCCTGTTTGCTTAATCACCTGCCTTCTGTGGGAAAAGCTGGTTTTATCAAGCCATAAAACCAGGGAAACTTCAGTGTGAACCTTGCCATTGCCCTCTGCTAAAGTCACACTTTGCAACATCAGGTGTCAGTGAAACCACTTCTGCTGGTCCCTTTGACAGTGGTTCTTTAAGCAGTTTAAATTGTCCATTTGCAATAAATCGGTGTAGTTGGCAGGATCCTAAATGAGGATTTGTGACAGGACCTTTGTACATGTCAACACAGCTCCACCACCTGACCCAGCAGCTCTTCAGCTCTGAGTTACCACTGGGTTTTTTAATGGATTGACCTAAAAATACCAACACTGGGTCCCTGTCCTTACAGATTTATTAGCAGCTTCTAAAAGCCATTGTTTTAACCTGATCAAAATACGAAGTGGAAAGCAGAGCCCTAAAACTCAAGGAAAGCACCTCCACAGCCTCAAAGGCAGGTTGTGGAGAAACACTGGGAAGAGCTTTCTCAGCAACACCAACCTAAAGAGCTCTAATGAGCCTGGGAAGGTACAACAACTGTTGGATTAACTCTTACTTTGAGTTCAGCAGCCAGATTTGTTGACAACCTCGGCACAGGAGAGTGTTTTCCACGGGAAGGAAGCAAAGAGTCTCCAGTGGCAATAGCCCGGGGGGCAGGATGGAGCAGTCCCTGGGCTGGCCTGCCACGTGTGGCTGTGTGGGGGGGCAGCTGGTACGTGATCCCTGCAGGTGCTGGGTGGTCTGAGCTGTCACACGAGGCTCCCTGGCCAGGACACCACGGTCAGCGTGACTTTGTTCCGCTGCTCCTTCAGCATCGGGATCAGCTCCGAGTTGCTCATTCCTATGGCTGGGACTCCGTTCACTGCCACGATCTCATCTCCGCACCTGGGAGGGCACAGCAGACATGCTGGGCGGGCTGAGTTAATGGTTAACTGCAACCCCCACCCCCCGAGCCAAGATCAGCAACTCCTCCTTGGAGCAACTTTCCCACTTGTGAGGCAGAGGGCAGGGGGGACGCTGCTGGTGCTGGGGAGACAGCAGTGAATGGCACCAGGAGCACGACCAGACCAGGGACAGCAGAGGGAGAAGCTGCAGAAAGCAGATTTGTGCTGGTCCACACTGCTGACCACGGTCAGTCCTGCAGGTCAGGCTCAGCCCCTGGGAGGAAGTGCTCTGGAGGCTGGAGCCCCCTGTCACTCTGCAGCTCAGGACAACAGGGGTCCCAGGCTCCTGTGTGATCTGGGGCACAGCCAGCACCTCCTGAGGGCTGGGAGGTGCTGGAGCCACCTCACCCTGTGCCTGATGGGGAGAGCACATCCCTGTCCTGGCACTCCACCAGGAGCCCAGCCACCACAGCTCCAGCCTTTCCCAAATTTCCAGGGAGCAAAGCCCAGCTCCCTACCACCCAAACCATGTCCCTGCAAAGACAGCAGCCTCTGTGTTCTGCAGTCCTGCCCTTCAGCCTGCTGAGGAGCCAGCTCTTTGTTCCCAGGGAGGGAACCAGGACTCTGGGGGGCACTCCAGCTCCAGTCCTCCCCTGTGGTTTGTCACTCGCAAACAGGTCAGCAAAGCTCTGGTTAAGTTTGCTGCACAGGAAGGCTTTTGCTGCTTCTATTGGGATACTCCTCCTAATCCAAGAGATTTTATATTCTAGAACCTCCAAGATTCATCTTTAAAATCTCCTTGCTACTTTTCCCTAATTACTCAATTAAGACCATTACAGCCCTTTAGAGCCTAACTGTTAATCCCTTTCCATTGCACCTTTATGGAGAAACCAAAACGCTCCTTAACAGGAGGACGTAGTTTGTTACAAGCTTGGCAACAGCACTGGCTGCACACGAGTGTGGAAGCACTGGAGCCACGGAGCTGGGCTGGGCACAGGGGGCAAAGGGAGCCCCTGGAAAACCCGGCACTGTTGTGGTTGTGATGCCACCCCCGGGGTCGTTCACACCTACTTGAGTTTCCTGTCGCGGAAGGCAGGAGTCCCGGGCACGATGGTTTTGATGAAGAAGGGCTGGTTTCCTTTGCTCTCCTCAAAGCCCCCAACGATGCTGAAGCCCCAGCTTTCCAGGTTACCTTTGCTAAGGACAATATCTTGACAGAAGTGCAGGTAGCTGTGCCAAAACCAGAAAGAGCTGATGAGAGCCTTTCAGGGAAAGCTGCTTCACCAGAAACGTGTTTTCCCTCGGGGAAAGCACAGCTGCATAACTCAGGATTCGAGACACCCCTTTGAGGACAAATTCTCAAATCTGTGAGACCTTTAGAAACCTTTTCTCAGTGTTGTCAGCATTCAAGAGTTAACAGCAAATTAACCATTGTGACCTGAAAGGCTCGTGAATAACTTCATGAATTCTGCTAATGAACACATAGAGTACCAGTGAGAAGCCCAGATGAATTGTGAGCAGCAGCTACACCCGTGCAGTTACTGGGGCAGGGCTTTTCAGCCCATCTGTAGCTGCAGGCCGGTACAATGCAGGCATTCAGCGGCCGGGGAGCACTGGGGGAAAGCAAACACGGGAGGCAGAGCAGCCTCTCCTCTGCCTGCCAGATGAGAGCAGGGCAGGGCCGTCCTGCGGGCTCTGGGATGGCTCTGTGCGCTCCTGGGTGAGAGCTCAGGGGCAGGTTTTGGCCGCTGGCCACGGGGATCTGCCTGGGGAATGCGATATGGGAGCGCTGAACAGCACTTGCTGCCCGGCCCGGTGGCACAGAGACACCAAGGCCGGGCCAGGGGAAGGTGTGCCCTTGGCTCTGTGTGAAACTGCTGCTCATCACCCCGCAGAGCTATTCCAGCAGCTAAACTTTTCCTAATAAACGTTTTTGCCTCAAGGGCTTCGCTTGAGCCGTTTGCAAGGGAGTTTCAGATTTCAAAAGCCTTCTCAGTTAACTTCTCACCAGGAGAAAGATCCAATTATCTACTTCAAACTGTTTACTTTGGTACGAGTTTTTCACGCGTAAACACGAGGAGATCCAGCTCGAGCTTACTGATTCCTCCCCGATTTTCTTCTACAGGTACCACACAAGTGCAAAAACACAGCTATGACACACCTGTGAGACAGCTCGTGGCAAATAAACAGCCCTGAGAGCAACACTGGCAAGCGCACAGAACACAAAAACATCAGACACATTCCCCACCAGCTGGAAAAGAGAGTTTGCTAGAAGTCAGTTTTCAGTGCAAAAAAGGGGTTTTGGGAAGAGAAACGTTAATTTAGTACTACCTTAAATGACTGTGGGAAAAGACTTTAGGGAAGGTGGAGGTGCAAGCTTTCCTGTGCCAAGCCTGCTGCTGAACTGGCACTCCCTCAGCCCTTTGGGAGCTTGGAGTGTGCAGCTCCAGCGGGGCCGGGGCAGGAGCTGTGGGAAGAGCTCAGGCCTCATGCAGTCTGGCTTAGATAAACCCCCAGGGAAGAAGGCAGGAGGAAAACTGCTTTCACACCCCCAGGAGTTACCCACAAGCCACACTGGGCACAGCTACCGTTTTCAAGAGGCAGAGGTTTTACAGAGAAGAGATACATCAATCTGTGAACTTGGTATTTCTCGTACCTTCAGTGTGCAATGAATTAGGACACAGACACCTTCCCCAGCCCAGTATTTGAGACGGTGTTTTATACTGCCTATGGCTGGTATGGATTTAACAGAACACCACGAAGAACCCCAAGTTCCTGTGCTCCCTCTGTGACATGCACAGTGCCAATGACAAACAGCAATAAGTGGTAGCAAACAATGACCTCCAAACACTCCCTGCCACCAGTTAAAACAAAGGGAAGGGTGGAGGGCAGGGAGTTTACAAGGACAGTGGATTTGCATTACAGGGTAAGAAATGCCAGACCCTGGTTCAGTACAGCCAAGCAGTTGTTCCCCAGGGCCCCAAGGAGGGCACAGGACCAGGGCTGTCCTCTCTCCCCCTCCTAAATCCCACAGCCACTGGCACATAACCCAGGCTGTGCAGGATGGGCTGGAGCAGCACATCACCAGCTGTGCCCTGGGGACTGTTTGACACAAACAGGAGCCACAGATAAAGAATCAAGGCCTGAATTAAGCACTGTGGGCTCAAGTGCTGCAACAACCAGATTAACTTCCCTAGTCTGGGTTCAAACTAGAAAGAAATACATTCCTCTAAAAAGAAAGGGGTATTTCTACTGGATCAGAGGAATAAGTGGGAAGAAAAGCTAACAAAACCAACATTGCCCATGCAATATGCTTTACTCTCACACTGCACTGCAGAACGTTCTGGCACACTGAGGCCATGGCTGCTTCAGCAGGGCAGCCCAAAGGAACAGACCCCAGTGCTGGGGACACAGAGGGTGGCTTGGGCACATTTCAGAGGGGTTCCTACGATGCAGTGTCAGGGTGGTACACACAGGCTCTGGTTGGGCCAGGCTGCAATGGGCCTCCTCTGCAGCACTGAAGGTTTAGCCCTGTCCGAAGGAAACCCAGTTTGGGTGGTCAGGACCTGTCTGCAATGTGAACCAGAACAGCAAGGGAGACACTGGAGGGATCCTCACCTCAGCTGCACCTCCCTGA
Source organism: Acropternis orthonyx (assembly GCA_035583155.1). Classification (NCBI taxonomy): domain Eukaryota; kingdom Metazoa; phylum Chordata; class Aves; order Passeriformes; family Rhinocryptidae; genus Acropternis; species Acropternis orthonyx. The sequence goes on along the minus strand of JAWWEU010000138.1, from coordinate 19,013,582 downwards.
GCCAAACTGAAGTGCCAGGCAGAGGCACCCTGAGCATTTCCAAGGGACCAACAAGGGCATCTGTGGGGTGACCAGCTAGTTCCTACCTGGCCTTACTGTGAGCAGATGGCAAATGGAATTACAGCCCTTTTCATTGTTGGAAACAAGGAAGCAGATTTTGTGAGACCCTGAAATGAAATAACCTCACAATGTGCCTCCCAACAACCCTCACACCCAGAGCTGCAAATTCCAGTGCTGGAATTCGGGCTGGAGTAAAAGGAAGCAAAGAGCACAAAGGGCACCTGAAATCCCTGCTCCTTGCCCAGGTACAGTTACAGCCAAATGAAGGGCTGCAACATTAAGAGCAGCAGCAAAACAGTTTCAAGCAGTGTATCCAATGGCAGATAACATCAAGGAGACTCTTGAAATGAGGGCAGGTGATCCATGAGCAGAGTGGACTCCAGTCCCTGCAGCAGAAGGTGTGGTGAATCTGCAGGTCACCTGACATCCAAATAAATTGGGGGAAAGGAAGAAAGGGAGAAGTACAGCCAGGTTTTGCCTTGCTGCAGTGCTGCAGGAGCATCCAAGAGGAACACCAGGCAGCATCTGAGGGTTTGGGCTCAGCTCAGGGCTAGTTCCTACTAGACCTGCCCAGAACAGACAGGCCAGTTCCTGAGAGAGCAGAGGAAACTGGAAGGAGGGTGCTGAGCACGGGCCAAGTTACAGTCACTGGAGACGCAAAAGCCCTTCCTTGGGCTGGTTTATTCAGCATTTACAGGCTGCAAAGTAACACAGGGGGAACACAACAGAGCCTTTGTTAGTGTTTCTTCTTCCAGGTGCCTCAAGAAACAAGGCTGTAAATAATCCAGGCTTCCCACAGTAGGGTTTGGCTTTACTGTCCACGTGCACCACCCTCCTCCAGCCAGCTGGGATGTCAGAGGCTCTGCCTTTCACAGCTGAACCTCTTTTGGTGCAACTACAAAAGGGAGCAAATGAGACTTTTGCCTCTCCAGGAAGGAGAGAAATTCAAGCTTTCAGAGCCCCAGTGCTGTCACCTGGGACATCCCATGTGCTGCTAAAAGCTGTGCCAAGTCTGTGGCCCAAAGCCTTGCAGCAGGAAAACTCAGCTCTTCAGAATCACTTCTGCTTCGTGCTAAAGATGACGCAGTTACAAGAGCCAAGAACAGACTGAAAGAATGTCTGCCCCTAAGTGAGATGATCAGATTAGAAACTACCAAACAGCTCAGGTGTCTGTTGGATTGTGTGAGGTGATCCAGAAAGAGCCACAGAGAGATTTCAGTTAATATTTTTGCAGGGACTAATCTAACATTGACTATTTTTCTTTGAAAAAAGGGGGGCAGTGGAAGTTTCTTATGCATTCATTACACTGTGATCTCATTGGCAAATAAGGCTTTCCACTGCCTTACAGCTAAATGGGAACACCAGTGATGCTTCCAAGTTAGCCAACAAAGCAATTAATTTCCAGTGTTTGAGTGAAAGTCAGGCCTGGGATTACCAGCTCTCTGTACAGTCACTGAGCAAACATACCTGGGCAACCCAAGCCAAGTGATCCAGAGGGGAGACCAGCTGAATCCCTGCTCCCTGATGTCCAGGGATGGCTCTGTGGAGTTCAGAGAAAGGATTTCCAAGGCTTTCAGTGTGACTGAGTGGGAAGCTGCATTAGATTTCAGTGCTGAGACAGCTTCATAGTAGTTCAGATGAGTCAAATCAATGCCATTTATGCTCAAAAGCACATCTCCTGTTGGTGAAATAAAAAGGACAATTAGAGAGCTTTGGCTATGAAGCCCATTTCAGCCTCAAGGTGTCATGTGAAATCCTATTTCCAGCCTATTCCCAGTGTCCCAATCCAACTTCCACTGGAAAAGCCTTCCATTTCCAGAAGGATAAAGGGTTCCAGAGCCTCCTTACCTCTCTTGATTCTGCCGTCCCTGAAGAGGCACCCGATGGGCTGCACACTTGTCACATATATAGGGAGCTTGTTTTTGTTATCCCTTCCGCCTCCAATTGTTATTCCTAGAGATTCCTTTGGTTCCTTTTTGATTGCAACTGTCTTTTCATGACTTACATATCCCTGAGGTAAATCCTACAAAGGAACAACAGTACAAAATGCAGCAATCGACACAAGAACCCAGACCTGGGAGACAACCACACAACATCTTGTGTCTTTTATCCAGAACATTCCAGCAGTGTTGCTGGATGGCAAAGTTGCCTCCCCATGTCCTTGTCCTGGGTGGAAATACAGAGAAGTATTCCCAAAGTGAACCCCCAGCACTGAGGCAGTGCTGTCCCAAGGATCCCAGGATCAGTTTGCTGTGGAGATGTGCACTCTGAGGCTAATTTTGCACTGAGGAACAAGCTTGGAACTCATTTCAAGGTCATTCATAAGTGCTCTCTGACTCAGTGTTTAGGTTGCAGGGAAAGCACACATTAGAGCACACGCTGTATGAACAGTGGGAAGTGTTACTCCAGGATTCAAATCAAGGAACCACACTCCAAGTAGGACAGCAACTTACTGAACTCCAGGGACATTTAAACACACAAGTCTAAGCAGCTGCAGCAAGTTTTCTTGCTCAGCTGGAAGTTCGAAACACAGAGTAACTCTCTCTTGGTGCACCAGACTGGTGATTCTCCTCTGGCTCGTGGTGCTTCTTGTGACACACACAGAGATGCAGACACACTCTGCAGTCCCAGGAGCACCACGGGGGCACTGGGAGGTTCTACTCTTGGGCCATAAAGGCCTCTGGCTCCACACCAGCACAGCCTGGGTCAGTGCACCACCTTCAACATGTGGGGCTTGATGGGTGTGGAAAAGCAAGTCCTAAGCATCTCATGGATGGTAAATTCCTCATCACCCTTTCCAGACAAGAAACAAACACCACTTCTGCATCAGCATTTGAGACACCTGAAGAAATTTTGACACCTTTTTCCCTTAAAATGACGTTTCCTAGTAGATGACAAACTGGTTCTCCCGTACCAAAAGCCACAAAGCTGCTGCTTTTCAATAGCTCAAGCAGAAATGGAGCTGCTGATCAGTCTCATATGATAAATCACCACCACAGAGCAAACACAGCCCATCTGCCAGACCAAGAATAAGCAGCACTTTTGCCATTATTTGCCAGACTGACCTTCTGGTAGTTGGATTTTCGTCGGTAGTGGTTCTGGTCCAGGCGCCTCCGGTGGTGCACTGGGCTCCCCCCATTGCTGCTGCTGCTGCTACTGCTGCTGTTTGAGGTGCTGCCATCCTCTGCTGGGTCTGGCAGCTGCACCCCGGGCTGCCTCAGGATCACAAAGTTCACTCTGGATTCAGTGGTCTGCCAGGAGAAGCAAGGAGTGTAAATAAAACAGAGAAAAACGAAGAAGCTGTTAGGGACAGCCCTTATCACTCTCTCGAGGAGAGAGAAGGGCTGGCACTGGTCCCTACAGAGGGGCTGAAACAGCTCTTCAAGGTGCTGCAAAGTCTCTTGTGAAGAACCACAGAAGAAAGAAAGGGGAATTAGCAAACAGAAGGAACAGGAGCAGAGGCAGGCTTCACTCATGCCTCCCTCTCCAACAAATGCCAAGCCAGAGAAGGTGGAAAGGGATGATTCATTCCTCCACTTGAGCACAAATAACCAAAATAACATATTGTGTTGTGATCCAAAACGAACAGAGCTGGAACACTGACTGAGCCACACAATGGGATTGACCATGCTGAGCACTGGAGGGTTTTTCTTTCATTGCAAAGAAACTTGTTAAAGCTCTTCCCCTCCCGGCCTGTGCTCAATCATTGTTCAACATCTCCCACCCATTTTTCCCCAGAGTACCTGAAGACATGACCTTTGGTCTGAGCCTGCTGCCACTTAAGCGCTTCACCAGCTGTGTCTGGCCTTGGCAGCACCACAGGGGAAGTCCCCACTATTGTTACTGCTCTTCTGGTTTGGTTTGTTCTTTCAAAGCACTTGACAAAACCTTATTGTGAAGGACTCCACTGGGGTAGGGTGGATGTGCTCACTTGGGGTGTTTCCTGACACAAAGGAGTTGCTGCTCTCACTTCTTGACACAGGAGCTCTTTTCCCTGGTGCCCACAGCACCCAGCCAGCAGTGATTTCCCTGACCTCAGAAGAGGGAATTTTTAAGTTACATTTAACCAAGAATTTGAATTTGCCCTCAGAAGAGCAGACAATGTTTGGAAAGCTGTCACAGTTTTACACAAATGTCACTTCAAAAAGAATTCAATCCCCAAATCTAATGAAGCCAGTTCTGAGACTTTTGTTCCTGGTTCCAGTGGGATCAAGAAAGAGTTCATCATGTGGGAGTTGTGTGTCCACACTGCCACAGAAATACAGCAGCACTTTGGGATGCAAACAATTCTAAGAGGCCATAGAATGGAATCATATATTTAACACACAAAAGGATCTCAGTACTGGAACTCTGTTCTTTCCCTTCTTTTCTCCTCTGATTGCCAGGAAGAGAACCGGCTCTCCCTCACTGCTGACCTCACATCCTTTCTGGGATATAAACAGTGTCTGATGAGATGTATTGTGTGAGGATCTTTAGATAAAAACAGAAACTGGAGGCACTTGCCTGGGGAGATAAAAAATTTAAACTTATCTACGTGATACCTGCTGCACACGTAGCAATCCTTAATCCTTCCACCAAAATTCCTTGCCCGCTCTTTTCACCAAAACATTTGGCATGTTGCAACAGGAGCACATTCCTATTGCACAGGGGAAGACCACCCCTCTTCTATCCATTAGTATCTTAGAGTGCTTTTAGCCTGAGGGGCCCCACGTTGTTTTCTAGACTCTCTTCCCAAATACAGGTAAAATGGGGAGAAGGGGCTTCAGATGAGTCCAAAGGAGTCTGTTCTGTGCAGCCAGCCCATCACATCTCCCAGCAAGCACCTTCACCTGGACTGTTTGAAGCACAAAAGGCTCTCCTGATCCCTCCTGGTCTGCTGCAGGAATCCACACAATGCACACACACATTCCCCCTGAACAGGCAGCAAACATCCCCCCCAGAGGAGATCCAGTCACCTCAGATGAACTGCTGAGCCAGGAGCCACTGCCTCGCTTCAGACTTGTCAGAGTGACTCATGCTGGATCCCCACTCTTCATGTCTATCTTCATTTGGAAGTGGTGCTTCCCACACACCCGCAGGGAAGTCACTTTCCCAAAGAGATATTTGAGGGAATGCAGGTTGCTCCTGTGTGTTCTCTTAGCCCTTGGGTCAGAGCAGGAGCCCTGCCATGAGCCAGAGAGCTGCAGAGCATTACCATACACCTCTTACACCCTAACTTACCTGGATAATCTGTGCTGCAGCCTCAGGTGTTCCTTGCCTCAGATCCTGCCCATTTATTGACAGTACTCTGTCATTCCGACTCAGCTTTCCATTTTTGGCTGCCAAACCTCCCTCTAAGAGATCGAGAATAAAAATCCCTGCCTCATCAGTCTTCCTGATCAGTTTGATTCCCAAGGGTTCGGATCGGTCCCTCTTTATCAAGGTAACGTGGATGACTTCCCGGTTTGCGGAAGTGGAATCCTGCTGTGCAGTCTTATTGGAAAACCCCTTCTCCTGCAGCACCATGAGGTGGAGAACAGGGCCTGGGTGGCGCAGGAAGGAGACAGCTTGGCAGTGAGTCACACTGCTGATGTTGACGCCGTTCACCTGGAGAGACAAACAAAGCAAAGGCACTAATCAGGACCCACGTAATTTGGGCTCTGTCCACACAGTGGGACATCACTGAGCTGGAGCAGGATGGAAAACTGCCTGTGCAATGCTCTGACTGAAGCAGCTGCTTCTGACACACACCAGAGAGCAGAGTTTCCTTAAAAAAGGAAGATGAAATTAGACTGCAATTGGTGGTGATTAATTGAGGACAGGGATGAGACAGGACAGCTCACACACTGACAAATCTGAAACTGCAAAATGTTCAATCACTCCTTCCATCTCATGGCAATGCAGAACTGATTTCCCCTAATGTCCAGTGTGCAGCACAGACTTGGAGAAGACTCAAACTGCAGGGTGCCCATCCTCCCTTTCAGGCTGAGGAGTGGTTCATACTGTACAAGATTTTACCATGTGCTTTTACCACCGTAACTCTGAGAAGGGAATTTTTAACTTTCTCTGGTGTCACATGAGACTCTGTGCAGTCTTTTCGGATGTTAAGAGGGCTCCTAAGTGTGGGGACCTGCCCTATTTAGAGCCCAGTTGAGACTGAGACATGTACAATCCAACTGGGTAAAAGAGAAGTTACTCCACTGGTTTCCCTAAGGAACCAAGTCCAGGATTGGATTGGCCCCTTATGCATGCGGGGCTGGAATCACAGAGTCATGGAATATCCTGAGCTGGAAGGGACCCACAAGGATGATCAAGTCCAACTGCTGGCCCTGCACAGGACCACCCCCAAGAGTCACACCAGGTGTGGACATCCTTCCTGATGTCCACAGTCCCTTGGGATAATGAGGTCCTTGTGGCTTGTCAAATGGCTGGGCAGCCATCACTGGAGGTGGTAACAGTTCCTGCTTCCCTCCTGCACACAGCTGGTGTTCTGCTTGGTTACCCACTGCCACCCAGGTGAGCAATCTGGGAACTTCAGCTGGCTGTGCATCAGCCAGGATGGGGCTGGTGCTCTGCATTACTCACATTACATATCTAATGCTCACTTCAGTCATAAGGTCACTTTGGACCTGCCCATGGAGAATATGCAGCTTAAGCAACACAGGAGAGTGAGCTATTGTAAGACTTCCTGGCTAGAGCAGAGCCCTTTGGAAAGAAACAGGGCTAAAGTATGAAAATTACCAGACAGAAATCTCTGACCATTATCCAAAATGGTCTATTTCAAAAAGCTATCAGATATGCAAAGGAAATACGAGTATGACTGGAAGGAACCCCAAAAGTCTGTTCCTCAGCCCCAGCACATACAAGGTGCTGCTGACACACAGGTCTGATTGGTCCATAGAACCCCTCAGCTGCAGAGATTTCCCAGTTTTTCCAGGCAGCTCTCCATCCCCAGCCCTCATGTCAAGTCAGAAGAAGCAATGGGACTCCCAGTGGGGTTTTTCCTACCTCAAGAATGTGGTCCCCAGGTGCTATTCTTCCATCTGCAGCAATCACAGAATCCCGCAACACTTCCTGAACAACAATGTTTCCTAGTGGGGTGTCTTTACCCCCAACTATCCTCATCCCCAGGTCTTCCTCCGGGTCTTCTCGGTGAATTTCAATCGTGGTTGTTTCAGCCACAAGACTAGTTCTCTGAGGAAGGTCTGATTGTGGAAATTGAAGAGACAAAACAACACATTAATAGAATTTTCCTTCTCATAGCACCACAAGATTCATACCCCCGGCAGTTTGTGTTCAAAGTCTGGAGGGAAAGCAGCTATCAGGTCAGGTGAAAAGCTTAAAACCCCTCTGCTTCTTTACGGTTTCTCCTGAATGTTTCCCATTTTCTCTTAGCTTATGGTGAATTCAAACTTTGTGATTGTGGCTTGAGTTTTATTAAAGGGCATTCCATATGTTTTGGCTACTCTTTAGAGGTGTCCTTTTCTCCTGTGACAGCTGGCCTGCTAGAAGCACACACATAGCAAATTCCAATTTCCATGATGCCCATTAGGGAATGGGACTACCCAGTAATTACTGCTCTGCTGCTGCAGTGACTTCAGCACAGGCACCTCACTGCAACTTCCTTCCTCTAATTTCCTTTGCTCCTCTTTTCCCAGCCCCCCTGTAAAACAGGAGTAATGTTTGGCTATTTCACAGCATACTGAAGATTAAGCAGTGCTTCACTTTGAAGATGAAAGTTGTTGTTAGCAAGTCGTATTAAATCTCCCAGCACTGGGCCACTTAGGCAGCCCAGCACTAACAAAGCCCAGGGCACTGTCAGGGTGAAGGGCAGTTGTCACATGAGAGATGCAAAACCTGCTCCAAGTGTACTTGAGAAAAGCCAACAGAGAAGTGAACTGACCTGTGCATTCCCTCTGTCCCAGGCACAGCTGCTGTCAGCTCCAGCATCTGCACACTTGGAAGCTGAGACTAACTTTGAAACAGAGGTTTCCACGCTGCTGCCTCCTAACAGGGGTTGAGACAAGCGGTGCTACGCTGAAGTGGAGATGGTTATTTTGTCTGCAAGGCTTTCAGAACTGACTATTCATCCAAAGCCTAACTTATGCTATAAAAACACACTCACTGCACACCATTAGGGAGGTACTTACCACTCCAGGAAACTGTATATTTAATTTTCCTAACGAGATTAAAAAGAACCTGGAACAGTTCCTAGGTACTAATTATTTGGCTTCTGCAAGTGCTTTCAGTGCTCCATGTTCAAACTGACAGGGACTGCCTTTGTTTATGCACAGAATGCTGCAAATATTCACTGCAGTCTGAAAGACATTCTCCAAATTGTTTTGCCCAGTTTTGTGCTTGTGAGCAGATCCTGCCACCCCTGATGCACACGAATACATCTCTCTTCTGCTCAAGGACAAGCTGAGCAAAGAGAATACTCTGATGGCTACTAATGGCTGAATAGCATTGAGGATGTCTAAGAGTGCTGGGGACACTTTAAAAATTGAATTGTCTGAGATAATTACCTCATTTTTATATTATAAAAGATAAATACATAATTACAGTTGTGAATCAAACTCTCACCTTCTTCAGTCTCCTCAAAAGCTGGATTAACCAGTCCAGGCTCAGCAGTCCCCAGTGACACCACAGCAGCTCCAGAGCTCTCTGCCACAAGTGAAGAGCCTCCACTTGGTACCTCTGGATCCTTGGGTGTGTTTGTCTCCCCCTTGATAGGAGGATCCTCCTTCCCTTTGGAAACGGGATTCTTCTTCTGCTGTAGCTCAGATTTGTATTTCCTGAAACCAGGACACCTGGAGAGAGATTGTCAGGGACTGTCAGAGCTGGTGCCCGCCTGGGTGGGTGTGCTGGCACACACAGGCTCGGGCTGACAGACGTGTGCTCCACATCTCCCCAGCTGCAATGCTGGTAGCAAAGGTGCTAAAACTGATTCTCATTTGACCGTCAGCTGCTACCTGCACTAGTATCAGCTTAAGAGCAGGCTTGTTATTTCACTGCTTTCAAAATTAATAAGCAAATTGTTTCAAAAAGGAGAACACAATAGGAACAGGAGTCTCCCTTGCTAAATATTTACCTGACAAACACTGCACGAAGAAAACAATACTTCTTAAAATATAAGCAAATACTCAGCTCTGACGTTTTAGAGGTGACTATGAACTGTATCTTTATGCGAAGGTGGCTCAAGTTTCAAGCTCAGCCTTGAATTAGGGCTTTGTGTTTAGCACACAAGAGCAGCAAGCAAAGCTTGTGCATTTTCTTTTGTGGAATAAGACCTGACCCTCAGACACTCCACTTCCATTTCACCTCCAGTCCGTGCAGGTGATGGCTCTGCCTCTGGGAGCAATTTAGAGTTTCCAGTCCCACTGAGTGCTCCCCACACAGAGGCCCCAGAAGTAATTCTACATACCAAGAGTGCCCTGTGTGCAGACACACCACAGGCAGCCTATCTCAGCACAAACAGGGGAGGAAGAACAAGCTCTTTTACCTTATAAAAAAGGTGACGGGGTGAGGAGAGTGATGAATGCAAATACATCATTTCAGAGACTTGAGTAGTATTGGGTGTTTACCAGAGTCACTTTTCAAGTTAAAATTGACTATTTACATTCTGGCTAAACAAGTCTCACCCCAGTATTGCTTCCTCTGCTTTATTCCTACTCATTTTTTCTCCAAGCAGCAAGATGACCCTGAAACTTAACGACAGAAGCTGATGGATCCGCTTGTGCACATGTCCCTCTTCAGATGGCAAGAAACAAAATCATTTTGCAAGTGGCAGAGAAATCCCCTGAGAAAATAAGTTTCTCCATGCTTCCCATTTCCTTAAGTCTTCTGCTATCAGTTAATCTCACTTAAAACTAAAAACACAAGAACACCCAAATCCCAGAGTAATTTTTGAATCTTTTTTCCCCCCCCATTTTCCCATCTAACTATGCTCTCAGCCCAGGTGACATAGCTGCTCCTCCTAGAATGGAGCCTCCCCAGGGAAGATACAAACAGCTATGAAATGTATAAGAGAATGATACAGTTTCCAGACACATCTCTAATGTAAACATTGAAGGGTGCCTCCCTCCTCACTCCTGTGCCAGAGGGATTAACCAGTGACAGAAGTTTACTGATACCAGGGTAGATTTACAGAGCAGAGAGAAAGGCCCAGCCCTGTTATGAGCCACGGCCCCAGCCCTGCAGTCTGAGCAGTCAGCCTGGCCTGATAACAACCAACTAGTACAAAGGGCTAGTTCAAGAAAAAGGAGATTATAAACCGTCACTGCTCAAGGGAAAGGGGCACACAAGCACCTTCCACCACTTCCCCTGCTCTCACACCAGCTCTCAGCACACAGGGATCAAAGACAAGCAAGAACCACAAGGAACTGCAAAGGTATCCCAAGTGTAACTGTCCCCTGCATGCTGCTTGGCTAATATTTAATACACATCATTGCCACAAAAAGCTACAACACAGCTGAGGGAAACAGACCCGTGGCATTTCTCATTGCCCCCTGACAAAACACGCTGCCAGGGAAGGTTTGCTTCCACTGCAGCAGGGCTTGTACTTGGCTCCCTCTCCTGCAATCATTAACTAGGCAGGAACAAGGGTTCTTCAAGCACCACAGCAAGAGCTTTGTCACCTGCACTTCTTTTAAAGCAACAATATTCTGCTTGCCAGCAGCTCAACCAGCAGTGGAAGAACCAAAACACAGTCTCCCTTCCTCTGCACAGGAGGGGCAGAAGGGGAAAAAACAGCAATTTTCACTTTCACTTTGCTTCTCTTTTCTCAGAAAAAAGAGTAAGAAGATAATGGAATTATAAGTAGGTGATTCAGAAACTGCATAATGCACAGCTTGGAGGGACTTGCATTATTTGAATCAGACACTTGTGTATTGCACATCTTAATTGGACCAATTAAACCGGCAACACTGCACAATCCCTTGCTTTCAAAGGGCTGACTGTGCCTGTCTGTCTTTTCTGTGTAAGTGAGACAAGAATAAGCATGTTTGTACCATTTCAGAGCTGGGTGCCCCAGATCAGGACACACAAACTTCTATTTTTTGACAGGTTTAGTGTCTGCAGATGCCTTGTAGGTGAGCAGCTCAGCCTTGGCCTCCGGAGAACGTGTGAGCTGGGCTCCCTAACACAATTAGGCTGTCTTCATACACCCACCTCTCCAGCCTCACCCTCTGTCATCTCTGGTGTCCCACCTTGCCCCAGTTTAAGTGCTCTGAGAATGGATCCCTCTGATCAGACGCACAGCAACCCTGGTGTTACACAAGAACATAAAGGGGAATGCACCTGTTCTGCAGATGAGCTTCCAGCTCACAGCGCTGCATGGTCTGCTGACACTCAGCCTTGAACGGACACAGGACGATCAGCTTGTCCAGGAGGTTCCGGACGAGGAGGCTGGACTTGTGGCACTGCTGGAAAGAGAGCTTTTTGCGATCCATGGGGCAGAAGTTGTACTCCTGCATGAAGTTCTCCAGGCACTTGAAGCAGTAGGTGTGCCCGCAGGGGGTGTCCATGGGCTGCAGCAGGGGCTGCAGGCAGATGTGGCAGATGAGCTCATCGTCCACTTCGTCCTGGAAGTTGTAGAGGTGATTGTCCAGCACGAGGTGGAACTGGCCACACTCACAGCACAGCTCAGTAACTTGGGACACGTGTTCCTCCCCAGCAGGATCAGCCATGTCAGCCAGCATCGGGCACTCCCAGCCCAGACTGAGGACACTCGGCACACGGCAGCTCTGCCACAGGACCCCTATAGGAAAAGGGACAGAGAGAGGGAGTTCCAGCCAGCTGTCCTCTCTAGATCTAGTCAATTAATAATTAAACTCTATTCCTGCCTTAAGTTTCCTCCCCCAGAATCTTCACCCCCACTCACCCCCCCTTAGGGCTCTTCCTCCCGGAACAACCCCGTGAATGAACAACACAAGGACCGGAGAACGCAAGGACCTCGTTCAGCAGAACGTTTAAGCACGTGGATAAACTGAAGCTCGAGTTACTTTACACACACCAGTGACACAGACTTGGATAAAACCCTGCCAAACACATGGGCTAGAAAAGCTCGGGCAAAAGCTACATGTTCCTGAGGGAGAACAACCCAGAGAGGGAAGGGAAGGATAACCAAGACAGTAATTTTTAAACTGACAAATTTTCTCTGGACTTCCAGATTATACCAAATATTTCAGGGCTATGTGCAGTGAAAAAGCAATTTGGAGACTTCTAGTTGTTTTGATTTTTGTTTTGGTTTTTTTTTTTTTTTTTTTGGAAGGGGGGTGGGGGGAAGGGGGTAAAAGAAGAGGCAGAAATTTCCAAAGAAACTCAAATATAAACCACATTTCCTTCCTTTTAAGCCCACTCCCTTCAAAAAAATTTTTTGTAACAAACAATGCATTGTTCCTCACTCATCCATGCCTAAGTTCACCCATGGAAACAAATTTCCTATAAAAAGACTAAAGCTTCCTAAGTGGAAAAAATGTAAAGGATTGCTCACATCAGTGTTGTAATATTACAGGAAGGTTTGAGCTTCAGCTCCTCTCAGGAACAGGGAGAAAAGGGGCAAACTGAGTCCTTTGTAGCTGCTGCTCTGATTTTAATAGAAACATCCTTCAGTCACATCCATTTTGAATCTTGCCTATTGTAATTAAATTTAAAATTCACTTGAGTTTGCTAGCAGATTACTCTACAGCACAGAGATGACTGCAGGGAGGATTTTTTTAACCTGGCAGTTATTTTAATGAAGTAGGAAATGTGGTACTAAATGAAGCAAACAGTGTATTACACAGTGGGGGGTTTTGTGGTGGTGAGGTGTTTTGAAGAGTTTTGGGTTGGGTGGCTTTTTTTAAGTTTACATTAAGAAAATTCCAGACTCTCTTAAAAAAAAATAATTGCAAAACTGTGATGAAATGGAAAATTTCTGAAAGACGACGTGGAAAGTGTCTGAAAACAATTGCTTTATCTGAACAGGCAAAACCTCAGCAAGAGTGAACACTGGTCTGTACCAGTGCCTGGAGGCCATGGCTGGCACACAGCAGCACCTTGGGAGGAGGGGGAGACAAGAACAATAAGAGAGCAAGAACGGCAAGAGAAAATGAGTCATGGGCTTCTAATAAAAATCATCCATCACTCCAATTAGTTGTAAGCATAAGTGAGCTCTTTAATTAAATGGATAGCGTATCACCACAGAATCAAGGCATTTTATAGGCAAATTTTTACCCAGCCATAGAAACTTGTTCACTTCAAAACATTAGAACGTTCCTGTCATGGTTCCAGGTGGGTACAGGACATGCCAGAAAGCACCTTCCCCTGGAGGAAAGGCTCAGCCTGGATGAACATCCCTAATGCTCCTGTTTGCCTTTACTCTGTAACTCCTGCAGGGCTGACTTGGTGCTCCCAAAAAGAGAAAACAGTTCACACACCAGCAAATCAAAGCAGATGCATCCATGCCCTGCTCCCTTAGAAATACCCCTGTTCCTTGGTGCTTCACCTCCGCCTGAACCAGGCATCCCTACCACGTGCCTCAGAAGAAGCCATTGGCTGATCCTGAGTTACCTTGCAAGTGAAAAAGAAACGTTTCGACATCAGAGCATCACTTAACGTCACCTCCCAGTTCTGATCAATCAGCTCAGCACCAGCTGTTAATGAAACACCAACCTTCCAAGGCAAACACCTTCCAATAAGAAATACTTGTGCTTCGAGTTGCGCTATTTGCATAAAACTTTGGCAGGTGATGAAACAAATCTACTTTCTCAGCAAAAACAAACCCCACGGTAATTTTGCTGATAAACTACTTTTATATGGGGTTTTTTCAGATTATTTACCAAATTCATTTTCTGCTGTCTGTGTTTAAAGGTTATACAAGATGAGTTCCATTTATGAGTAATTTCAAAACTCATGGAAGATGAAACTATCACCACAGTCTTGCTGCTTTTATCTCCCCTGGAACTCTAAGCTGATCCACTGTCTCACCTCTAGATCCTTGAAAGGAATAGGTGAAGATTTCATTCAGAAGTGCCAAGGTGAATTTTAGTTTTATGCCACTGTCCTTTCCGTATGGAAGGCACTCCTGCAGACACGGGGGAACCCAAGGCTGACACCTCTGTGCTGAAAGCCAGCCCAGAGCCTTGGGCAGGGCAGGAGTGAGTGAGCAGCAGGGAGGGCAGCAGGCTCCAACAAGCCTCCTGCCTGCTCGGTGACTCAGGCAGAAAGTAGATGTGCTGGGAGAGGAGAACTGCTCGGCCCTTATTCAGCACAGATGTCTGTGCTGCAGCACAGGGCACCTCTGAGGAGCCTGCAAAACGCACTGCAAAAGGCACTGCTTCCACACAGCAGGCATGGATGGTCCCCGAGCTCCAAGAGCCTGCAGGGCTGCGCCTTTGGAGGGCAGGCTTGATACAAACTCAGTCTCGTGCGTTTCCATCAGCTCAGCCACTCGTTCCAACCTCTGGAGGTCAGATCAACACTAACAACACCCTTTGTTCTTGTGTCGGTCTTTCTGTTATCCCACTCGCCCCTCTCCAGCTTCTGTCCAACAGTGGTGGCACCTTCCCTCTCCTGCCTTTCTCTGCACTGCTGGGGTCATTCCCAAGGCCTCACACAAGCTGTAGCATACACACAGTGCACATACTGAGGGAAATGCCACATTAGGATCTGGCTTGGTCCCACAGTACCACTTACTGAGTACCTGAAAGACTGACATGTACATGTGTTGCTGCTCCAACGGACTCTGCTGTTCCAAAAGTATAACACAAGGAATGCCTCTGGAGTCTGAATTATTCAGAAAGTAAAACACCCCATTCCTATCCATAACAAAGGATTAAAAATAAACCAGCAGAAATCTCTTTATATTTTCTCATTTCTTCCGCCACATGTGTTAGAGAAAGTATTGCTTTGGGTTCACCTTTGTCTTAACTGTATTAAAAAAAAATATAGAAAACCACTGTTGGCTTTTTTTTAAGTATGATTTCTTGTACTGTAACACTGACTCAAAAACAGACCTTATTTTTAAAAGAAGACTTATCGGGTAGTCTAATCTATATTCCTGCCAAAGCAAGACTATTCCTGACAGTATTAGCACATTGCCTATTCTTGTTTGCACTGTGCCAGGACACAGAGCCCCGGGCAGACACCCCCTCTGCACATCTGCATCACTGCTAATAGCTGTGGCAGGGAGCATGCCAAGAACCTCACCGACAGTGAGCCGTTCCTCACGGACAGGCTCTGCTCAGTTCTCTGTTCAGCACCCCAGACTTGGAAACAGAACTGATGACTCACTTCTACAGTTAAAAAGAAAAAAGAAAGGCACAATTATCTAAGAGATCTTTCCATCTCCGTGCCTCCACTTGCGCACTCCGGTGACTGGGAAGGACTGTGCCTGTGGTACCTGACTGTCCCAAGAGCAACATTCCCACTTCCAAGCTTATCACCTGAAGCCTCGGCATTTCCAAACACAGCTCTGGCTCCTTGTTTTTAAGGCATTTCACTCTGGCTCTGTTAGTGAGGAACACAAATTATGGCACTATTCAGTCCAGGCCTGTCTGCTCATACAATTCCAGCAACTGATCCAAGTCGGTTTTGGTCAGGAATGCATTTACCTTAATGACATCTCTTTGAGGTTTAACATTGCTGCTATTCCCATTTAAAGACTGAGAAATTACATCACCGGAGGCTAAAACAGACCCACAGGGGCAGCAGCTCATGAGAATTTAACACTTTAGTTATGACTCTGAATAGGATCCCAGGGGACCTCTCTGAGATCACATGGGAACCTCCTGGCAAAAATAACCAACAAACTCAAAACACAAAAACCAACCCAAACAAAAAGAAGAAAATCTGGACTCTTTCTATTAACTAATTGATTTATAAACCCACAAGTATGGTGAGTAAGCCAGAGCACATATTGCAAAATACAGAGCCATGCAGCCAGTCTGCACTAAGGACACAGAACAGAAGTATAAAATGCTTCCTAACAGACATGGATGACTAAAGGAATGTCTCAAACTGTTTCAGTTTAAAAATAATTACGAAAATAATAACATAAATAGTTCTCAATATTAAAGAGCTAGCTGTACCACGGAATATGTTTCAGAAATACAACTGCTTTATGCTTTTGTGCAGCTGTGGGTTATCACTTACCTGTTGGTCCAGACTGTGTTACCGAAAAGCCCAGTGTAAGAGCTGCTCTGGGGCTGCAGGCGTATGCCCCATGTTTGCTGCTGTGCAATGGTTCACTGCAATAATTATGCCATTATTATATTTATAACAACATTTCCCTGGGAGACTGGAAATGCAACATTCCAACTGAAGGCTAAACAATTAATTAATTTTTTTGGGGTGGACAAAACAAAGCCAGCACGTTCTGGATTAAGAAGACTGAGGGCACACAGCAGCAGGGCACTGACCCAAACCCATCCGCTCACATCAAAGCAAGGTCAAGGTGGATTCTAACGGAGCAAAGCCAAACCTGCAGCAATAAACCTCAAGAAAAAGCGGCAGAACTTTTGCTGAACTCTCCTCAAAGGGTTTTTACTCATTTAAGAAGTTTTGTGTTTCACAGAACGGCAATTATTTTAAAGACAGAGAGAAGTGCACTGGAAAAATGTTCTGTAACAGGTGGTTTTGCACCCTGTTCCATGGCTATTTGAGGAAGGGTTTCAGCTCCAGGAAATGGGACAGGTTTTATATGACATGCACTGAAGCCTTGACTGATCACTTCCAGTGTGCTGTCAGTGTTTCACAACCATCAGTAAATTGGCCTTAGTTTACAATAGTGGCACACAAAATAGTGTTGTAATACCACAAGATTTTGATAACCAATGTTTAAAGTAGGTCAACTTCTGCAAAAAAACACAACACCAAGGAAGAACAGTTTCAGGTGTTAATACATTTTCCTCCTATCTTTATTATTTTCTGATATCACTGAAGATCAGGCCACTGAATGAAAAAGCAAGAAGTCAAATCTTGTGTAACTGGTGAATTTATACAACTAAATAAGAAGCAACCCTTTCACTAATTGACTTTGCCTTCAAGCCACAGGGTTTCTAATGAGCCACCTCCCTCAGCACGTGTAAAAACACTTTGAGTTAGAAACTCTAAATCAAAGCTGCTTTACTGTAATCAATAGAAAGGAAGATTGACATTCTACATTTTCCATTGTCCCTATCATTTATGCCCGTTCTTTAACCATAAATGTGAAAACAAGTTGTATTCTAACTCCCTGGTGTTTCTGTGCTCGTTAAACAATTTGGTATCTGATCTGCTTGAACCCCTGGGCAAGTAACTGTTTTCTCAACAAGAAAGCAGAAATCCAACTGTATTTTCATTAGTTATAATCAGAATTGTTATCCTGTTAGACTAGAAAAGACTTATTACCCCATGAAACCCTACCCCAAGAGATGTGCTAAAAGGCATGGTTGGGTAGAGCAAGACTATCCCAAGGAGTTTTCTTCAGTTTCAGCTCTCCAGGATGATACACAGGTTTCCCTTTTTGACATAACTCACTCCAAGGAAAAAAAATAAAAACCCTGTTTTGTTGTTATATTTGAAAGTTCAGCAAAAGAAACTATCTCTTAGTTTTGTAACACTCACTTTTAAAATTTCGCTAGCAATGAACAGTTTAAATTGCAAGCATTTTCAATTTTAGCAGAATAGAAAACTGACATGAGAACTTAAGGAATTGGTACCTATGATTTATTTCTCTCTACCATATGCCCGTTGCATTTGCTTCTCAGCTCAGTTACTGACTCCACAGAACGGGCACTGTCTCACAGGGACCCAGAATGCTAAAGTAGCAGGGCTACACAGATGCAATTTTGACAATTAATCACAATTCTTTCTACAGGGCAGGAGATTCTGCTGTTATCATTCAGTTAATATCACCTGGGTAACAAGAGCCAAGAATTTCCCCTCTCCTCCCTTTTTAAGGAATTAAACAGTGGTATAAAATGCTTTCCACCTACCCTTTTCTTCAAGAGGGGATCAAACAGTAGCTGTTTTAACATATTGCTCTGAAAAATGGATAAACTAAATGCCACCAAATAGAAGGAAAGGGCTGCAGAGAAAGCTGGTTTATTGACATTTCTTCCTGCTTCTCCCCCTTGCATGAAGCTTCCACCATACCCACCGTCCTTTCTACATCCTGTGTTCCACACAAACATGCAAGTTTGCTCCTTTTCTGCTCCCAGGAATCCTCCTGTCACTTATATCAATTTGCTTCTTTGCAGAATTTGGCTCAAAGACTCCTGTGGAAGTTTTGCCACTGGCAACATATGTGGATTTTCTTTAATTTTTTTCTATTGTGTCTATAATAATTTCTCTCTAGGAAATTAAATACTCCTACCTCCACCCTCACCTATATTTTGAATTTGGCAGCTATCTGCTATTCCATCCCTAAAAATCACTTTGATGTCTGTGGGAGAAGCTTTCTACAAAGAAAGAAGGATTACAATGCTGTTATTTATGAACCTAATCAGTAATTAATAACCAAAGCTTCTCCTGCAAAAAGCCCAAAACAAAACAAAGAGGAATTAGGAGATGTGATGTTAAGATTTAGGGTCATCTGAGTATCTGGTAGTAAATTTACTTTACAAAGAGTTGGGTTTGCTTTTGCAGAGAACAGGGAAAGATCATGTGTCTAATATATATTTGAGTATCAGATGCTCTTAACACAGCGTTGTCTGTGTGTCTACCTACAAATTCCTTGTTCATAGAGAGGAAACAGCACCATGGTTTACAGAATCTGAAAGATGTGTGTAATACTCAGGGTCTTGCCTTGGTATAAACCCTCATAACCAGCCAGCCCTGAGAGCTTACTCTTGCAGCAGCCTGACAAAAGCAAACCTGTACATCACTGTCCTTTTGTGATCTGTTTGTGACACAGGTCAGAGAAAAGGAGATGTTTTATCACAGAACCTCTGAGTGTACAAGGCAAGAAGCAGACTCTGCATTACATAACTGTTTTTAAAAGTCACTGTTCAAACACCCTCATCAAGGCTGTCAGGGATACTTAAAAGTAACATGAGAAGGGAGGAGGTGGGGAGAGAGAGACTCTTGTTTTTGGTAGACATAAAGCATTTCTATAGCTCTAAGCCTTGCCTGTCTTGTGAGAAACTCCTACAAAGCTTTATCACTTTATCAAGTGTTACTTTGAAATTTTAAAAAAAAATATTTTCAATTTAAAGGAACTAATCTTGGCTACTCTCAACCTGAAGCATGAAATAACTCATTTTCTAGGCTAGTTAAAACACAAACAAACAACACTTTTTCAAATATTGTTTTCTACAAAACTTTACCACAAGCAATCCAGCAGCATGAAAGCAGTTTTGCACCTGGTGATGAAATACTTCCTACCAAGAGACCCAGTTTTTGACCTCAGAAACACCAGATTAGGGCTTTGCTGCAGGATAAGGAGCACAGAACTCCTCATTACCCTCTCCAAGTCTCAGTTACAGTAACACTGGGGATTTAATGGTGTTCTGTTTAAAGAGTTTGGCACAATCTGTGACAGCATCCCTTTTTCAGGCACTTGGAATCTCAGCTCCACAAGATAAAACCAACCAGCCTGGCTTAGAGCTGTTCTACACGGGCCATCAAATTCCCTCTGTCCTGGCTCTTTTTACCAACAGCTCCAGACTGTCCCAGCTTGTGCCTGATGCCATGGGTGACAGCAGGACACATCACTCTGCTCAGATACAACACCCCACACTTCCTTTCACGGGGTCACTGGGCATTTTATCAAAAACAGTGCAAAGTACTTTCTGGCTCAAGCTTGTTCCCACTAACTAAAAAGTTAAATCAAGAGATAATTAAGTCTGTAATTCCCCTTTACCTTCCATCTCACCGTCAGATCATGGTAAAGGGTAAAGAAAGTAAACAAGTTATCTTCATTTAAACAAAAAACTCCAACACTTAATTCTCTAGACCAGGTCTCCTCAAACTGCAGCTAAGTTTGAAGCGAGCTGAAACTGCTGCCAGTGCCTCTGGGCAGGCAGAGCTGCTGCTGCTGCTGCAACCACGAGCTGAAGTGCCCTTCACCACAGGTGATAGTTCCTAAGTAAAGAAGCAAAATAGCAGAAGTAAAACAATAGAAGTAAAAACCTCCGGATTAACAATTACATTCCCCTAGTGAGATACAGACCAGTGTTATGGCTCATGTTTAAAGGACTTAAGACACAGTCTGGCTGCTTAGGACGCCTGTGTTACTGGTGCATGACCTGGACTACAGCTGCACATGGAATTTCAGAGGCCTTGTCACCGTACAATTTCTCCTGGTGTATCTTGTTCACCTTAGACTTAACCAAACCTCACAGCTGGGGGGGGGGACACACACACAAAACTGCAACATGCATTGTTTTATTTGGGGTTTGTTGTTTTTAGTTCAACTCTTACCCTGATTTAAAGCTGCGTCCAAGCAGAAACAGGACTTTAAAACCCATTGTTATCTCACCGTATTGGCTATATATTTGCAGTATGCGTGAATTGATAATCGTATTTTCTCTTGTTCTAAAAATAATATAAAAATAGGTGTGGCCGGCTCGTCAGTTCAATGAGCTGAAACAACAGACCGAGTCCTTGAGCTGTTCACACCTCAAGGCAGCCACATTCCTCCTTAGCCAGCCGTGCAGGACCCGCGGTCCCGCTGCGGACAGGACTAGGGAAGCAATCTCCTTCCTCTGGCCGCTCTTCAGCCCGCTGAAAGTAGGAGCAAAGTACCCCCAGGTGTCAACTGCCCAGGGAATTGGGTTTTATCCTAAGGACAAAAAGCCCAGAAGACCCATTATGTTTATTTTCATGTATCCTCCTTGAAATAATCACTCGGCAATTTCTGTTCACTACCAAGTAAGATCATGTAAAAGAGGAAATCCTCAGATTTGAGTTTCCCAAGGCAGGGGACTGCTTTAGTTATTTATTTGCTCTTTAGAGATCTGCAATAGCATTTACTAGGTGAGAAGAATTCGTCTGTTATCAACCCCCAGCCCCAGACTGACAGATAAGTCTGAGAACTTTACAGATAGGGCTGACCGTGATTTACAGGACTTTCAACAACTGCCACATGGATGTCACAGGTGAGTCCCTTAAACTCTGGGAGGAGCAGGTCAAGTTTTATCTCAACCCCCTTTTAATTGTGAGAAAATCAGCTTTTAAAGAGAGAGTCTGCTACAACTGTTTGCAAAACTTGCACGATTTAAGGTACAGGCAAAGGGTAGACAAAGTTAGACAACACATTTTAAAAATACATAATTCCTTCTAGTACTTCCTTTCCAGAATATTCCACATAAGGAACACTGCAGTCTTCAAACAGAATTTGTAGAGAGACTCCCTAAGCTCAGGGGATCACTACACACACATAAAACCAGCCTTTGCCTGGAAGCTGCTGATTGTCTCCCCAAATTCCTCCAGCTTTATTCCGTTTCCCCCCTTTCAGCCTCGAGTGCTTTTTCCTGGACCAGCACAGTAATTCCTACTACTCGTTCATCTAAATCCCCTCTAACCCTTTAGATGGCTTGTGAGATACTGACTCGTGGGCAATTTCTTATCTGAAGCATCAGAAAACCTGCTAGACATTTTCATATTTTCAAACTCAATTGGTGTCAAGAAATTGCTAAGCCAAGAGCAACATTTTATGTGCCATAAATCAGGGAACATAAACTGATGAGGGACTGTCAAATACAATTCCTAACAACTGTATGAACAGCACCACTAAAGTAAGCCGAGAAGGAAAAGCCAAACAAGAGGGTTTTGTATTAAATCAGCAAAACATACTCAGGCCTGTGAGTAAGGCAGCAGCTGCAGCTGATCTGGCGAGATACACACAAGCAGAATGAAATGATGGAGCCTAATTTTCAAAGTGAAACCAATATAGCTGTTGCAGCAGGATTTTTTATTATTATTTTAATGCAGAAAAGAAGAAATATATAGCAATGCAAAAGGAAGAGTAACAAAATACAGCAGGGGTGCTTCATGAGCTGCAGTTATACTTATTCTTTTTGGTTTATTCTTATTAAAGAGTGTAAGTCTAAGACTCTACAATCTCATAAACATGTACATTCTTCTATTAACCATACTTAGGTAAGTACTGAACTAGTTTATTAAACTAATAATTTCAGTTTCTAGAAGGTACTGGAATTGCCATTCAGGCAGCACTAAAGTTATCCAGAACAACCGTCAATGTGTTTCATCAGGTATCTTTGAACCTTGTGGGGGTTTTTGGAGGTCACATAGCTCTGGTCCCTGCTGGAGCTGTTTCTTCCACCTTTTCCAGCTCTCATTCCTCAGGCCATATAGTTGGGCTTGTTTCTTAAGTCTCACTCACTTCCCTCAGTATTCATTTAATTAGGAACTTGAAACTCCTCATTTAGCAGAGGAGGTTCCTTTTTGCCAAACATCACAGGTCCTTCTCTCCATTTCATGGGGTTTTGTGCTAGTGCAGCTCCATTATTTAAGTGAGTTTCACATGCATCCAGGTCTCCTGCTGGCTCAGACACACAAATAAGGTGAGTGAAGGTGTGGATTTACAGCACAGCTGAGTTTTACAGCAGCTGGAGAACCCCAGAAAAGGCTGGCCTCCTGTTTACCATTCTCTGCTCCATCCTCAGCCATATGACCCCTCTGTTTTTCCCTGCACTAGCACTGGTGCTGTTCTGACTTCATAAGCTGGTTCAGGGAGCAAATCCCTTGGAGGAGGAAATAAATACTGCCACTGCCTTAGGCCCTTTCAGGAGCAGACGCACTACATCTGCTTAGTGAAACTGTGAAAGATGGCTCTGAGTGTGCAACTTCAGAGAAAGAAGTTTTGTTTTGAAGGAGCCATGTGTGCAGTGTGGTCTGTGTTTGCTGGAGAGCTGCCAAAAGAGCTCTGGCCTCCCAGCATCAAGGACGAACGTCAGCGCTGTCCCTCAAAGGCACAGCACACAACTGGCACTGCTGCAGGAGAACCACAGTTCTGCAGACTATACCACCCAAACCCCGGGCTGCTCTGGAGCCTCCAGGGGCTGAAGGATTACACTGGACAACCAGAAACTCCCCTGGGCTGCCCATTATCTCCACAGGCTTGTGTGCTGTGCCCCTGCTCAGACACACCCTTCGCACAGCTGAGACCTTCCCTAGCACTTAGTGACTGCACTGGAGCTGGAATAGTTTTTCCAACGGAGACTTTGTGTTCTGGTCCTTTCACCTCAGCTGAAAAACTGGAGCAGAAGCGAAAATATGACCCTTTTTCGAGTTGGTAAGCAACAGGGAAACACTCATTTTTGCATTCCTCGCTTTTTATCAAGGCAAAGTACGACCCAAAAACCGCTCAAGGGATTCAAAGTGCCTTTGCAAGCGTGGCTGAAACAAACTAAGCCTGCACTGCCACCGAAAGGGGCAGTCCCGCTCTCCCCGCCGCCTCCTGCACTGGCATCAGCTGGCTGCTGCCTCTTCTGCTCCTTTTCAATCAGATATCGAGGATAATGCCAGGAGGAGAGAGATGTCAAGAGCACCAAGCCAGAGCGGGATCATCCCTTCATCAGCACACGGCCTCACTCCGCTTTACACCCATCACAAAAAGACTTCTAAATTAAGTAAAAATCTTTCCAGATCTATGGTAACTCTCAAACACGGGTTAAACTTCAGCCCGTCCAGAGCATTACCTCATACTTACCACCACCCCTACTTCTTACCTTAAAGGCATTTCCAAAAGGTCCACATCCTCACCTTGCTGCACTTTGCCTGTTATCTCAGCTTCTATTTATAGGCTATTTCTCCTGCATTAACTACCAGCAAACTCGCCGACTCGGCCCGTGTCCGCCTCCCAGCACAGACGCTTTGCCCCACAGCCCCTCTCCGGCGGCGGAGCCGGCCCTGGGGCCCCGCAGAGCTGCGGGCCCTGCACGGGTTTGTACCTGGGGCAGAGCCGGCCCCTGCGCCGCCCGAGCGGGGACACACCGACAGCGGGGACACCGGCACCGGGCACGGCGACAGCGGGGACACCGGCACCGGGCACGGCGACAGCGGGGACACACCGGCATCGGGCACGGCGACAGCGGGGACACACCGGCACCGGGCACGGCGACAGCGGGGACACCGGCACCGGGCACGGCGACAGCGGGGACACACCGACACCTCCGCCGGGACAACCGGGCGGGACCTGCCGGCTGCTGATCCGCGACCCTCCGCCGGGACCCTGCGCCACCCAGGGGGACCCCCGTGTCCCCTCAGAGGGTCCCTGCGTCCCCTCAGCCCCAGAGAGCCCCACGTCTCTAAGAGGACCCCCGCTCCCCTCAGAAGACCCCCGTGTCCCCTCAGCCCCACCGAGAACCCCACGTCCCTTCAGGGGACCCCCCCGTCCCCTCAGCCCCCAGAGGGATCCCCGTGTCCCCCCAGCCCCCAGAGGGATCCCCGTGTCCCCCCAGCCCCCAGAGGGATCCCCGTGTCCCCCCAGCCCCCAGAGGGACCTCCGCTGCCCTCAGCGCCAGTGAGACCTTCCCGCCCTCAGCCCGGGGGGACCCCCGCGCCTCTCACACACCGCACATACACCGCACACACACCCCATACACCGCACATACACCGCTCACCTGCGGCCGCCGGCGGCGGGAAGGGGCGCGCTCGCCCCCGAGAAGGGGAGGGAGGAGGCGCGGGGAGCCCAGCGCCAGCCCGGCCTGCAAGGCGGCGAGCGCGGCGCCTCCACCAAGTTTCCGGGCGAGGAAAGAAAGTCGAAACCTACGTGAGAGCAGGAGGAGGAGGAGGCAGCGCAGCCGCTCAGGTGTCGCCTGCCCGCCCGGCCCGGCCCTCCCCTCACACCGCCGCGTTCTCCTCCTCCGCCGCCGCCGCCTCCCGGGCCTCCCACGCCCCCGGCAGCCCCGGCCCGGCCCGACAGAGGGCGCCGGGAGGATCGGGGCATTCCCGCTCCCCTCGGGGCGTTCCCGCGGCCGATGGGCGATTTCCGCCGCCCTCAGGGCATTCCCGCGGCCCTGAGGCCAATCCGCTCCCCACAGGTGATTCCCACTCCCCAGGGGTGATTCCTGCTCCCTTCAGACCAATCCCACTCCCCTCAGGCGATTCTCACTCCCTTCAGGCCAATCCGGCTCCCCCTCAGTCATTCCTCATCTCCTCGGGCAAATCCTGCTCCCCTCAGGCCATTCCCATTCCCCTCAGGCCAATCTTATCACTGTCAGACCATTCCCACTCCCCTGGAGCATTCGCTGTTCCCCTTAGGGCATTCCCTCTCCCCTCAGGCCAATCCCACTCCCCTCAGGCCAATCCCACTCCCCTCAGGGCATTCCCTCTCCCCTCAGGCCAATCCCACTCCCCGTAGGCCAATCCCACTCCCCTCAGGGCATTCCGTCTCCCCTCAGGCCATTCCCACTCCCCGTAGGCCATTCCCTGTTCCCCTCAGGGCATTCCCTGTTCCCCTCAGGCCAATCTCACTCCCCTTAGGCCAATCCCACTCCCCTCAGGGCATTCGCTGTTCCCGTCAGGCCATTCCCACTCCCCTCAGGCCATTCCCACTCCCCTTACTGTCCCCTTACTGACTCTGCTCCCCCCGGGCTCTTTCCTTGCACCAGTGTCCTTCCTTAGGTGCCTGCCCTGGGACAAGCCCTGTAGAACAGAACACGGAGGGTACACCTGCTGCTGTTCCGAGTGCAAGGGTCACATCACTGTCCAGCTGGCCGAAAACCCACAGACTTGGAATGGGAATTATTTTTTGCCCTGACATTCTGCCCAGTCTTCTGGGCAATAAATGGAAATTCTGGCAGTTCGGAAGGATTCTGCCAGTGCTTGTGTTTAATTTGTTGTCAAGGCAAATGGTAAATTTTAGGTAGTGATTGAGCCCACTGCCAACCCTGGAGCTGCTGTGGAAGCAGCCCTGGTGCTGTGGGGCCAGGGAACAGCTCAGGATATTGTTTAAGAGCCAGGGAAAGGATGGCACTGGATAGAAGGGAGTGCTGATTTCTCTGTTGTTTCTATAAACAGGTCCAGGTTTCAATGTTCACACTGAGGTACCTCCCTGTAACTCTCATGCTTCAAACCAGCAAAATGACAAACCAGGTGAGGTTTAAACATTTCCAAGCTATGTTAGCACTACTTCCAAGGTAGGAATTCCTCCCAAAGGAAGAGACCAACCCTCCAAAATCTACCCCATCATATTTTCTGGGTTATAATTGCTTTCTCTGATTCATCACACAGCTTTGGAAATGCTCTTTCTGCTGATGAGAGCATCATGAAGTAATAAAGAAGATGATGTTTCAGCCAATAAAGAAAAAAGATTGAACTTTAAACCATTTTCTGGAGGAGGATCTATGAGGAAGGAGACCTTTGTACATTAGGAGAGGTAACATGCAGTGCAGGTGAAGCCAGCACACACCTCTGTGCATTGGATCATTTAGGAATGTCCCAAAGTTGCTGATTGTCATAGACCTAAACAGAGTGAGAGGGAAGTGCTTCCTGTGTCCCAAGAGCACCTTCCCTGTCCCAGTAGGGCTGGGCATTTGTGTTATTCCAGAATATTCGATAAATGCTGGTACGGAGAGAAGAGATCGATCATCTTTTATTTGGGGACTGGAACTAGATGATCTTTAAGTCCTTTTCAGCCTAAACCATTCTATGGTTTTATTTCAGTTTATCCATTCTGTGTTAAATTTCCCATGTAAACTATCTGGTTCTTTGCTATGTCTCTAGTTCCTCCTGTTCTCTGTTTTTGTCTGTTGAAGTGTCCCAGTCAGGGGCTGTGAGCTGTGCTTGTCAGACCTTTGTATCAGACAGGGGAGATGGTAGGAGATGCTGCACATACCAAAAATGCAGCAAGGTCCTTTCCTCTTTCCATTTAGATCATTGTTGGAATTCTACTGGAGTTGAGGCACACCATCAATCCACCTTTGCTCAACAGCATCCATGTTACCACAGCACATGAAGTGCAAGGTGTTTTCATAGAGCTTGACTGAGAACTGTGATCCATTTTTGCAAATGCATCAATTTTGCTTGGACTAAATGAAATGTTTCATAGGATTTCCTCTGAAGCACCAAGGCTGAGGCGAATGGATAGCATCTGTTGAATCATTCTGAATAAAAAAATATTTGAGGAATAAAGCTGGAAGTGCTTTGCCAGCTCAGACAAGAGCAGTAGAGGCTCTTACAGAGGCATCAGGCTGTGTCTGCACCAGCAGCCAACCTCACACCACAGCTCGAATTCTTCAAGCCAGAACTCATTTATATTGAATAGTCTTGTGTGTGAACAGGCTCAGGCTTAAGCTGAGCTCTGTGGAGCTGGAGCAGTCCTGAAGGGAGAGGTTTAAAGCTTAGCACAGAACCACTGCACTCCATGCAGCCTGCAGCTCCTTGGTGAGGGCAGGAAGTGTGTGGGTGAACTTGGGGAATTAGAGACAAACCCCAGGGAAATTCCTTTAAAATTAGGAATTCTGTCTAGTTAGCACTCGCTGGAGATTTTTATCATGTGTGATGACCTGTTTTTCTCAATGGACAGTGTCCATACTTAATGAAGATATGGTGAAAGTTTATTATATAAGAGTGCTGGAATTTTGGTTTGGTTTTGCAATAGAGGACTGACTCTGAATCATGGTTATTAAATGGACTCATGGAGGACACTGTTCTCTCCTGCAGAGCTAACACAAATGTAAGGAACTGAAATTAATTTCTTTTTTAGTCCAGGCCAAAGCAGCCACATTGTAAATAAGGCTATGGCTTGTTGACATGAAGCCTTTGCTGTATTACTGGTTCCTCCCTGCTCCTTGTT
The DNA here is from genome assembly GCA_035583155.1 of Acropternis orthonyx. NCBI lineage: Eukaryota > Metazoa > Chordata > Aves > Passeriformes > Rhinocryptidae > Acropternis > Acropternis orthonyx. Next base: position 18,985,816 of record JAWWEU010000138.1, on the reverse strand, counting down.
CCTGCCCTTGCAACACAGCACACCAGGAACTCTGTGTGTGGCTGCACTGGAAACCAGATCAGGAGACTGAAAAATAAACCAAATTAAAAGCTCTGTAAAGGTATTTTATGTAAAATACATGAACACATTTAAAATAGATGCATATATTTTTAAAGCCAGATAGATGAGCTCCCCAGCCTGGTTTCTAATTCAGAGGTGAAATGGATGCATAAGATTCTTTCCTGCTAGTCCAGAAAGAAGCAATCAGAAGAGCAAAGTGGCTAAATATGAAACTGATCCTGGTGCAGAAGGATCCAAACCAGAGCTGAATATTTGGTGTGAAAAGCATAAACAGATTTCTCCACTGGATTGCTGTGCTAGCAGTTAATGTGTTGTGTAAATCTGTGTAGCAGTTTCAGATGTAAATATTTTGCACGGAAAACAGCATTTGAGAGGGAAATAGTTTCTGGGGAAACTCTCAAATGGTGGCTTTGGGTAACTTTATGCTGGTGAGAATCTCTGTCAGCTTCGTCTTCGTGGCACCTTTCACAAACCCCACACTGTGTTGGTGATTTTGGTTTTGAAACACCAAAGTTCTTCTGCAGAACTCAACAAGTTTTTATTTACTAGCAGCTCTGCTAAATTACTTGCATAGCTTTTGATAACTGAAAAGGCTCTATGAAAAAATACAGCAATCTCAGTTTGAGCTTTTATCTGCTCTAACTGCTGATAATTTCCTGCATGTGATTTGTACAGTAACCACCGTGCTGCTGTGTGGGAAAGATTACAGGCCACACACCTGAGCAATGCATATATCAGGATTAAAATGCTGCTTTCTGACAAAGAGAATCAAATAGGTGGATGTTTACAGAATATTAATAATTATTTTTATTTCACATGAGGATTTAGAAAGCTTTTTTTGTAAAATCTGAAAGAGAACATAAAAATTCAATAGGCAAACAATAGAAAAAACAATAGCAGGAAAATCGAATGAGAAAGCAAAATCACATTATACAAAGGTTTATAGATTAGTTTAATCCCATTAATGTTGCAGAAAACTTGGTAACTGTGTTGTGTTGTGCTCTTGTGGGAAGGTGCAAGGAATATATGACTGCACAGTATTAATTTGGGACTCAACTTTGATGTTTCATGACAAACAAACCTAAATTCCCAACCCACACACAAGAATGTAAACACAATTAAGAAACAAATCCCACAAACAGGGAGAGAGAGTCATCCCAGGAATTTATGATTAAATGGCCTGGAATCTCCCTTTTGTGGAAAGGGATGGAAGCAGAGCAATGAAAGCACACGTGCATGAAGATACAGGGGCTTCTGGTAAATCCAAGGCCCAAAGCACATTGTTTGGATTTATTCTGCCAGATTCTACAGCACTTCTGTTACTTTTGCAGTATTTTGTTATGTTTACTGCAAGTTATTGCTGCCTGTGCATTGCAAACTGTGTCTTCATAGGAAGCACTCAGAGTCCCAGTGTTTGGAATTTATAAATGGGAGCAACCAGAATATTAAGAAATATAGTATAAGAATCTTGTGTGTGTTGGTAATGATTTAGGACAGTTTTACATTATCTTTCCTTGTGGTGTTTTATTAACAGTAGTCAGTTATTAACAAGGCTGAAGTACTTTATTTGATGGATCCGCAGAATGTTTTCATTCCATGTAAACAGATTGATCCTCTGCTTACAGAGAAGTGCCTGTTGGCAGATATAAAGAGGGCATCTGGTTTTTCTTAGGAGGGGAATAGCCCATCTGGCTTTTTACAGTAGAGAGGACATGATAATGTAAGGGGGGGGGAAAGGTACATGAAGCAATCACTTCCCTGGTTTGCTGTTGTGAATAATATTGATGCTATTTTCTAATTTGTAAATTACACTGTTGAAATGTTGCAGCTGCTTTGTAACAAGCTTAGATTACTTTTTATTATAATGCTTCTGTTGCAGGATTTTAAATGAGGCTTCAGAAATATATCACCTACCAAGAAAGATATTGTAGCAGTAGATAAAATAACATTCTGTTAGGCCAACTTTGGGTCCCAATGAATTCTCCATTATTATTTTACAGGATTGGACTTGATCTTTTGTGATGCTCAGCCCCAATGTCTTGACTCCCCTCCCTTATTAACTTCTTGAAGAAAAGAGATAAGGTACCACCAAGTTTCTAGCAATTATTTCTATAAAGCAAGTATGATATTCAATTTACTTTATAGCCTGTAATTGCCACTCTGTTCTCTTAGTTGAAACTGATAACAGATACTAAGTAGACTTGAACCAATTCAGGAATATTATCTATACAGTTTTGTGCCTGGGAGGTACTGCTGCGCTCTGATATAGAATAAGAAGTAAATAATGTGTTTCTGCAGGGTTTAGAATTTGACCTCTAGCCACTTTTGTTCTGTTAACTGTTCAAAAACAAACCTGACTTTCTGCTGTCTGTGTTTATGAGCAGACTCTTCTTAGGCAGCTGGGCTAGAGGAAAGGGCTGTGTATGTCAAGGGGTATTATCCTGTCCCTAACAGGAAACACTTCCCCTTGACTCCCAAGTGAGACTGTGCAGCCTGCTGCAGTCTTCCTGGAGAAGCAGGAGTCACAGGAAGCCTGAGCAATAAACTCCCTGCCACCAGCATTAGCAGCAGCAGCAGCAAGGAGTGTGCAACACAGAGCACAGTGGGCTATTTCTGGAGCGTGTTCGGGTCTTGTTCAGTCATTATTTCAAGATAATAGATAAAGTACCTTTATTTCTCCAACATAAGTGTGAAATACTCCATAGATATGAGTTGGGGGATTTTAATCACTTTTAATTTGGAATTGTTGCTAGAGAATAATCTTCGGATAGCCATAGGGCCTTCCAGTCTTACAAGATGTGCTGTTTGCTTCAGAAAGGGCTGTTTCATCCTGCCTGGCCAGACCATGTTCTTTGCTGGGCAGTCATCTACATTTGAAAAGCAAACCAGAGAGCCCTTAGGTTCACACCACCACATCATCTTCCAAACATTTTTCAAGATCAGTATCTTTCGAAGTGTCTCTTTTTGGTGGCATTTCATCCAGTCATACAGCTGCAGCCAACACCTGGATTCAAGAAACGGCTGCATATACCCCTGAGTGCTGAACTGCCCACCACTGGTGGGATGAACTACCTGGATGGCTATGCAAAGAATGTTAAAAGATAAAAATGAAGATCCTAAAACTCAGAAAAACTGACAGGTTCCTTTCATTCCTTCTCCATCATCAGCTTGCTGCAAGCCCTTCAGCACAGCAGGTGCCAGAGCAATTTAAATGTGTGTGTAGAAAATATCTCCATAGGGATCTTGCTTGGTTGCCTGATTTTCACCCATTTCTGGAATGGAAGAGAGCAGGTGTCCACTTATTTGATAGTATTTAGCACCATCCTCCAAGAGAGTGAAGAAACATCTCAAAGTCAGGGTGTTAGAGAGGCAAAATGCCTTGAGACACCTCAGCATTGCTGGAGTTTTTGGTTACTAAAATTGCCCTAAAATACCTTTGGTATTTACAAATCAATTTTTAATAACAGTAATATACATCCCAAAGGAATGAAAAGAAGAATGTGGGATGACTGCAAGTCTCATCAAGCTCTAACAGATCTGGAGCCATACTAGTTAAACATACTTTGCTTCAAAACTCTGTTCAAACAAAGTGACATATTTCTAGTGAGACTGTTCAGTCTCCACCAAGAAAAAGACATGTCCTAAGGAAAAACACGATCCATCCAAAGTAATTGCTATGTGCTGCAGCTGGAGCTCTGTTTCCAGAAAATAGCTAAATATAAACATTCCTTGCTGAATGGGTGGGAAGCCAAGACTGCCTTGCAGCACAGACACCCACTAAATAGGATTACCTATGAACAAGCTAATCCACAAGAATTCATTCTGCCACAGCAATGAGAAGGAGATCTGAAAAAGAAGCAATACAGCTGTTAAAAGTACCATTAAATAATTAATAGGACTTCTCTGAAAATACCACTGTGGCATCTGGTATGAGTTATTTCTCACATTCCTAGACCAAGCTACTCCATATCCAAATCCAGAGGTTACATTTGTTTAGCTGTCAGTCAGGAACTCTGCACACATCCCAGGGGACCTGCAGCTCTGGCTGTTTTCTTCTGCTTGTTGCAGTACCACTGGAGGTACTGCGAGAAGGAGACACACAGCTTCATGGTTGTGTTCCAGATTCCAGCTTGGAAAGGACACCACAACTCCAGCTATAGGACTTTCAGTGACCTTTGCACCTGTACATCTCTTCTGGGTTTTTAGGTGAACTCCTGAATAGAAATCTAAAGTGTCACAACAGTAATACAGCTGTGAAAATAGAATAAACCTTTCCTAGGAATGCTTCATTTTGAAAAATCATTCTGTCACAACTTGGAACTGGTTTTCGGCAGAGCCAGTTGTTAAGTCCTACATGCTTCTGCAACACGTACTTTAGCTCCTTTCTGGAGGAATGTAATTCTGCACAGTTGCCTCGTTTAATTCTGGACCAGATGCCTCAAATTTTCTAAAAGTTTTCATGGATGTGTCACATGAGTTTCTTGACCATAATTATGGATCTCTGCAGTGATGAAAGTCCTCTGTCGTGCTTCCCCATTAAACTGAATTCAGATGCAGGGGATGGTGGTAAATTCGGTAAGAAAACAAACAGAGGTACTTGCATTTGCCACAGAATATTCCAACACTAATTCCCTCCCTTCCAGCCAGTTCTCTCCCTGAACACTCAAGTCACCAGGACACCAACAATTTTTTGCTTTTGTGCACAAGACTATTGACAGTACTTTATGAGCTCATCCTGTGGAACAGTGTGAGCAGCCCTGAGAGACTGTCCTGACCAGTTGTAGAGCCATTCAAGATATGCACAACTTGTTAAATGCATTCCAGAGGTGAGTTAACATAAGAAAACACACCTTTTCCATACAATGTTAGCAAAAGTGCTGCTAAGCCAGGTCGGGTTAGACTATGAACAGTTTATTTCGCTCAAGACTCTGAAGTCTGAACACACTAAAAGGGTTTTCAGTAAAACATGTCTCCCTCCAGCCCAGTGATCCACACTTGTATGAGCTTCAAAATACTGAAAGAAGTAAAAATATGTTTACCAGAAAAATGAAGGAATCTGACTTTGATGTGAAACAGTTCCTTTCAGAAATAGAAAATGTCTATGACTGCAGTCAGATATTTTAAAAACACCTTCACCTGAAGAGCCTTCATTTGTGTTTTGACCACCAAGTTTCTCCAACAGACCTGCCTGAATCTATCATCTGATATATCCTGGAGTGTTTTCTGACATGAAGGGAATTGATATGAAATCTATTCAGCCCTCAAGACCAGAAATCTCACTTCTAGTATTATCCTTTTCATGTTTTTCAGAAGATCCAGTGGTCAAAGTAATGATCCTTATATATGAAAAACAAATAAAAAATCCTCCCAAAAACCAACCACCCAAAAAAAAAAGCCAAACCCACAAATTCTACATCCCTGCCTGAGTGAGGGATGTCCAAACTATTAATCTGCACCCCAGGGCTTAGCTAGTGAATAAGAATGTTGTGAACTTTGAGACTGAAATATACCCAAAATAAATGAACTACCAAAAGAGCATTTTCATCTGGCTGCTTCATCTCATGGATCCAGCAATTCTCCCATGTGTCTGACAATGATTTTCTTCTGGTTTTGCAGCTCACAGGACATCTATTTATTTCTGGTCTAACTATATTCCTCATTTTCCATGGAAGTTCCCCTCTGCTGCTGAGTCCAGTAGCAAGTTTGCCTTCTTTACTCAGAACACTTGATCCTTCTTAGTTTCTTTTTACCTAATCACCAAAAAGCAGTTTGCAGATATTAATTTGCAGATTTGCCTCCTGGCAGACTCACAGTTTACATGTTGCTGACTTAGAAACTGAGGTAGTTTAGTCACTGCAGCACAGCAAAGATGGTTTAATAGAACTCAGGGACCTGCTTCTATTCTTATTTGCATCACCTTGCATATATTTTTATTCTGTTGTTGGTTGTGGGAATTAGTTCAGCAGTGTCTTGCTTTCTACAAAAGGGAAGACTTCCTGAGTGGTTTAATTTGCTGCTGGGGAGAGGAAGGCTTGTGTGTGGAATTTTGTCAGGAGTTTGCCAGATAAGGCCCCCAGTCAAAGCCAGCCTTGCTATATTTATCTCTGATATGACTCTCAGTTGCAGTAAGGATGTTACAGTAGCAGTTAGTTTGGTGCTTAGGGTTCAAATCAAGGTAAAAGGCAACTTGGCACTCAGTAATTTTGTATTATTGGTTAGGAAATTTCACTTTTAAAAGGCTATTTTGTAGGTACATCACAGGGAAACTCCTTTTCCTCGGTGTCAGGATGTTGCTTCCATGTCTCTTGGCACAGAGCAGTGTGTCTATGCCACGTTGTTACAATCCAAAGCAAAGCTTGGTTCAAGTAAGATAATAACAAAATAAAAATAAGGGGACAGCTGTATTAATTATGGTTAGCTGTCTGGGCACAAACAAAAATGCTGATACTGACACACATCGTGCAGTCCAGCGGTGCCTCTGCAAACAGGTGTGTTCTCTGCCTGCCTAAAACAACACTGCAGGTGTGGGCAGTGACTTAAGGAGCAGGTTAAATACCTGTCCTGGTATGACACCAAGCTCAGGGAGAGAAAGAGTCCTCCAGCTCTTGCCCTGTGTGGTCAGACTACAACAAATTAAGATGAGGTCACTCTAAACATCACAGCGTAAATCTGATTTAGGAATAGATCATGTGATAGTTGAGGCATGAACTTTCCTTACTGCGCTCTGCTCTCCAGCTGCCTTTATAATAAAAATCCCCCTCAATGCCTAATTCCCCTTTTCCCAGAGGAATGGCTGGTTTGGGGGGCTTTTTCCTGGCTACTCCCAGCTCAGCGTGTGCCCTTGTGGTGGAAGGCAGGATTGGAAGGACAATGAGCCCTGCTCAAGCCCCAGGTCTGTAGTGGTTTCACTTCTTCAGCAAAGAGATTTGCAGGGTTTTTTCATATCAATTAATGCCTCCAAGCACAGCAGGTAAAGTGCTTATATCCTGTTGTTTATTTTCCAATCCTGCACTGCTGTGAGCAGGTAGACACTGATAAAATTACTTCCTCTTGGTCTTGTATTCCCTTACCTGTAACATTTTAGCTACAGAAGCATAAAAAAATCCGTGGTGGTAGTTCCATCAATCCAACTGATTTGTAAGAGTTGTGACCTTCTTGTCCTGGCAGACTGAGGGTTAAAGAGCAGCTTTTTGGAAACAACCTATAAGTAATTGTTTCTGGCAACATTTTCAAAGTTGGATTTATGTTTTTTTTCCTTGCTCCATTACTCAGGGCTGCTCTTAACGAAGCTCCTTAGCAACAGGGTGGGCAGCTATGGGCATCCCTTCATTCCCTTCAGTACTTTGTTTATTCCTGAAGGTCCCCTGCTGTCCCCAGCCCTGTCCCCAGCCCTCGAGAGCACTGCAGTGCGCGGTGGCCCTGGGATAGTAAAGTAGCAGTACCCTCTGCTGGCACGTTTTATCCTGGGCTCTGCCCCACAGCTCTCCAGTCTGCCTCTGTTCATGCATGATTCATCTACAAAATATTTTATTGCATTAGCTCAAATGTTTGGTGATGTTTCACTACCTTATGAAAGAAGCCATTCAAAATAGCATCAGTATTCAGACACAGAACGCTGTTAGGGATAGACTTCCCTTCAGAGGCATTTTTATAATTGAATAAGTTTACTGTTCTATCTAAATTTTGTACTTTTTCATCATAGTGTGACACACATAGGTCATTGTAAGTGATTTCTTTCCCTGCTTGGTGTTTAGGTCCTTGACTTCAATATCTTCTCCAACAATCAGCACTTAGACAAGATGCCTTTTAATTTGGTTTTAAGTATTTATACACTTGATCCCATGTTACATGGAATGCTGATAGTTTGCAGGAATCACAGATCAACAGGGAGAGTCTTGAGGAAGAATCTGACAACAGAAATCTAAGGGGAAGGACAGTTTTGTCTTATTTTCTACCAAGAAAGTAAATAGGAGAGAAGAATTGTTCTTCTGGAGAAACAACTGGGAAGCAAATATTATCCTGAGCTAGGGGTAATATTTGGCTGCTGGATCCAGGCCCTGTTCTGCCACTCTTAGCTGGAATTCAGAGAGGAGACCCTGGGATCTGGGCCCTTTGGTGAGTGTTTTATACAATGGACATTTAGCACAGCTGGGAGAAAGGAGTGACTGCAGATGGAGATTAGAAATCCCCTTCGGGCAAGAAAGGAGGAGACAGATTGTGCTGCCTGGGGTTTGCCCTTAGCTGGTTCTGACCATTCTCTCTCATAAACGGTTCCGAACATCTTTAGTGAAGACAAGCTGAGTTCCCTCGGGCCCCCACTTGTCCTGCTGTGTTTAACTCGCCTGCTGTCTGCACATCTCTGGCACAGAGGAACCGACTGCCTTCTCTGGGGCCTCTCACAGATGTTTTGTAGCTGCTTTATAACTGGGCAGCTGTTGGACATTCATGGAAACCCACATAAAACCATGGCAGTTGCTTTTAAAGCTCCTTTAGTGACAAGTGTCTAAAGCAAAACCTGGTGCCTCTGGTTTCCACGAAGCATCAGACCCTTCTAGAACAACTAAGCTATCACTGAGCAAGCACCACTGAAGAGATGGTGAAATAGCACACTGGTCTGTACACAAAACAGTGCAATAATGTATTCTGTGTTTATCTCAAATAGTCCTTCGAGGTGGGGGGGGTAGGTGAAACAAAAGCGAGGCAGTGCTTGAAAAGTGTCTTCCAGAATGAGTCTTTGGGAGATTCCACAGCTCTACCACCCCACCCGTCCATTGGGTAACAGCTGGGCTAAAGAGAAAAACAACACAGCTTGATTTCCTTTCCTGTCCTTGACACCTGGGGGATCTCTGATGGCCGTGCTTGGATGTGTCACCTTGTGAGACAGCAGTTCTTGGGGACAGCACCTTCCAGAGGGACTTGCACCAAACAGGAGTTCAGGCTATGAACGCTAAGCCATGGCTTTGCAGTTTACACTGCAGCCAAAATTCCCAATTCTGACAAAAACAACCATTTCAAAGTGCTTTGACGTCCACTTTGAAATGAGATCTGCTTTCTCTTCCTCGCAGCTCTGTCAAACTGTGAATTGTAGCTGTGAAATACCTGGTGGTTTACAAGTCCCACACAGCTGTAAGTTTGCAAGTCTGAAGCTGTGTGATCACTGAAAATAGAGGTCTCTTAAACTAATAGATTTGGATTTTTGTTTCTCTTTCTAGGAGGGAAGTTGTACAGTTTGGTTTGCTTTGCCGTGCTGCTCTGACTCCTTTGTAGAGCCAGACATAAGTGTAGCTCACCTCAGCCCCTTTCCTATTTCAGGGATGATCTGGGATTCAAAATCTTAGTGAAGTTGCAGATGTTTGACTTTAGACCACCGGGCTCCTTTTTTAGAGTCTTCTGACTTGAATGATTTGTTTTCAAGAGGTTTTATCTGTTCTTTAACTCTGCTTTGTGAACAGAGGGTCAGACCGAGCTGAGATCAAAAGGTTGCCATCAGATTAAGGGAGAGACGAAAATAGCTCTGCCGAGACCCCTTCCAGGATGCAGACACAGACAGAGCTGTGTCATTAGCAAAGCAGACACTTGGATTTCTCTTCTCCAGCCATGACTATCAGCCCTTTCACACTCGCATGTGGTTATCAAACAGGACCCTTGTACCATGTCGTGATGCCGATATCTCATCCAGTGTCCTGCTGTTCTTTATGTTGGGTAGTTGCAAACTACATGGAGAACACATATCTGAAGCACAGAAAATAGAAATGGGATATATCTGTTAAGGTATTTTTCCAAAAGGCTTTTGTTAGGGGTTTGTCAGAAGAGGGTAGAAAAAAAAAAATTGGTGCTTCTTGGCTTAACACTTTGTAAAACCTTCTTTCATCTTCCTCCTCATCCTCCCCAAAACAACCCTCTCATCACAGTGCTTTACAAAAATGTGCAGTCTTGAAATACAATTCCATGATTTTCACATCTCTGCTCCCACGTCACCCCGGCCCCCTGAGCTGTTTCCTAAGTATCTGTGAAATAAGGATAAAATCATACAATATAAGTGTTTTTAATTTTGTAAGTTTTGACTGTAACTTTCCAGGGTGTAACAGCTTTTGCAAGCAAGAATCCGCCCTAAAACTACGGGCAGTTAAGATAAAAGGAGAACTAGAAGCTAGCTTGAATATGTGCATCCCAGATAAAGAGCTTGC
>JAWWEU010000138.1:18940649-18975469 GCA_035583155.1 Acropternis orthonyx | reverse complement strand
ATGTAAACTGGACAGTGTGTGTAGCAGATAGGATTTGAACTTAACTGTATAAAAGTTGCTTGATTTTGTATGCCCATGGAACACGCACTTTGAGGCATTAGCCCGGCGTTGTTCCCGGCTGTAATAAAAGTGTGTTTTACAGAATAAATATGGATTCCTTTGAATCATCTGCAGCCCCTCTTAAAGTGAATGAATAAGTGCAGACGTTCAGCAGATTTAGATATTTGGGCCAACCTGCCCTTTCCTGTTCCTGCTCACAATGCAGTGTCAACAGCACACTCTATCATTCGTTCTCAGCTATCAAAAGGCTGGCATAGTATTTCCCCAACTTTTTTAAACCACTGGAAATCTCTGGGTGCTGTGTATCAAATGGCTTGTTTTGCTGGCCGTGTGCTGGTTGAAATCCGTGTAGCTGCGCGGCACAGCATCCCAGAGACTCCCACGAACAGGTCATGGAGCCGGGGCTGCGGCCCGAGCCAGAGAGCGCGTGTGTGTCTGGGAGAGGGTGGGGTGGAATATTCATGCCATTAAAAAGACTCATGTTGTTACTTAACAACTACATTAACCTCATGTCACAAGTCATGACCTTGTGGTGACCTGGCGAGCAAAGCAGCCTGGCTCTGAAGCACAAAACATGAAAGTGCGAGGAGGAAGGGGCAGAGGAGGAGCAGAGCTCGGCCCTCGGCGGCGGCGGCTTCCCGAGCGGCTCGGGCAAAGCGGCGGCCAAAGGCTCGCCCAGGCCATCCCACTTTCAGGGCCAGCTGCGCACCGACACGGCCTTTCAGCCTTTACATCTCCCGGCTCTGCCCTTTGCTCCACGGTAGGTAGAGCCCTGTTTGCTCAAGTGCTGCGTTCAGAGATGAGCCTGGAAGCTCATCCCTCCTGAATTTCAAAAATCTGGGGAAGGGAAAACCTTCCCTAACCAAAGATACATTTTCCATAGCTTTTTGGTCCCTGAAGTCTTTTTGGTATCAGTGATGGGATATTCACAAGCCCTACCAATATCAGTATCAGGAAATGGGCACAATGACCCCACTTTTAACACACAAAGAAGAAAGTGGGATCTGACTGACAAGGGTGGGAGGGCAGCAGGAATTTGTTTTGCAGAGTAAGAACTGTTGCAAAAGTTCTGTGGGACCTGTAAAAAGGTACTTTGAGAGCAGGCTGGGAATGTCATTGAAGGCTGTGGAGAGATGATGCGAAATTCCTCTTGGTGGAGGGCTCTGGAGGGGGTAGATATCAACTCACAGAAGCTCAGGCAAAGTAGTTTTTCCTTCCTCTTATTTTCCAACAGAGTAGCAACAAAAGTGGTGACACCTCAGGGTGGACAGGGGTGGGTTCAGTGAGCGTGTGAGGAATTAGTCACATGTTGTGCTGAGCACATATTTTGGTCAGCAGGCACCTCAGTGCTCGAGGAGCTGCTAACCCATGTGACCGGGGCCCGCTTGCTGTTTGCCCTCTCCTGCAGACGTCAGGACAGGATGTTTCTGAGGAATTTCCATAAAGAGCCTCTCCAAAATAACTTACTTCAAAAAGAGGCCCTCCGTGCAAGCAGAGATTGGCTTATGTTCTGAAGCTTGAGGTTTATGAAAATTGGTGTTTCTCTTTGATTTTCCAGTAGTAAATAATTACAGGTTTGACGTCCTCAAGCTTTTAAGTATCATGAGTCAGACATGCAACTATGAGATGGTTCATAAAATTCTCACTAACATAAAATTAATAAACACTGCATTATTTTTGCTTTCTTCCTGGATTTGCATCCTTTGGGGTTACAGGGTTTGGGTTTTCTCCTTTGGATGTCTGAAGTGTGCTCCTTGTTATGAAGGCTGTGCACAGCAAATTCCAGCAGTGAGGTCATCCAGAGAAGCTGGGCAGCCCTCAAGGATTGCAACAAAATCCTGACAGCAAGCAAAGGAGGTCTGGCACGAGGTCCTACACACAGGAACTGTGTGCCAGGCCAGGAGATTCCCAAATGTATGAAGTCCTGTATTCTCACCGGGGCTGTATCTCTCCTTTGATCTCCAGGAGGCAGCAGCAGAGAGACCTTCCCATTTGACAAGGGCCAGGCCAGGCCAGCTGTGTCACCGACCCCTCCCACTTCCCTCTGCCGATCCTGCTCAAGGCTCAAGGCTGCTGGCCCAGCTCGCTCTGTTTACATGTTTCCAAATTCAAGGAGGAAAAGTGATTATCAAACAGACCTGTGCTCTTTTGAAGTGGCTAAAGGATGCTATCGGGTCCGGGGGGTGTGTTGTGCCTTTGAGGCTTGTTTGTCTTTCCCTGGTCCTTCTGTGCAGGCCTTTAACCAGCCCTTCCAGCCTTCAAAGCCATCCCGATCCCAACGGAGCAGCCCTGGCACCAGAACCAGGGCTGGGTGTTCTGTGTCGAAACACTTCTCTGGGTGGTTTATTCTTTTGCAACAAATAATTGGACTGAAATGAATTACTGTCCAAGAGGAAGAAAATAAGGGATTTGGCTTGGTTTTTAAGGATGAGGTTTCACCCCTCAGCGCTGAGCTTCCCTCTTTACTGCCAACTGGAATAGTTGCCTTTTGGAGACCTTTCATCATACTCGCACATGAAGAAGTGATGGTCTTAAAATGCATCCTACTCCTTTTCCCAGCTTTAGCACTTCAACAGGAGCTTGCTGTGGCTTTTGCTGCTCCTCAAACCGTTGTCCGCGCCTGCTCTCTCCTGGTCAGTGCTTGGAATTGCCACTTGAGCGAGTAAACCGCGTTGGAAAGAGAAACTCAAAGCGCCCGGGATTTGTCGTGGCTTATTTTAGGACCGTCTCGCTTTGCCAAATCTCTTTTAATGTGAAAAATCTTTTTTAAATGAACGAAGTGCTTTTGCTAATTACAAAGCAGCGAGAAAAGTAAAATTTTGAAACTCCCAAGTTCTTGAATTAAGTTACAGTTTTGAATATCAATATTAGAAGAAACAACAATAAAAATATTTGCCATTCATTAGGAAGAGCTTTTTAAAATCCAGGATCTGACTCATCGAGTCTTTTTATAGGTTTTCCAAGAACTGGACTAAAAGCAGCTCAGACACAGAACCAGAGTATTATTTAGTTTGGGAAAGACCCTTAAGATCATTGAGTCCAGCACTACCAAGGCCACCACTAGCCCGTGTCCCCAGGTGCCACATCTATGTGTCTTTTACATCCATCCAGGGATGGGGACTTCCCTGGGAGCCTCTTCCCCCACATCTGACACAAAGCTGTGCTCTGCTGGTTGAGATACCTTTATTTTGATTCCATGTACTGCTGTGTTGTTCTACCTGCACACAAAACAATGTTAAAATTGATCTTTAAAATACTCCAAAAACGAAAATAATCAACAATATCTCTTGAGGGGAAAAAAAAAAAAAAGGATGAAAACATTTCTTGTTTTTTTTTTCAAGTTTCATTTTCACAATTTGCTTTTCACTTTAAAACTACAGAAAGTATCAATTCTGTTTGTGTGATTCATTTTAGGTATTTTTGTTTTCTAGGCAGCTTCTTTACAGCTGTTTTTCTTTGTAGGCCTAATTAGTTCTGCCCTAAGTGGAAAGCAGCAGGAATTTTTCATGTTTTTGGTGTTCTGGTCGGTGAGTTCAGGTAACCATGAAAGGCAGCAGGGCTGAAGTTTTAGAGAAATGGATTGTTCAGTATCTGGGCTTTAATCTTACTGTGATCAGCTCTTTGGCTCTGCCAGGCCTGGGGAAGCCAAAGCTGGCTCCTACACATCTTTCTTCTTTGCTTGCCAGATGATGGACACCCCTGCAATCTCAGGGTACAGCAACAGGGGAAAACATCTTTTCTCCCCTGCTAAAAACACTTTGCACATCCCTTTCCTTACTAAGAGCTTCTTCTGTTGTTAAAAATCTCTGTTGGTACCACTGAGATGACTTTCACATAGGAACAATCTCACAAAGGTTTGGAGACCTGGTGATTGCACAGGGTGTCTAGAACAGACAAGATTCAGATATTAAAATGGTCAGAAATCTGACTGAGATCCTCATGTTCTGTCTGGTTTGCTCTCACATTTTGCTGTGATGCTTAGGAAGAGAGGTTGGAAGCAGTCTCAGATGTTCTGGCCAGTCTTTCCTGGATGATATAGAGTATATTGAATCCTGCAAAAATATATCTCCCCCACATTGTTAGATTTTGTACTTGACTAGTTATAAAGAATGGGCAGAGATGAGAGACTAATCTTTAATTGGATGCCTTTTAAGGGTGCAAAAATGTTGAGTGATATTTCTTCCCCTTGTAAGTATTGTCTTATGCCAAAATATTCTCCTTCCCTATCTCCTGTGATTTGTCATAAAATGTTATCCTGGTCTTAGGGACATGGTGATAATTCCCATGACAACACAGAAAGATTCCAGAAACAGAGATTTCTGACTAAATATATGAAGGTTGTTGAAAAGCACAACTGCAAGAATTCTGCCTACCCACTGGAAACAACAGACAGAAAAGTTAAAGTTATGTGATGTCATCTTTTGAAACCAAAGAGTTCTTTACACCATGTTGATTTACTTTATGTGGAATTTTTTAAAATGGGGTGAACAAGCATCTCTCCAAACAGCAGCAGTTTACCCTTGGTATGCTGATCCCCAAAGCCTTGCTTTGTGTCAGATCTTAAACTGGTCCTGATTTCACATAGAAATACACAGAACAAATGCCCACAGAACTGAGGCTTTATTGACAAGAAGGCTGGAAATAATTAAAACCCTTCCAAACCTCCATTTGAGCTCCATGTAAAACTGTGCTTAGGTCTCAGTCTGCAGTTAAAATCTCACCTTTGGAAAAGTTCAAAAGCAGAGACCCTGTCCCTGAGCTGCCATTTCCCACACTGGCTGATGTCCCTCTGCTGGAGTACCAGTTGTCTTGGTGTCAGATGGATTTCCCCCACATTTACAGTATTTTCCTGGAATTGTAACCACCATTCCCTGTTACAAGAACACCTCCACTGTGCTCCCTGTGTTCTGGGACAGGATCAAGACAATCCTTCAGCAGGTACCAGCTTAAAAAGAGAGTAAATCCCCGTGCCTTGCCCAGGGGTGGCATCAGAGTCAAGTACACGTAATTCCATGTTGGGGAAGGAGTTACTTTTTAATAAATTAGTTTATGGATTTAGAAAAGCTCTCACTGAAAGTGATGTTGATTATCCCAGTGTCCTGCACCCACACATGGCAGTGACTAACAGTTCCTAATTTATGCTAATAGCTTCCCAGAGTCAAACGGGAATGGTTGGCCCTTCACACTGCCTTGCTCTTTTATTGTGGTTCCTCTCCAGAGATCAACAAACAATGCAATTAACCTGCTGAGCTGTTCCTGGGAGAGAACTGGCCATTCCTACCTTTCTGCTGCCTCCATAAACGCTCCATTTGCATGGCAAGTAATGCAAATCGGTGTTGAATTTTTGCCTTCCTTAATTGCAAAGCTGGTTACTTTTCTGTGTAAACAAGCTGATGGTGTTTTCTTTGCTGACAGAAAAAAATAAACTGGGCCAGTTTATATTTGGCAATGCTTGCTTTCTTGTGGGTGGCTTATGGCCTAATCCTGATAGAGACATTTGGTTTCTTTTCAATGATAGAAAATAACAAGAATTTAGAGAAAACATCCTGAATCTTCTTGGTGTGAAGTGTTTGGTTCAGCTCTGATCCCCTGGTTTTTCCTCTGTTTTATTGGTAAAACCTGAAGCAGCAAATGAAAACAGATTAATTGCACACTGTCATCCAGCAGCTCTGGTTCTGTTTTCCAAAATCTTCTGTAACTACTTACCTCTCCAAAAGTCTATGAAGTGCCACAATGCTCTATTGGTGAAATATAATGTGTTTCAGCTTTCTTTATGAAGGTAGAAATAATTACAAAGGTGGAGGACAAGGGACTTTAGCATTTAGTTCTTTCTGTGTCAACTCTTGCACCCTGAGGGAGTCCAGAAACCGTGTATTCTTGGATCTAGAAACACCACCCCTCAGTCCACACAACAGCACAGGGATAATGCTCAGGTTTGGAGTTCAAGGGGGAAAAAAATACCTGGAAAGGGTTGGAGGCACATGCTGTACTGTGGGAAGTCGTGGCTTTTGGCAGGCAGTGCTGGGTTCTCCTGGATCCGTCCCCAGATGTTCCCTCTAATCAGACTTTCCCCAAGGGTTCCTGTGGAGGTGCCTGTCACATTCCAGGGAATTGTGCAATCGAAAACACACTCATTGTCCCTGCAGCCTCTGTGTGTGTGAGAATGCTGGTACCAGGTATAAGCTCACGAGATTCCCATCTCCTGGTTATTCCAGACATGCACAGGGGTGGGAACTGGGTATCTGTCTACTTGGGTGCTTCAGGAACTGATCCAAAAAGAAACATCTGGACAGAGAACTGCTAATGACAATGTGATTTGGGGGAAAAGGAAATCCATATTTTCTTACAACAGACTCCCAAATTGGATCAGCTTCCCAGATTTTCAGTGATCCAAAGGACATTGGCTTAGCCTCATGACTCCTTTTCATTCCATAATAGCCTGTGGTATTTCAGTGATAGGGAACTGTGGGGAGCTACATAAGCCTTGTCATCCTGAGCCAAAAATATGCTCACAAGAAGTGACTTCTGCCAAAGAATTGCTTCTCTTAAGTCGCAGACTTTGGCCTCCAAGTGTTGTGGAATGCCATGAGCTCCAAATGGAGGAGGAAAAACATATTTACAGGCAGAGTTTTCACTTGATTCTATCAGTGGGGACACTGAGTAGTATAAATAAATTAATCTCAGGAACAGACTGTATTTAGCTCTAATTTAAGGAAAGTTTCAAAATTTGCCAGATTAAGTAAATACTGTATTAGCTCTGTTATAGTCACGGACAAACTAGTCCCTTTGGAAGCTGAATTGTTTCCTGGAGGCACTTAAAAAGAGAATGTGTGCTACATGTTATTTTACCACAGAAAGTCTGGGATGCAAAATGTTACTTATGCCCAAACTGGGGTCCCATTTGCTGCTCTGCAGTTTGTGGTGATTTTCTGTGCTGGTAGGAACTGCCCCTCAGTGACTGCAGTTCCAGCTCCCCGGAGCACTGGGCTCAGTGCAAGGGGAAACTCCTGGGAGCTGCTCTAGGGAGTTACATCTCCAGCTGGCTTTTCTCCTGGGGTCTCAGACAAAGAGAGCCTGAACCACGGGGTGATTTGATGGAAGAACCCCACAAATATGATGCAGTTGTGCCCCTCAGCAGGCACTGGCACTGGCACTGTGACAACTCGTTGGTAACAGCCTTGGCTGAGGGGTTTTGTGACACAGTAAAAGCCACCAGTCTTGGACCATCCATTGGTATGGGTGTTATTTGTCCCACGTGTGTTAATCAAAGAAGTAAGGGTAAGCCTTAAAATATGTGGGCTAATCTGATCATATCAAACCTATTTCAGCTAAAAATTTAATTAAAAAATTCTAATCTCTTCATCAAAGGAACTAACAAGGCTTCTCATTATGCCTTCACAGTAGAAGTTCAGGCTGATGCAAGAAAATCCCTTTTAACATGAGGGGAGAGTTCATGTGTCCACACAGGATATTTGTCAGGCATTTACCACACCAGAGAGCTGTCCAGACTCTCCTTATAGGATCTTTTAGACAAGGTTTTTCTATCTATTGTATAAGGTTGATATATATGGTGTCTCCATATTAGGGAAAAATAGGTTCTTCTCTAAGGCACAATTCATCTCACCCTGGCAGAGATATTTCCAGATGTCCAGGATAAGACAGAGTGTGCCCTTCAAGTACTCATTTCTCCTAGCTGTAGAGGGAAGTTGGAAAATTAGTCCTCAGACATATTTATGTGTGCTCTGTAGGTATCCAAAGTTCCTGACATTACTCTGGGCTGTGCACTCCTCAGGGTGCCAGCAGATAATCCCTCTGTCCAGCTCTTTACCTGGTAACAAGTACAGAACATTCTCGCTGTGCGTTTTCTTTAATGCAAGTGTATAATTTCAACCAAGGGTTACAGCCTTAGGGATAACTCAGGGAACTTTCATTCCTTAGGCATGGCTGTAGTGTCACCCAGAAATGCGTTAGGAAAAGGCAAAGGAGACAATTTAAAGTTTGGGACAAATCCGAGGATTTCAGTAAGAAAATCTCATGTGGGATTCCTGAGTCTAATTACTTTGCTGTATTTTTCCTGTAATTTATGGCACCCTGTCCAAGTGTTAATCATCCTGGCTGTGTTCCAGCAGACTGACAGGATACATGTTAAAACCCAGCCAGCTTTCCAAGGAGATGAAGTTTCTCTCTCCCCACTCCTCCCTTTCTTTCCATGTTATATCTTCAAAAGGAGAAAGCCCAGTTCTAATCCTGAGCTGAGGATTGAGACTTTTCACAGTCTGGTCACGTCTGTGGCTGGTGAAGTGCTCAATGTACCATCAGTCCTCCAGAGATGTGCTTAAAGTCTTCATTTTAAAGTGAGGAAACAATGTTTTTCTGAGGAAAATCTATTATCCCTGGCTGTGAAACTCAGAGTGCTGGATTCTAAACCAAGAATTTTATCAAACCCTGCTGGTTTCCCTTGCTCTCTGCATTAGCACTGTTTTATTGGAAGTGCTGCTTCACCAGTTCAAGGGTGACCAGGGGTGGTCGTGGGTGATCTTAGAGATGTTATCCCAGACAACTGCAGATAAAGAGGGTCACCCTCTAAGGCCTTCAGAGAGCAGGTAATTAGGTGTGCCAAGGACTGCAGTTTGAGGATAACTCCTGTGCTGTTCAGCCTGGAGAAGAGGAGACTGAGGGGAGACCTCATTTCAGGCACAACTTCCTTGGGAGGGGCAGAGGAGGGGCAGGCACTGATCTCTGCTCTGTGGGGACCAGGGACAGCACACAGAGAATGGCCTGGAGTTGTGTCAGGGCAGGCTTAGGTTGGATCTCAGGAAAAGGTCCTTCCCCCAGAGGGTGGTGGGCACTGACCAGGCTCCCCAGGGCAGTGGGCACGGCCCCAAGGCTGCCAGAGCTCCGGGAGGGTTTGGATGATGCTCTGGGGCACGGGGGGTGACTCTTGGGGATGGGCCTGGGCAGGGCCAGGAGTTGGATGGATGGTCCTTGCAGGTCCTTCCCAGCTCAGCACAGTCTGTGACTCTGTGATCCTGTGATAAGAGAGCCCTTACTGTGGAAATACAGGAGTGGTCCATGGAAGGTCCGTGTCTTCCACACCTCACTGAGCTGATCAAGAGGAGTCTGAGCTCCCAGTGCCCACACACATCAGGCACACACTGACTTGCTCCAGCATGGGTTATTCAACTCAGATCGTAAGACAGAAATGGAAAAGGAGTGGTTTACAAATGTAGCTAAATAGAGCCCAGGTTCCTGCCCCAGGATGTCCAAAAGCACTGTGGGGATCCTTGCTGATGGAAAGCCAGGATCCAAAATGAATCTGAGGTTTGGAAGCAAACAGGCTCACAGTCGGTGAGCAGGAACATCTCTGGTTACCAGTAGGTGTCATTGCAGGGTTGTGGACACTGGGCCCCAGCTCCTGTGACATGAGCATGGCCATGGCCATACCCCGTGGAACTGCTCCCACGGAGAGAAACCCACTTCTAATTCCCCCACTACTAGGAGTTCATGGCCACTTTCTTCAGTGAGTCCTGCTCAGTGTTGTTCCTTAGCTCACAAGGTTTTCTGCAGTGGGTGTGTAGTGAGCAGCTGGCTTTCTTCTGGGCACACTTTCCACAAGCCCAAAGAGGGTACCTTTGCAAGGCCTGGCTCTACAATGGAAATGTGACTCCACCAAGATTCCCAAGCTGCCCAAGGAAATCTCAGATTTCAAAGATGTCCAGATATATTTGACTGTCTGGAGACTTGATCTAGAAAAATGACCTTTTTATTGTTGGTGCACTGTTCTTTGGGTGGCTCAGTTTTCTTACTCCAGTCCAGATGAGTGCAGGACATTTGTATGAGCACTACAGAGGCAAACAAGCAGGCTGTGGGGAAAGAACAAGAAATGGAGGCTGCTGTGGGAGCACGAGAGCTGTGTGTGTCACCCTACCCCCAAACAACCCCACCTGAGCTCGTGTTTCCACGTGCAGTGTCTGTGCCATGTGGACGGACACCCACCCTAGTGTCCTGCGCCAGGATGTTTGGAGGTCAGAGATACAGACATACAGTCACAGCTGCAGCCTCCTCTGACAGGACAGGTTTCCTGCCCTCAGTTACTGCTCTGCCCTGCCTGTCCCACACCTTGGATGGGTGGCCAGGGCTGTGGCAGGACCCAGGGAAGGGCTCAGACAGCCATGGAGGTGCCTTTGCCGTAATTCTGTTGCCCAACACGCCCTCAGATCACATTCCCTGTTCCATAAGTGCAGCACACTGGGATCCATATGTGCTACTGTAACATACCTTGGCCTTTCTCTTCCTGTGCTGCTTCTGACTGATTAGAGGAGAAATCCTTGTTCTCAGTCCCAAGGTGTTTATTCTTGCATCCAGTTCCCCAGAGGAATGCCGTTCTTGCTGGAGGCCACTCTGATCCTCCTGTATGTTAATGGTGCCTCCCAGCTTTACAGCATCAGCGAGTTCTACTCCATGCTCTGACAGTTCATGCCAGGGCCATTCATGGAAATATTTTACAAGACTCATTGCCAGTCTGATTCTTCAGAAACCCACGTAATTGGCCCATACCAGTCCAATCCTTCTTAGTCCTTTCTGTTGCCATTTATTTTTAAGTAGTTTTCTATCTACAGCAAAATTCTTACCCAAGCCTTGTTTCCTGTGGTTTAACTACTGATGTCCCAGCTGATATTCTGCCACATCCTGCACTGATGCCCACATAGCCCAGATGAATGACATGCCCATGGACGTCTGATGAACTGCCATCGTCTCTCATTAAATCCCCTGATGCTTACTGGGCTGCCTGAGTGGGGGCAGCTAAAGCACATAGTTTGGGACCTTGGGAGTGGGAAATGTTGGCCCTGAAGTTTGGCATAAAGGATACCCCTCCTGCAGCCCCTCTGGCGCTCACAGGGGTACGACACAAAGCTGAGCTTTCAGTGAGCTGGAACTGCCTCCATGGAGTATGTAGAGAGGATGTTAGAGAAAGGAGGTACAAATGAAGAACCAAGAATGATAATTTATTGTATAATATACTAACTGGCTTAGTGGAATGCAAAACTAACTCGCTAATGTCCTTCCTTTAACATCTAATCCAGGCCAGAGTACCAGCTCCCAGGTCTGTGGGCTGCAGAGTGCTGTCAGCCACAGAGGAATGACTGCCATGCACCTGCCCAGCATTTTCACTGGGAAGTGTGGAAAAACAGCGTGGTTCTGCAGGGCAACTGCAGGTCTTTTCTCTTGGTCCTGTAGAGCACCAGTGACCTGGGAGGCACAGCTGCAGCACTAGGCAGTGTTTGAGCTTCTTTTTCCTCCTTTCTTAGAATTGAGTTTAAAGTGTCTTCCTTAAAAAAAGGGTAGAATTTCAAGGCAAAAATTTATTCAACAAGCTGATGCACTGAAATCAAATGAAAAATCTCATGCATACAGAAGTAGTGGTAGTAGAAAAACAGGTTTACAATGACAAGGCTCTTTCTTTTGCTCTATAACTGCTTGAAATATGATGGTATTAAATTTATGTCTTAAAAATTTCTGAACTTCATAAAACTCGCGTAATGTACTAGGGCAAGTGGCTCGTTATAGTTCATTTTATTTCCTGCTCTTTTCTTTACAGGTAGTGATGATATCTTTATTGGGGCATCTGGACTTGCTGCAACATTGAAAGGTAGATTGGGCATGGATAGTCAGAAGAGCACTCGAAGATCTGGATGTTTATGTAGCTGCCATCAGCATCAGAAACAACCGTAAAGCAAAGGGAGGGAAACACACCAAAGAAGGAGGATAACCATAAACCTGAATTTAAATAATATGACCTAAATTTTCCATTACTGGCTTCATCAGTTTCTCTCTAGTTGCTTTTATGCCCTGCTAAATAACAGCACAGGGAGTCCTGTTCATTTTGATGTGATAGCTCTTCCTCAGACCTGGATCTGTGGGCAGGCACAGCTCCTGCCACCACTGGTGGTGTGATGAATGAGGTGCCCTGGAGAGCCGAATGTTCACAGGCCACTGTGCCTGTCACCTGTGCAGCCCACAGCACAGCAGGTGAGCAGCACTTGCACAGCTGCTCACACCACAGAGCACCCACCCAACACTGCCTGAGCTCTGAGGTGGGGAGATCAGGCTGCTCGTGAATTTAGGCTTTGTTTTGCTCCCTGAATTCTTGTGGTGAGATTATTTACCCTATTGTGCCATTCAAAAGCGGTGGGGAGGTAATTCTTTTGCTGTGTATTTTTCCACTGATGTTGAGCAGTGCTGTATGATTATATGGGTTGTGCTTTGTTAATTATGACCACTTAGGAAAAAACCAAGTTGCATTGTCTCTGCGCCGGGCGGGTGAGTGTGTGAGCGTTTCCAGAGTGAATTCCCAGCCGTGTAACTCCAAGGGCATGTCCAGCTCACAGCACTGAGTGTGGGCAGCGAGTCCTCAGGGAATGCCAACCAAACCAGCCCCAAGCCTGGAAGCAGCAGGGCTGTGTTAGCACAGTGCTCCGTTCTGCAGTTAAATGGGGGTTTTAGCTGGAATGCAGCTTCCTGCTGCTTCCAGCTCTGGCTCTGGATGCACCAGCATGGCCTGTGGTAGCTCATGACCTTCTCATATGGAAGGTACACTGGTGCATCTGTAAGTAATATTTGGTTGTTGCTGTGATGTCATAGTGGGTTTGTGGCAGCCCAGGGGCCCACAAGTGGATCAGCACTCCCACATCCACCTCAGCACCTGTCACTGCTCAGCAGGGTACTTGACATCCTAAAGACATCCATCCCAGTCACTAGGAATTCTTGTGCCAGGATGAGTCTCACTGGGCTATTCCTGGGAAGGGAATGCAAAGTGTGCATGAGGAGTTGAAAGCAAATCAGAGGGCCATGAAACATGCAGAGCTTTTGTTTACACTGCTCCAAACTTTTTCCATGTGACTTCATGGAGATGCCCAGTAGACTCCAAGGCTTCTCTGCACGGCTCTCTCTGCCACTGCAGATGTGTCCTGGGCTTTGGGGGCCCTGCTTCATCTGCATGTGTGAAACTGCCTTCCCAGCCCCAGAAATGGCTTTTGCTGGGCGAGATTTCCAGGCTGGGTTAAATCCTCAGCGAATAAAAACCGGCAGCTGGATTTCTTTTGATCCATGAGACTCTTGTGGGGCTACAGCAATTTACACCCTTGAAAATGTGGCTTAGGCCCATATGAAATCTAAAATCCCAGCCTGCACAGAGCGTTTGCAACAGGAAACACTGTGTCAAAACAGTTCTATCCCATATCTGTCCCCTGGAGAACATTCACAAGGTGAAGAGAAGGCAGGCTGCCAAGCCAGACCTTGCTTTAATTCAGCTCCCTGGGAGACATCAATCTGGGTTTCTACTTCTGGGATTCACTTTCCTTAGAAACAGTTGCTCATTCTTAGGTTTACCCAGAAGCTGCAGAGCTCTTGTAGCTTTTGTTTGTAATTAGAGAGCAAAGTTTAATCCCCACTTCCTTCTCTATTAATAACAAACCATCAGCTCCTCTCCACACAAGGGAGCAGCCCCGGAATATTGAAAACAGTGTGACACCCGGCCTGCACACAGGAGCTCCAATCAATGGATCTCCAAACACTTCCCAAAGGAAGGAAGGAACTATCATTTTAATTTTACTGGGACTGAAGCACAGGGGTGGGACAACCTGAGCACCACCCTGAAGTGCTCCTGGGCCCTTGGATTGCTTTGTCTTGCACTGGCAGGAAAACACATCAGAGAGACTGGGAATGTGGAGATATGGGGCTGGAGGAACTGGTAATGTCCCACAAATGATGTTACAAAGTACAGAGAGTAGCATTAAAAAGAGATTTAAATTAGGAACTTTAAGTTCTGTTCAAGGGCTGAAAACTGGTAGGTCCGGCCTAGGCAATGTTCATGTGTCCCATTTTAAAATTAAATGTTTGGAGCTGTGGGCAGGAGTTTGAGCTTTTCCTAAATCACAAGAGATGTAGAACTCCTAAAAAGATTTCTATAACCTTCCTTGATGTGTCTGCAGCTTTATCCTGAAAGCCTTAGAACCCATGTTTGCCTTAAAAATAGGATTTGTACCTCTCAGCCCCCAGAAATGCTCCCTGCCCAGCTTTCCTGGCTGTATCATTCACCACTCCAAATCCACTGTTAGCAGCTCTGTTTTCTAAATCTTCCTGAATCCTGGTGACAAACTGGCCTGAGGATTTCCTGCCATGAAAGGAGTTTGTTTTTTTCCTGCAGCTTAGGGACAAGTGGTGTTGAGCAAGAGGATTTGTCAGCTGATTCCCTTCAGACATTTGTTATCATTTGGTGGGAAGATGCAGAATTTACTATTCTCAGCAGTAGGCTGAACTCCCAAATCTCTCCGTGTTCCTGCCATCCTTTGGGGAGGGGGATGTGCTTAACTTTGCTCCTTGGGAGTGGTGTATTGGGCATAAATTGTAGGGTTTCTTGCAGTGCCCTGTGCCTGTCACACCCCAGCACGTGCCAAAACATCAGCCCCGCAAAGGAGCACATGATGCCCTTCCTCAGATGTGTTTAAGGAAGAGAAACAACGAATTGGAGGGGGCTGAGTAACCCAGGGAGGTGGAGACTGTTGTGTTTGGCTTAGGAGACAGTGGTACAATGCATTTAATTTAGTGGTTGTGTAATTATTTATGTTTTCTTTTTTTCTCAATCCCTATATCAGTAATTAGAAGTTACTGTCGATGGGCAAAAAATTAAATAAGCAAAAATTCCCCAAGTGGAAATTTTTCCCATGGTGGAAGAGGTGAGAACTACATGCAGACAGAAAAATGGGATGCCCTGATCTGTAGAAATGTAATTTTGACATGGTGGGAAGCCATGGATGGGTGTTTTGTCCTTGTAGGAAAGCCTGCAAATAGAATGGAAGGAGGACAACCTCTCCTCCTGTAAGAAATGACCTGACACTGGGCTGGCCTGAAAAATCAAATGAATTTGAAATCTGATGAGTTTTTAAACCGAAGTTGGCTGCCCTGGGTGGAGCCCTTTGGTGTAACAGAACCGATCTGGGAGCACAGGAAAGGATCCACACAGGAAGGAAACCCAAATATAGCGCGTACCCCCAGAGGAGTCCCACCTCCTGAACTTGCAGGGTGCAGGAAGGGCTGAAGCCGCGCTTTGTGTCTGGGCAGAGACTCTGTGAGAAACTGGAGGCCCACTTTGCGCTGTAGCGTGGGAACCGTGCCCAGAGCAGAGCAGGAACACTGGGGACAAGGGAGGCAGGAAGTCCTTAAAGCCATTCCCCCCGTGCCCACGGCTCCTCCACGGCCAGCCCAGCTGGGCTGAGGCTGCCTGAGAGACCATCCTGTCCCTGTCCCTGTCCCTGTCCCTGTCCCTGTCCCTGTCCCTGTGTGTCCCTGTGCTCCTCTGGCTTCTCCAGCTCACCACAGCTCCGCTCTCCCCATCTCTCCCACACTTTGACCTCACACCATGAAACTGTCAGAGTGAGGAAACAGTTTGAGCTGAAACATTCATTCCACATTACGTGGTTCCAGATTTAAAGGCAGGAAACATTTAACCCTTGGACAGCCTTCTCCCCTCATCCTGTGATGCCTTGGTTTCGAAACTCCTGCCAAGCCACGTGTGAATAGGTGGTGAGCACTGATGGGTTTTAGATGTGTGTTCTTGTCCCCCCAGTGGCTCTCTCAGCAGCCACAGCACTGGGTTTCAGAGATGTCCGGGCTTTGCAAACTGAACGTTTTCTCCCAGCTCTACTCACAGCTCCTGGTTCTTCAAGTGCTGGGACGTATTTGCAGTGTGGAGAAGATGTGCATTGCCAAAAAAGACACGAACCTCTGGCTCCATGTGCTTCACTTCATTCCCCAGTTTGAGGTTCATGAGTGCAAATGGCTAAAATTAAAACTACAAAAATAGATAAAATGAGGACTCTCAATGATTAGCACTCAGGATTTAGAAACAAAACCTCTGGCTTTCTTGAAAGCTGCCTGATAAATAACACCAGCAGAACAGCACTTACATATAAAATGTATCATTTCACAGCCCTGACACAAACATGTACGCTGGGTTTTAAAAGCTGCTCTCTTGGCAGATTATGGCTCTCCTGAGAGCCAGTTCCTGCTCTCCAGCAGTGACTGATGAACCCTGGTCAGATATATGTGGTATTTGGTGCTGGCTCTTGGACTCTGGACTTCATAGGTGGTCTTGGCAGCTGAAAGGGTAGATGAGAGTGGCAACTCAACCCCTCCATTCCCTGCTGGAGCTGTCCCAGTGCCTGCACTGAGAGCAGCCAGTGCCACTGTGGTCCTTCAGCAGCAGAAGTGACTTTGACACAATGGAACCAACCATGAGTGCTGGGGGGTGACCAAGGCATGGGGTCTCACCACTGCCCTGACCCGCTGCAGGGGGGAAACACAACTGGCTCTGCAAGGCCTGCAGTCCATTTCAGCAGAGCAGCCCCAGATGTGGAGTTCACACAAACAACGTTTTGGGTCAGTCTCAGAGAGCCCATGGTTTCCCAGTAAACTTTTTAGTGCATCTGGGAGGTTCTCACAAATGCTGAGCTCCCCCAGCATTCCCAGCTGGAGGGACTGGAGCCGGGACTGCTGAGGCAGAATTGCCATCACCACCTCCTCTGTATTCAGCACTGCCACCAGCCTATTACCAGGGCTTAAAGGAGGGCCAGTCTGTCTTATCAAAAACCAGAAGCACACAAGAGAATAATTTAATTTGCTCCTCTTTCATCCCCTTGCCCCACTGCTCTTTGCTGACAGCCACAGAACTGCTGAGGTGTACCTTGTTCTGCTGGGGAAATAATGAAAAGAAAATGAAATAAAGTCTTGCTTATTCAAAATCACACAAACCCAGACTGGTTTGGGTTGGAAGGGACCGTAAAGTTCATCTCATCCCACCCCCTGCCATGGGCAGGGACACCTTCCACTAGCCCAGGTTGCTCCAACCTGGCCTTGGACACTGCCAGGGATGGGGCAGCCACAGCTTCTCTGGTCAAACACCTTTGCTTTGAGTGTGAGTTCTAGTCCCCAACAGCTGAAAACCATGATCTTCATCAAAAACAGGGAGGCAAGAGAATAGGCTCTTGCACTTCAGTGTGATATTCCAAAGTAGTTTTGCTTTTCCCTCATGGCACAGGAAAATACTGAGCTTTGCAGTGAAATACAGTGCAGAACACTGTGAAGAGTGGTGGCTCCTGCCAGCATCTGGAAACCTGGATCATGGTCAAAAGTGACATAATTTAACCCTCTTTGTGAGAGTTCAAAGCCCAGAAAAAGCCCAACCTCTGCTTATCTGGTGAGCTTTCTAATGAGCAGAGAAGGTACAGTGTGTCTCCAGATTCAGCAAAAAAATACCCCTAATGTCTTTCCAAAATGACTGGTTACTGATTGTAAGTGTTCTGCACTTCTGCCCAGAAAGAAGAAAAACGTCCTTGGGAACAGTCTCCACAATCATCCATAATAACAGCACGAGGCATCATCTTTGGAAAATGTGCAGCTTCCCCCTGATCTGCCTGAGGAGACTGAAAGTGTCTGTGTGATGAGATCCAGAGGCTGAGCCTTGAAACCCATTTGGATAAGAAGGAAAATGTAAAAAATGTATCTTCTAAGGAAAAGGAGATTGGTATGACAGCTCCTGAATGATTTGGATCCCAGGGTTTACAGAGCCCATCAGCTCATCTCTCTGCTTCATATTTGGTGTTTTTCCATCTGCAGGAAAAACTGAAGCACTATCATTTAGGATGAACTTTGGCCACTTCATGATGGATGAAATTATTGCACCCAAGGAGGCTGACAGAGGAAGGGAGACTAGAAGTGAGTTTACTGCATTGCTTTCCATGCTCCTGTTTATTCCAAAATCTTCGATAATGGGCAAAAATCTGACAGAGCAGAAAATCACCAGCTGTTCTGAGCTCATCTACCTCTTCCACAGCTGCTTGGAGGAGAGGACCTGCTTGATCAAACCAGAGGGACTTCAGAGGAGAGCAGCAAAACTTAAGAACTGAACAGGTTTAAGTGAGCAATGACAACATAACATGAATGAGCTCAACATCAAGCACGAAACAGGGGAAGGAACTATTGGGCTGAGCCATGAGAGCTCTTGGGGAGAAATGGCAGGAATTCAAGAGTTTGTCTAAATACAGAGATGTACTGACTTCATTTAACAGTGCTTTAAAATGCTTTAGGTAAATAAGGTCAAAAGACTAAGTAGACACTCTTCTTTCTCTGTAAACCATGTTTGGAGTTCAAATATTGGGAAATAAATTTTAAACTAACTTTAAGCAAAAAATCTGTTTCTAAGCCAAAGGAAGAAGAATTGCAGAAGTTTTTGCTCACTAAGTTAAATGAGAACAAAGGCATGAATGGAGAGGGACAAAGAGGGCAAAGAAAGCAAGAACTGGGGGGGGGAGGGCAGGAGGGGAAATTACCAGAGGAAGAGTCTTATGTTGTCTCTACTAGTGATAGATTGGATCATCTTCTCTAGCCCCATTGTCCCTGCTTTTGAGGCTTTTTGAGTGAAACTGCAGATCTTTTGTAGCTTTAATGACATGGTTTTCCTGTGCTGGCCCCAGAGGAGGCAGGCACAGCTCGAAGGACTCTGAGAATACCCCACCAGCCCAGTATTAGCAAGTGTGTCGTTGTGCTCTGCCTCTTCAGGCTCTGTGCTGGCACTGCAAACAGCTCTGCCAGAGGCAGTGGGATTCTGGCTCCCAGCCTTCCCCCTTGCCAGGGGGCAGAGGGAAATGCAGCAGGAACAATCAGCTGGCAGCCCTCCAGTTTGCCCTGGAAAACAATCAGATTTCTGGTACAGCCCCAGTTTCTTTTGATGTCTCAGGAAGTTATTCTTTCCTCTCCATTTGTACACCTGACACAAACCCTGGGAGCAGCCAGGTGCCCTGGATACAAACATTTCTGTCAGAGCTGGTCCCTGAACTCAGGATCTGAATTTTCCTCTGCTTCATGTAAATGTGGGATCCAACCAGCGGAGTTTTTAAGGAATGCAGAAACAAGGTGTGAATTCAGCTGTTAATATTCCAGCCATCCCTGCTGCACTGTGGGCAATTCCCTTGTTTCTCAGTGCTGATCCTCTCCCGTGGGTGTCCAAGTGCAGGACAGACACGTGTCCATACCCTGCCTCTCACCTATGGACACAGTGACTCCAGCCGAGACATCTGGCCAAAAGCAGCGAGCAAGTCACAGCAAAAGCTAAAAATAGAGCCTGACTCTCCCATCTCCCAGGTCACACTGCATTTCCATGGGGAGCCCCTGGAAATGTGCGAGAAATGCAACTGTCAGAACAAGGCAGAAAAGGAGCATTTACAAATATCCCAAGCGATTCCCGATATTGCTGTAACTGCTCAGTGCCAGCCTTCAGTCAGACTTTGCTCACTCAGTGCCTACCTCAGCTTGCAATTTCAGTCACTTTTCCAAACTTTTAATTACATCCTTGTGTAACGCAGCTCCCTGTGCTTTGTGCATACCTTGAGGGAGGTGTGTGGTCTGGTAGTTGTTGTAGAGAGTTGGGAATTAATTACAAAGGACACAGGGCTGGAGCTCCTCTGGAGTACTTGCTCAGCTGTGTAACCTTGGGGCAAATCACTCAGCTGCTTTGTGCCCAAGTAAACCCAGCTGCAAACCATCTTGAAAACCAGATGGTGCACAAAAGTTTAAAATGCTCACAAGAATGATGAGGGATGGAGGGGGGAAAAAAAAAATAATAAAAAGGAATTCTACAGTGTGTTGCTGTTGGTATTGGTTCCAGTGGGGTTAGTCTGGACTAAATCAGTATAACTCAGAAGAGAATTTTCTTCGATATCCAAAAAGCACCCCACAGTCTCAAGCCTTTCTTTCCCCTTTTCTCTCTTGACTTTGTGTCAAGTACCTTCTCTCTAGAGGGTTAATTTAAACCTTCAGTGAATACATGTTTTTCCCTGGCAGCCTGAAGTTTCTAATTCAGGATCAGGTTCTACATGACTAAACTTTGATCTTTTACATGATTATTTTTAGGCACTTCATTCTCTAGCATTCTTTTCTCCCTGCTTTTCCTGCTGCCATTCCCCTCCTGGCACAGAGATGTTCTGGGGCTCAATTATTGCCCCCCAGAATAAATGCTGAGCTTTGCTGCCTTCTGTAGATGGTATGTCCTGGCTTAAAACCAGTATCAAACCACTAAACGATTAGTGTTGCTGGTCAAACAAAGGAAATACTGAAATTTCTGCAGCAGGATAAATGTTTGCCACATGTTAGTATTTCAGAGAAGACTTAAGTGTTTCAATATTTTTTAGCTTTAGCTAAAATGTAGGGTTTTTTCCCCACAGGAAAATGGGAATACTCACTTATGTAAGGAATATTGGTGTGCACTTGCAAAGCAGGGTGTCTGAGGTTATAAGAAGGGAAAACAATATCCTTTAGTGTAAACAAGGAATATTTAAAGATGTGAGACATAAAGGAGCCATTTTATCCACTACTCAGGAAAGACCTTGCATGTTTTTATTAATCAGTAATGAAAATAAAACATTGACAGGTTTGAAATCGGATGAACTTCCTTCCCAAATAAGAAAGGATTAGAGCTGGAGGAGTGAGTTACAAACAGATCTAACAAGCTGCAGCACCAAGTTCTCTTAGGCTTTTATGGAAACAAATGTCAGCAAATTGCCTTCAGCAATTTTAGCCCTTGTTACAAAGTACTGGGATGGCAAAATATTTAATTGCTCTTCAAGATTGATAATCATTTTTCCAATAGAAAAATATTTCAGTCTGTGTGTCTCTTACAAGCTGCTCTATTTTATTATATTGGATCTTTAGATTCAATATTTGAGCTATTGAATCTTTAGATTCAATATTTGAGCTGTGCTATTAATAACTTAAAACATTGAAATTCTGAGCCATAAATACCATTCTGAAGTGCCTGCAATGATTAATGACACTGCTCAAGCATCAGATAGGTGATTAACCATTAGCCAAAGCAGAAATCCCTTGATATCCTTTGAATCCCTCTTTGGATGATCCAACTTGCCTTTTCCCCTCACACCATCACTTGAAACTGAATTTAAAAACAGGTGCAGGTCATTTGTGGGAATAAAAGAATTTTAAATTAATCAGAACACAAGACATTTGCAGATGCCCAGCTGTGGAAAACAATAAATAAACAGAACGTGAGCTGTAGATAAAGCAAATCCAGGTGATCAGAGTCCTCTCATGTGGGCACACAAAAATACAGAACACATTTTCAATGCCTGAGCTACACAAACCCTCATCACACTCAATTTACATTTTTGCTGCTCAGAGTGAGTAAAAGATTGATATAGCTCAGTATTTCCAGCTGAAACTGCAGCTGGGAGTGTTTTCCTGTATCCATCAAATCTGGGGTTTCCCTTCTGTGTCCCTGAGTGGAAATCACTGAGCTTCGCTTCACTTCATGGTCCCAGGAGCTGCTGATACGGGCCTTTTGAAGGAAAGGTTGTTGCACCTGGAATTTTACATGGTCCAAGCCCGTTTCTACCCACTCTCCTTGCGAACAGAATGATGGAAGTTGGTGTTGTTGTTCCTGGTTCCATAAACCAGGGCAGCTCATGGGATACAGCTTCAAATCCCTGGACGTGCTGGGACACAGCCCAGCGAGACACTGCCACTGAAATATGTGTTAATATGATTTGGATGCTCCAGGAGGTATCAGTGATGTCTGGTCTTCAGAAAAACAACAAAACCAGGAATTCCTGGAGCCAGAAATTTCAGGCATCATAAAACCTTTTCTTCTTTAAAAAAATTGAACCTCATGATTTAATACACTTCATGTGAAGGCCTTGTTTCTTTAAAACAGAATCTTGAAGTCTTAACTAGCTTGGAAAAAACATAGTTTTAGGTGCCCTCTTTGCTCTTGGTCAAGCCAGTCCATTTTTGGGCAGGTTTTAAACCTCTCTGATCTATCTGTCCCTCTCCCATTGCCATGCAGGAAACCTTCAGAAAAATGAGAAGTGTGCCATGGAGAAACTGCCTACAAAATGCTGCTCCAAGGGTGTATTTTGCTGAAATTCTCACTTTTAGAAACAGTCAATGTGCTTTTAAAGAAAAACAATCTGGGAAAATAGTGATTTTAAAAAAAATCTCCCTTTGAAGAGACACCGTAAGGCTAAAGCTTTCATTTGAACAAACCTCTCCCCAAGTTGCTAAGAACACTTTCTAAACTGCAATTTAAAATCTTTCAGTAACTACTTTTCACTATTTGTGCTCTTCATTTACTTTTTGCCTTTATTTTCCTCCCCTGTGACTAAACCAATCTGGTACATTCTGCTTGCTCAGTGTGGCTCACGTCGCTGTCCTCGTGCCTTGCATGTGTTTCGGAACACAGCCACCCCCAAGAGAAGTCACACCTCTTAAAAGCAGGACTTAATTATTTCCATTAACCAAATCCACTTTTGAAGACTAAACCATTTCACCGTGCTCCTTTCAAAACGGAAATAATTTGGGACAACCCATATTTTATGTCACAGTTTGCAAATCCTTACCCCAAAGAGCAAATCCTGTAAGTTCCTTTGCAGAACGAGCTCGGGGTTTTTTATGGAAGATGCCAAGACAAAGTGGAGGAGCCTCCCACACAACCCGGTGTTGGGGAAATCCCAGCGTCAAAGCGTGGTGGCGGATTTCCCTTTGGAAGTCAGGGCCTGTTTCAGGCGCCTCTTCAAGTCCTGCATGTTGGGGGACTTGGGCCGGACGAGGTGGAGGCCGCGGCGCTTCTCGCCGTTGCAGCTGCCGATGATCCTGCTGAGCTCCTGGCACAGCTGCTGGAAGGCCTCGTGCACGCCCTCGCAGTTCTCCCGCGCCGACACCTCGTGGTAGGCGCCGCCCAGCTCCCCGGCCAGCTGCAGCCCCTCCTTGGAGGACACCTGCCTGGCCCGCAGCAGGTCCCCCTTGTTGGCCACGAGCAGCAGGGGGATGTTGGCGTTGGGGTGGATCCTGCGGATGTGCTGGTGCAGCGGCCGCAGCACGCGGTAGCTCTCGTAGTCCGTGATGGAATAAACGAACACGAAGCCGTCGGCCCAGTAGATGGAGCGGTTTATCTGCTCCTGGCAGCAGATGCTGTCGGTGTCGTCCTGTGCCAAAGCAACGGGTGGGGGACATTAGGGAAAGGAGAGCAGGGAGAACAGGGAGTCAAGAGCCCCACGGCACTGACAGGACCTGGAGCTTGGGGCTGTTTCTCACCCTACAGGCAGAAACCTCTCTGAATACACCAGGGACAGGGGGAATTCCACTCACGCCGTGCCAGGTCACTCAGCCTGGAGAAAAGGAGGCTCAGGGGGGACCTTCTGGCTCTCTGCAACTCCCTGACAGGAGCGGGGAGCCGGGGGGGAGTCAGGCTCTGCTCCCAGGGAACAGGGACAGAAGAGAAAACAGCCTCAAGCTGTGCCAAGAAAGGTTCAGGTTGGATACGAGGAGGAATTTTTTGCTGGGAAGGGTGGTCAGGCATTGGGAGGTATTCCCCAGGGAGGTTTGGAGTGCCCAGCCCTGGAGGTGTCCAAGCAATGACTGGCCGTGGCACTGAGTGCTGTGGGCTGGGGGACAAGGTGGGCATCGGGCACAGGGTGGGCTCGGTGATCTCAGAGGTGTTTTCCAACCAACCAAAACGATTCTGTGATTCCATGATCGTACTGCAGGTAAGCAGTAATATGGAGAAGGGTCAGAGCAAATTGGTTGAAAACAACAGCCATAATACTGAAATTGGAAAGTTTGCTCTGTATTCTATTGCACCAAACCTGTCAGAAACTTCCACTGATATTGTGGATAAAATTGTCATGGGCACAGTAAGAGCATGGTAAAATTCAACAGGCTTGTCACACAGTGTCCCCCAAGGTGTGATTTAGGGCTTTTCCCAGTCCTTTATTCAGTCTCCACAGAGAGAGGCTCTCACTGACTCTATTTGGTGAAGCCTGACAGGTTTTCCAGATAGTCAAAGGCATCCAAAAATGCAATTTGTTACAAAGAACAAATTACAGGAACTGCAAATGAGGTGAAATCTCCTTGGCAGTGACGGGTTCACATTATTTTTGCTGGTCACACCTTTGTTCAGCCCACCCCCACTCCTACTCACACAGTCCCCAGCACTGGGAACATAAACTGAATGCAGCACTGTGGGGCTTGACAAGAGATCAGCTCAGTGTTCAGGATGAAGCTATTGCAGCTGATCGTGCCCCCTTTGTTATCCCTGCTGGCTGTAACCCAGGCAGGGAGATCCCTGCTGCAGCCTCTGCCAGCCTGCTTGGTGTGCAGGGACTGACATTCCCAGCAATGTTACAGCATTTCGGGAACTCTGTCATTGCTTTCACATCCAACAAGGCACCATGAATATTCTGTGTCCAGCTCTTCGTGAACCTGGTAGGAATTAAGGGTTTTGCATGTTTTGGGGGGAGTTCAACACCATAAATACAGAGCCCAAACTTTTATTATTGTTGCTAAGTTCCACTCAATAAATTTTCATCGACTTCTGTAGAACTATTAGAGCATATGTTCCATTATCTGCAGATTAAATATCTGCCACTCGCACCCATTTCAACAGAATTTGCACGTGCTTTGCACTCTCCCCCAACAGATCACTTTTATTTAGGCACCTAAAGGTGGATTATAAAGCATAACTTCAGGAAGCAGGGGTAGAAAAGAAGGAGTAAAAATAATCAGTTCTTTTATGGTAGATCGGACAGTAAAAAAAAGAACTACTGACAACTCCTCTGTGAGAAGAAGGATGCGGAAAATCTGAAGGCTCAGATATAAACTAGGCTTCCAGCTTTTATCAGGAGTTCTGCCAACCAGCTGCCCTGTGTGAGTATTTCAGTGCTGCCCACAGAGACACCGGCTCATCACCCCTTATATTTCCTTGCCCTTGCCAGCTCACAGTGATGCTGAACCCTGTTAGTGTGAAATTGTTCAACAGATGCTCTCGTCCCTCCTCCCCGGGCGCCTCAAACCCTGCCAAGCCCAGCAGAGCTGCACATGGAATGAGGAGGATCCTCCCTCCCAGCCCTGCTGGGGAGGTTAAGGAGACGAACCCCGGTGGGAAGAAGGGCAATTTGCACTGCTGGTGTCTGGGCTGTGCCCACTCCCAGGATAATCAGCCACCCTCCATGGCCTGGAAGCCTCTTTTCACCACCAAACTCCTTTCATGGCACAAAAAGGGAACTAATTGCACTGGCAGGCGTTTGGAAAGGGGTTTGGAGGGGAGGCACATCCAGGGAGCCCTAATGAGCAGAAACGCTCAGTTACCCCAGCCCGGCCCACCCGCGAGGGACAGGGCTGGATAATCCCAAACGGAATGCTTTATTCGGGAAAATCAAAGGCTAATGGGCTACTTTTTAAATGGAAATCTCTGCTCCAGAATGGATTTTGAAACACACAGCCCTTTGCCATGGATAGACCCAGCAGCAATGAATCACCCAACAAAACCAGTTATCTGCTTGCTTCTGTTTCTCTCTTAAACATTAACATTTCTGGTGGTTGAATCCCGAGGGATTCCACGTGACTTCCTCCTGAAAACTCAGCCTGCAGGGTGGAAGAAACTCTCTTCCTTAAGGATTTTAACAAAAAATGCAACCTATTCTCAGTTTTAACCAGTCCTGTTAGGGACCAGCCCCTTCAATTATTTCAGACAAACCATTTGATGCAAACAGATACAGGCTGGGGTAAGGGTGTCTGTGGGAAGTGTTGGAGCAGTGCAGGCCTTTGACTGGGACAAGGAAAGTAAAAATCCTTCACAACTTAATTAAAATAATTGCTGGTTAAGAAATCTCAGCTGTTGGCAAGACTAAATTTTGTGGAGCTCTGGTGACACTCATGGAACTACAGGGCACAGTCTTAATTAAAGGAAAACAACATATATCTGGTCTGAAAAGAGGGAATTCAATCCCTCCACTGTCTCCTTTCTGCATGGGATAGAACAGAGGGGGGACTCCCTGTGTGAAATGGTGCTCAGGCAATCCCAGTTGGGCCTAATCACCACCCACAGCTCCTCTTTGCAGGTCCCCCCTGAGCCAGCTGGCAAAGGGCCTTTGTGCTGAGAAGTCCCACTTGAATATTTAGAGGATTTCCACAGCAGCCATTGTTTGCTTTTTAGTGTCCAGAGCAAAGGAGAGGGCTCCTCTCTCCTCTCTGAGCACCACAGAGGCAACAGAGTGTGGGACTTCACCAAAGCTTTCCACTTAATGCCCTTCCAGTCACCAGAGGAGGTGGAAATGGGAACGGAGCCTGGGGGAGCTTTGTCTGTCCCATCCTGTAAACCCAGGAGGGACCAGTCCCACCGCCCAGAAAGGCACACGGGGGCCTGGGCAGGGCAAACAACCTGTGCAAAGCTGCCCAGGGCTGGCCTGGAAGATGAGGAGAGGAGGTGGTGTTCTCATCCAGACATGTCATTGGCCAAGCCTAAGTTTAGACTGAGGTTAAGGCCACATGTAGAAGTTTATGCTTGAAGGTGGAAAGAGAATACCTAGTTTTATCAAGACATCTCAGCTATTCTATAGGAATTATTACTCTCTTGAGATTTCCACTATTCACGTAAAACCAAATTTCACTGCATTTCCTGCTGCTTTGACCCTGTTTTCATCCTCCTGTTCTGGCATGGGAAGCAGATCTTCAAGGAGAAACCTCTTCACCTTAAATCCTACTTGGAAAAATATTTCTAGAAACAGGTTCCCAGTCAAATACAAAGTCTAGAATATCACAGAATCATTAATGTTGGAAAAGACCTCTAAGATCATCAGGTCCTATAGAATATCTAAAACACTGATAGAAAGAGGGGTGTAGATGAATGCTAACACCTTAAAAATAAGGAATTAATTACAAACAAAGCAAGGAAAGCAGTGCAAAGCACTGGAAATTACAACAGCTGGGAGGCCTGTCCCCCTGGAAAGAAGCGCTTCTCTATATGAGAGAGACTTTGGGTGTGTGAAAAGGTCCAAACTCAGCCAGCTGGGCCTCTGGGCAGGTGAGTTTTCTGCCATGCAGCGACAGAAACCACTTGACAGGAAATAGAACAACCAAGGAGCTGGCAGGAACAAGCCATTATGGTTCTCCTGCTGTTTAGTCTCGGGATGCACTGATGTGTTTGAAACAGACTTGGCTTAAATTTGATTTACTCTTAAAGGAGCCTGATTTATCCACTTCAAGGGCTCGTTTTGGTGGGGCTTAAGGTACCCCTGTTAGTCCTGGGTTTAGGCCCAGGTATTTTCCTGCTGCTGAGTGGAGTTACTCAGGGATGGAAGTGCTGGCAACAAACACGAGACAACAACTGTGTGGAAAAGCACTGAGCAGATGTTTTACCTCCAGTGAGACAAAGGGAGTGTCCTGCACCTGCAGAGAGATCTGCTCCCCATCTATGGTGAACTTCCTGGAATACAAAGCACCTGGTGGAGAAGGGAGATTGTTAGTCAGGGGCTGGAACAGGGAAGAAAGGGCAGAGAAGGGCAAAAGGGAACTGTTGAAATGCAGAGGTTTGAGACTTAGGATACGTAGAAAATGGATGGCACTGCAGTGGCTGTGCTGGGTGAGGTGGGTTTGTGTTTGCTGGGGGGTGTTTGGAATGGACAGGATGGGGGCTGGGAAAGGGGCACTCTGTACAGGATCAAACACTCCAAGCGGGTGCATAAAACCCAGCCAGGCTCCAATCCATGTTGTTCACTTTATCAAATGTGAACTGCATTTATACTTAATCTCAAACCAAGATATCCAGGTGCTGTCTGGGAAAATGAGTGAGCTGTTTCCTACTGCATTTTTCTGGATGTCCTTGAAAGAGAAAAGTTTGGGACAGAGGGAGTGACTGTATCCAAACCACCCAGATGCTCTTTGGGGTTTGCGTGATTTCAGCAGAGTTTGGTTGAAATCCCCAAAGAGTGGACACTTGGAACTTGACCTCTGGTCAATCTGGATGACACATACTCAGGGCCAAGTGCCAGTTCAGACCATGTAGGACTGACCCAGCTCCAATAAAACCATCACTATTCTGGGCTTGAACTTAATTATGTTACTGGAGTGTGAATTAAGTGACAATGAAACTTTAAGTCTTGTTCTTGTGAACTATCTATGGTTGTGACAAGAACAACTTCAGAGGTGGATGGCATCAGGATTTTTCTTTAGAACTGAACACAAGTCACGTGGAGATGTGAAGAAATGCTTTCCCCACAGCTGTTGTGTACAGCCCTTCTGTCTTGTCCTAATACAATTGTCACTGCTGCCTCTAAAACAATGTGCTGCATCTCAAACAGAGAAATCCCAGCTACTGGAGAGTAAGGAATTCAGTTTAACAGGGAGGTCAGCTAGTGACAAGAATGCTTCTGAAAATCATCTTTGTTTCAAGGAAACAAGTGGGTCTTTTCCAGTGGAAAAGAGTCTGAGCTCATAGAAACATTTACAATGCAAGCAAATTTAGCATCTGAATCCAACATTATCATACAGTGTTTTAATACTGACTGGGAAGAGATCTGACCCTTGTGGGGTTTGTTTTGGGTTTTTTAAACAGATCAGAACTTAAACTGAGAAGGTGATACTGTTTTATGGGAAGAAGCTGCACCCCTGAACCACGAGCAGGGACTCCCAGACACGGCCTGGGCTCCAATACCCAGGGATGGAGAAGCACGGCTGGATGGTCACAAATCCACTGCCACCTGTTTCTTATTTCTGGCATGTTTAGTTCCCCCCCAGCACGGCTGTTGGGCTGGGAGCTTAATGAGGAAAGCATGTGGTTCCCAGGCATGG
This sequence comes from Acropternis orthonyx, assembly GCA_035583155.1. Classification (NCBI taxonomy): domain Eukaryota; kingdom Metazoa; phylum Chordata; class Aves; order Passeriformes; family Rhinocryptidae; genus Acropternis; species Acropternis orthonyx. The sequence continues at coordinate 18,946,720 of JAWWEU010000138.1, read as the reverse complement.
CTCTGGCAGCAATCCATTGCACAGCTCCCGAGCCTGACTTGATGTACAACCTCCCAGAGAAGGGATGACGGAAAAGGAAGAGGAATAGTGCAGCCAACCATCAAGGTTACTCGGGGTCAGCGAGGGGGAGCTGTCAGGAGGAGCTTTCAGACTGTATTTCATCAGACAGGCAGAGATCAAAGGTGTCTTGTACTGCTCCCTCTTTCCTACCCCTCACCCTGAACTCTGCAGGCAGCTCCAAAGCGAAGCAGTTGCTGCTTTGAGCCCTGTCCACCTCCACCCAAAAGCTGTGAGCTGGCCCACGTGGGGGATGTGATGGCAGGAATGAACACGGGGTGTTTGATCCATCCCACAGCACCAGCCAAGTGAGTCGGCATTTCCTGGGACAGAGGCTGTGAATGGACACACCCCGGAGGTGCCAGGGTTAAACAAGCAAGGAATGGTCACTTTGCTTTTCTGATGGAAAGAAGACTGGAGTTTGGAAGTCTCTCTGGTTGTAACAGCCTCTGAAAAAAGGGAATGCACAGAAAAGCTTCTGAACTGCCTTTTACACCCTTTGGAACTCCTCTGACTTCCCTGAGGTTCCAGGGGGAGCAGCATTGGGTTTCCATGGGTTAGTCGGTACGTAAGTTGTTCCTTGAGCCTGTGTTTTAATACAGGTATGTCCCCAAGCAAACCTTTTACTCTGATCCTTTTCCATCGAGTAGGGGAAAAAAAATAGCTGAAAGGATCATAAATAATGAGCCTTTGATTTATTGCTTTCATAGCTTGAGGCTATTAACTGAAAATATGCACCTTATGGACATCTAACACCACTTGGCTTTCCTGTAACGTGCACCAGCCACTAAATAGAGTGGATTTATTTTCCAACTCTCTGCAGCCCTGCTGGAGAGAGCAGACTCACCAGTGTTGGCTTCGTAGTCTCCAATAAATCTCTTCGTGAGAAAACGAACAACCAGGGCTGTAAAACAATGAAAAAAATATGGGTCCTTAACGCGAACCAAAATCAATCTTTGCAGAACACGTGGGATATCTCACTGGAGGAATCGGTCTCATATGAATCCAAGTTAATCTTTGGATGGCTCACATATTATTCTGCAAATGCTTCTCTCAACACTCACAGAGAAAGGTCTGGGGCCGGGCTGTGATACCTGATACAGAGTTTTTCACAACTTGTGTTGGAAATGAGCCCCTGGTTCAGTGTGGGACACAGAAGTTGGTTCCTTGTGATTGCAGGTAAAACAATCTGTCCTTGGCTCTGAAATAATGCAGGGAAAGACTAACAAGCCAGCAGACTGCAACTGGTCCAAGCAGCATATTTAACATCCTGTGTCACCCAAGGAGTGAGGCTGATGGATGGAAAGGTCCTTCCCGGTCTTACAAATCCTCATGAACTGCAGTAGGGAGATCTGTTCACACCCAGCAAACAAACCGCACGTGCTCTGCACACTTGGGTCTCCTGCAGCACCCTGGGCCTTCTTACTCCCCTTAACCTTTGTGGCTTTTACATTAGAACATTTTCCTTTTTTTTTTTTTATATTTTATAGCACTTAAAATCCTGTTATGGCAGCAGTGACTTATATTCCTGTAGTGCTTTCATCTCAGTAGATTCCTAGTAACCTGCAAAACTACTTAATTACTGGCTAAATAAAATGCTTTATTCTGCAAACAACCCTTATTATAGATTTCCTTTAAAACATTCATTTTTCTCTTCTCTTTAGCACCCTTAGATGAAATTGTCTGTGCAGTGATCTTCAACAGACTACTTAAAATAACAGGAAAGTGTGGCTGCTTCAAAGCCAAACCAATTAAGTATTTTACTGAATCCCGTGGAACCTCAGATGTAATCAATCAGCTCTGCTCTTAATACTTTCTGAACTCATGAGCCATGTATTGAAAAGCAAAAATGCTCATTTCCCCCTCTTTGGAGAATAACACAGGAAGGCACCTCTTGTACTCTGCTATTTGTCTGCAGAGCATAAATCATTTGCAGCAGGGGGATAAGAGCCACTGGTCCCATTTCGGGGGTGTGGAAATCCAGGCACGGTGCAATAATCGACACCAAGACCAGGGAGAATGAGCCGGGAGCCCGAAACTCGCAGCGCTGCGCCCTCCCCTCTCCCCCCTCCGCTGCTCACACACCCCTCCAGCAAACCTGCCTCACTTTTAAAGACGAAAAACCACCTTAAAATGTTCAAGCTGCGACAAATTTCGCAGCGTCGGTTCTGCCTGAGGTGCAGAGGAGCTCGGAAATCCAGCCGGGAGGAAAAGCAGGGAATGGCACCTGGATCCTTACCTGTCTTGCCGACGCTGCTGCCGCCCAGCACCACGAGCTTGATGATCTTGTTGGGCGCGCAGTCCAGCACGGGGTACTCGGGGATGGGGAGCAGGAGGAAGTTAGTGGGATACTGTGACATGGTATCCTGAGGGATGAGCCGCATGCCAGAAATGAGAGCTGCTCAGCTCGGCCCGGGGCGGACACGGAGGGAAGCGGCCCCTCGGCGCCTGTTCCTGGCTCTGTATCCTTGGGGAGAGGAGCCTTCTCATCTCCTCTGAGCAGTTTCCCCGAGGAATGTGAGAGCGCCTGGCCTCCTCTTCCCGATGCCTCCGCTCAGACAGCGACTTTGGAAAGCAAAAGGGAACTTTTTGATCAGCCCCCGTGAAAACTGACTCCTCCATTCCCCAGCCAATCACAAGTGGAACGAGGACATTCCTGGAGCCGGGCACAGGGAGCCTGTGCCTCCATCCACTGCTCTCCCTCGGCTTTATCTCTCCCCACGGCCTGTTTTATGTGCTGTCCCTTGGCTCGCTGCTAAAACCAGATTCCTCTGTTTTCCAGCCATCACGATACAGTCACCCCCATGCTCTGCCCTAATCCCACTCTCAATAATCCGGTTCTGCCTGTCCAGTTCCTTTGCATTTTCAATGGGCTCCAACTCCACACTCCGTTGTTCTCCCTGCCCTATTGTGTCCTGCACTTGGGCCCCTTTAGAGCGCTGATGGGACACTCCTCTTCAGGAAAACAAACACATCCCCCCTCCTCCCTCCGAGTTTTCAGGCAGCTGTGGGTTATTCCAAAATCCCAGCTGACATGTGTATCCTCCGGGATACATTTGATCCCCTGGTTTATTCGTGTTGTTAGTCCTAATGGCCTGCTGGAACGTGGCTCAGCGTTGGGTTGGGACAGTGCAGCTTCTCCAAACATGCAAAAGGGAATTTAGGGCTGGTGACAGCCTTGGGAAGCCGAGGAAGGACTCAGCATCCTTTGGTGGGGTGAGCCAGACAGGGGGAGTGAAGAAAGAATGACTTCTATAGGAAAAGTGAGCGTAGCTTTAGGACAGCTGGGGCTGCCGGGCCTGTTGGGATGACAGGGTGTAACTGTACACCAGCCACAACCAGCTCCCTGTTCCCAGGGATAATGGGCAGGGAAGAAAATGGGAAGGACACTGGGGAGGGAATGACCCAGTTAAAGCAAAACTGCAAATAATATAAACCAGATGGAAATCAAATGATAGAAAACGTAGTTGGAGCATTTCATCATTGCAAGGCTTCTCTGAAGAGGTCTGTGTGCAGGAGCAGCAGAGCCAAGCCTCGTGCAGGCAGAAGAACTCTGAGACATGGACTCTGTCCTGCTGTGTGGGAGACACGGATATGGAGAGCGGCACCACGAGATAATCCACCCACAGCCCGTGGAGACCTGAGGATGGAGATTCTTCCCGTGCTCTGTACGCTCCCGGCAGGAAGGAGTAGGTTTGGCTCCCTGAGGAGAGGCTGGAGACTACTCCAAAAAGTGCCCTGCTGCTTCCACACCACCGCCTGCAACCCCAGCACACACCCGAGGGGCAGGTTGTGAGGTACAACAAGAGGGTGGGAAATCACAGCAGGTGCCCAGAAAGCTGCCCCTTCCAAAGCTCTGTGAACCACGATCTCAATTTCCACACCAGTATCAAGAGGATGTGAACAGTCTTTACAAAAATCCAGCTTTGAGGCGCAGCAGTCCAGTGAAATCAGCAAAGGAATACAAAGATTTACGGACATGTCACTTCTCTAAGGTCCTGTTTCCCCTCTAAAAGCTCCTTGTGCAGCAGTATTTGTGCAAGCACTGGGTGTTATGACTGTGACCATCATGACAGTCAGCTGATGAAGGGGTGGAAAAATGTCTGGAGGCCCACGCAGCTCCCGGTCCCGGGAGGGAGCCTCCAGATCGTGTGTCTTTGGGGACATGGCTCCTGGGGGAATGGTGCTCAAATCTTCCACTGTAAATTTGCTTCCAGACTTAGAACACTAAAACAAATCTTTTCCAGGAAATTTCATTACCAGGGCTGCTTTAATCTCACACAAGTTTTGTAAGAACAGGCAAAATGAGAGGAGAAATAGGAAAAAGCTCAAAACCTTGTGGTCAATTAATAGGCCACTTTGAAATGTGTTTTTGTGCTAGACATGTTATAAATCTGGGATTAGACGCAGTGTGTCACTGTCTGCCTCTCCAAGTGAAGGAGGTTGGAACCTTTGTTCCATTTTGCTATTAAAAGCACATGTTATTGAGTAATATCAAAGTATTCATCACTACAGTCCTCCTGCAAAACCAAGAGGAATATATCTCTCAGCTTCTAGGTGGCCACGAGAGTCTCAGCCCAGGAAAAAAGCCAGAGGAGTTAAGCAAGATCATGAAGAATATTCTATATGAGCAAAGACATTCCTAGAAGAAAACACAGCTGCTGGTTCGTTCCAAGATTGACTGAAACAAAGTCCTTCTGGATAACCCAGTGTCGTGCCAGTGCTGAGGAACTCCAGAAGGATCCCCCCAAAGGGAGTCAGTCGGGGCCACATAAAGCTGGAGGACGAGCCTAAGCCTAGATAAACGTAAGGCAGAGAAGAAGAATGCAAACTGAGCCTAAATGATGCTGGACTTGGCTGTGGGATGTGCAAACGAGGAGTCACGACCGTGGGCACGGAGCAGCTGCTGCGTGAGGAGCCCGGGAGAGCTGTTTGCCATGTGTTGGAGGGATGGATGCTGGTGCTGACACGGGAGAGGAGATGTGTGGGGGCAGCAGTGGGAGAGCAGCGGTGCAGGAAATGTTGAACTGCTGCTTTTGGCAGCTCCGAGGGCTTCTGGTTGCTTAAAACAAATGTGAAAGCAGTTTTAGGCTGCATGTTGGAAACAGACCAGTGGGCTTCTAGTTCCTCTGCAATAGTGTTGAATCTGAATTTCTTGTGCGCTAGCCCAGGCTTCTCGTGCTTCTGCCCAGGGCTTGTTCCACTGGGTGCAGAAACCTCTGCCCAGAGAGAAGGGCTTCGAGTGAAAAGGAAAAACCAGCGTATTCTCCAAAAGCTTCAAATCTATTCTCAAGTTCCTCATAATGTTTAGCCTCTAATTGTGAAAGAATCCGAGTGAGAAACAGAATCAAAGCCAGAGGTTTTCCAGCCTGATCCTTATCTGATTTTGTAGATTGTCAGAACAGTCTTTTCACTGAGTGAAACCACGCAGAAGGATTCGCACTCTTTGACATTGTACAACCCTGGGCACGTAGAATAACAATTGTTTTTAAAGGAGATTTTCATTGTTGGTGCACAATGGACTTATATTTAGCTAAGAAACCCATGTTTTAAATTCAAATTCTCTTGGAAAAACAATAGCTTAAACTAGAGGGAGAATGTTTGCAAAACGGAGAGTGACTTTGGAAACATTGTGATGGTTCTGAAGATTTCACAAACCACTCCTTGGGTTGCCCGTGCAAAGATTGCTGCCTTTGCATGTTGCGTGGAGATTGCGTTATTTCCACACCAATTTTTTTACAGATTTATTTATTGGTCTATGTTGCTTTTGGCTCTGCTTTTATAAGATTTTCTATTTATACTGGTTTTGGCCCTCCTACACATCTTCAGAGATAAAGCTTTCCAAAAATAAAAATATTTGCCATTACCACAGAGCTTGTCACAGGGGGATGTCAGGTTGCTGTCAAAACTGGTTGTAATTATTCCTCACACATTGTACAAGAGGAGTAAGAGATGAGCAGAGCCAGAGCGACCTTGCAAAGATCCCAGAACACTGGGGAAATGTTTCCCTTTCT
>JAWWEU010000138.1:18857228-18937834 GCA_035583155.1 Acropternis orthonyx | reverse complement strand
GGGGGCGGCGCGGGCGGCGCACGGCCCGGCGCGGTTAGCGGGTGGCGCAGCTGGCGCTGTCAGTCGCGGCCCAAGATGGCGGCGGCCGGGCGCGGATGGAGGCGCTGGTGACGGTGCGGAGACTCGCCGCCGTCTGTACCATGGTGAGCGCCCGCACGGACCGCCCGCCGCCCCCCGGGGGCTGCCCGGGGCCCGCCCGCCGCGCCCGGCCGCGCTGCGCCCGGCCCGGGGCCCCAGACACGCTGCTGGGGCAGGCTCCGCCGGCCGCGCGGGCAGCGGGGCGTGAGGGGGGTGTGAGGGGTCTGAGGGCTGTGAGGGGGGTTTTGAGGGGTGTCTCAGGGCTGTGTGGGGTGTGTGAGGGCTGTGTGAGGGGGGTGTGAAGGGTGTGTGCGGCGGCCGTGAGGGATGTGCGGGGGTCGTGAGGGAGGCGGGGGGTGTCTGAGGGGTATGGGGGGGGGGGGTTTGAAGGGTGTGGGGGGCAGTGAGGGCGGTGTGAGGGGTGTGGGGGGCAGTGAGGGCGGTGTGGGGTCCCCGGGGGCCGGAGCGGGGCGGCTGTGCCGTGGAAGGGCCGGGGCCCGCATGGATTTGGGATAATGGGCCCCGAATCCCGGTGTGAAACGTGGAGGGGGAGGGCAGGGAGCGCCGCAGGGACGGGAACCATCCCGGTGTGTGTGTGTGTGTGTGTGAGTGTGTGTGTGAGTGTGAGTGAGCTGCCGCCCGGCCCCGCACAGCGTCTGGGGCAGGTGCTGCTTCCTCTCGGAGAGAAAAGGAATTCCGGCGCTCTTGATTCCCGGCCCGGCCCGGCGCAGGTTTTTAAGGGTGGGTTTTAAGGGTAGTTTTACTCGTTTGGAGGGGCTCTGCGGTGAGTCCGCTCCGGGCCGGCCCCCCGGGCCGGGGCGGGCGGCAGCTCCGTGGTTGTGCAGCGTTGGTACCGCAGCTCGGGTGCGGTGCGAACGAGAGGCAGGGCCGGGGCACGGCTGGCTCCCGGGGGGGGCCCCAGGGCAGCCTGGCACGGGCACCAGGCCCAGCCGGGGCACGGGCTGAGCCCCCCGAATCCGGGGCTGCGCAGTGGTAGTAGGATTTTCGTAATCCCGCGTCTGAATCGCTCCAAGGGCGGGTTCAGATCTCCTTTGGGTCAGGAGCAAACTGCAGTCCTGGGAGGGACTCCTGCACACCAGCTCACCGATTTCCCCTGGGTAAAGTCTGCAGGGTTCTCCTGTTTCTGCCCCAGTGATTCCCAGTTTAACTCCAGACCCGGGAAGTGTACCCCAGGACAAACTGAGTCTTTGCAGTTTCCCAGGAACACTCCCACCAGGAGATGTCAATCTTCACTTCTCAAAGTTCTGGCAGCGGATACCTGACTGAGAGTTTTTGGGACAAGACTTCCCACAACTTCACTGATCTCCCTGGGTGGGTTTTTTACAGTATAATTTGTGTTTTTTAGTTGCCCATGCCAGACACAGGTGAGATTGAGGCCTGGGCCATGGCTGTGCTGTGGAGTTCTGTACCCCAGAGTGATTGACTCAGTCCATAGAATGTTTCGGATGCATTCCTGAGATCAGCTGACTGGGCCTCAGATTAAGAGGGCACATGTGAGGCCCTGCATTTCCCCGGGATTGTGCAGCCAAACCTGAGCACATTCCAGTGGGATTTGCTTTCAGAGTCGCTGGCTACACACACCCAGCTTTGGATCCATTGCTGTCGCTGTGCTTGCCTTGCTTTTGGTTGGGATGAGAGGTGGAAGCTGAGCAGGTGCTTGTGGCCTCCCAGAGTCCCTCCTGAAATACCCTGGCTGTTATTTTTTTTCCAAGGGCCTTTTCAGTATTGCAGCTCTGGGGAAGCAGGTTCTCCTCACTTTGTTTCCAGTGGAGAAGTTACTGTTTCCCTGCAGAAAATGCTGAGCAGTGCTGCCAGCACTGACAAATCGTGTGCAACTGGCTCCCAAATTTCTTGTAGTGCTGTTTGGTCAAATGCTGTGCAATTTTCAGCACCAGTGTTGCAGGTGGATGTGTAGCTTGGCTAAACTCATTGTTAGTATTGCCATTCTTTATTTCAGCTGGCCCAGGAAAATGAAGGTCTGGATGATGTATTTGAAAACTGACTCAGTTTATTTGCATCTGTTTCAATTAATGTCAGTAGGTAAAAACACTGTTTGCTTAGTCATAAACTGAATATGAAAAACCTGAGCCTTCTTCATAAAAGCACTTAAATACGTGAACAAAGTCCCTTTGGGAAACTGCTTTCCTCAGGATTATGACAATATATAGTGACTGTACAGGACTTTACATCTCTTTTAGTAAAATATGCAATTTTTACCAGCACTTCCAGTCATTATCTGTGCTTCAGGCTGGAAAAGTGAAACACAGGGTTGTGACATTGTCACACCCCTCAACATCCCAGGGACCTGCCTTTGCACCTCAGACACTCCAGTCCTCTACAGTATCTCTTTCAAAATTAGCAGACAGTAACGAGGTTGAACTCAAACCATTATCCCCCACCCTGACACGGCTCCAGGTTTCAGTGTGGATCAGCTGCCCTGTGCCTCAGGATTGTTCCATTTCCTTTCCAGTGATTTCATAACATCCCTGCGGCAACCACAGCCCTGCAAGGATGGGGAGCTGGGAGGGAACCCGTGTGCACGTGGGTGTGATTCACTGATGGTGGGGCTGTGACCCCACATGGCCAAACACAGGGTGCCAGGGAGCCACCAACAGGGAGGGCTCTGCTGCCTGCCCTGCCCCTCCCCTCGGTTTGTGTCCCAGCCCTTATCCCAGGGGCTCTGCAAGGTCTTTCTGTTCTCCAGCAAGTGGGAGAGGGAAACTGCTGAGGCATTTTGTTCCCCTGCCGGAAAAATATGTAGTTCTTGTTTCAGAACTGTTGAAAGGTGGGCTCTGTGCAGTCCTGTGGTGATGGGAAGGTTTGAATCCCCTCTTCACTGAGCAGAGAGACCAAGGAGGGCTGAACTCCCATGGTGTGACTGCATCACCTAACCCAGAGTGTGTCTTCTGTGCTCTGAGACAGTTGTAGAAATGAGTTTTTGAGTCAGAATTTGGGGCTCTTTGTTGCATTGGCAAAACTCCTGGGTTTTTTTTTTGTTGGAGAAGTGAACCAGAACACAAGACTGGAGCAAGGTGTGAAGCACAGATCTGGCCTTTTCCTCTCTGCCAGCCTGGGAACAGACAGCGGTGAGCTGTTAGCACAAATATTGTTTTCTTGGTAGGCAGTTAGAGCCACTGCCCCTGGATTCATGTGTAATTGTTTGTTAAACCAGTAAGACATGCCTGAAGAACTCAAATCCAGTGTACAAATTGGTGGTACTCTTACACACTCCTCTGAATCAGAACAGTGTGGCCATAATTATGAACCTCGGAGCTGGAGAGGAGATGAGTGCATCCTTTGTAAGGGGTATATTTCCATTTGCCAGCTGAATAATTGACACTGCTCAGCCCAAGAGGGCTGTCACTGTTGTGTAACGTCACCTTACCTCACCTGGGGCTGTAGAACTTTGGTTTGGCTTTATCAGACAATCAGCCTTTATAGTATTTACGTTTATCACTGAGGAAGTGGAAAGCAGGGAGGATAAAAGCAGGGCTGGCTCAGCAGATTTGTGTTTCCAGCAGTGCTCTGCTGCTTCATTCACTTGGGAAGCTGAAGGAAACAAATACTCGTCTTTGCACTTAAAACCCACCTTGAGAGTAACCTGCTTTTCTTTAGGGGAAAGCACATACGGACCCCTTTAGGTCAGGCATGTGAGGTTCCCCCATATTGTTTGTGCTCTGGTTGAATACTGTGTGTGAGGGGGGTTTGTTGCTGCAAGCTCCAGCTTTGGGACTTGCAGAGGTTTGGAGTGGAAGCAAAGCAGCCACTCTGCAATTAACAACCAGCTCAGGTGGGCAGTTGCCTTGGAATGAACTTTAGGATTTTGCAGAGTCAGGACCACTGCATGGATGAGGTTTTTCTGCTGTTCTGGTGTCTGTTTTTAGCTCTATAAACCTCTAAAATTTCATGATTCCACTGAGATCTTAAATGTGTTGTGCCCGGGAGAGCTGAGGAAACTGGGCAGTACGTGGTCCACTCATTAAAACTAAACATGAACTGTACCAGAGGACTCTACAACAGGGCTGTTACAATTTAAAAATACACTGTGAGTCCCTGGGGAAAGATGGTGAAATAACAGTGTAAGTTGTTCAAGAGGTGCTCTGTGTTATTGAATCTTTCTTGTTTCATGCTTTAATCAGGATTTAAAGCAAATTAATATATTGAATTAACCTGTGTTCACATGCACATCACTTAGTGTCTTGTTCCTGTGAAAAAGTAGCTTTCCGTGCTTGCTCTAACAGATGTCAGTTGGAGATTGCTGGACCTGTGGCCAAAACGAAGGGCAGCACTGCAGATCTTTGTTGTATTTTGTATTCTCAGCTTCTTTCCTAGTGAAAACTGAAAGTGGGCTTGTAAGGCAGACAGAGATAAACGTTGTTAGGATAGGATAAGGGGGAATGGTTTTAAACTAAAGGGGGGTTGATTTAGGCTAGATTTAAGGAAGGAATCCTTCCCTGTGAGGTTGGGCAGGCCCTGGCACAGGTTGCCCAGAGAAGCTGTGGCTGCCCCATCCCTGGGAGTGTCCAAGGCCAGGTTGGACGGGGCTTGGAGCAACCTGGGCTATGGAAGGTGTCCCTGCCCATGGCAGGGGGTGGGACTGGATGGGCTTTGCAGGTGCCTTCCAACCCAAACCATTCCCTGATTTATCCACTAAACCTCTGGTGAGTTGTGAATATTCAGATCCATTGATGGGCCCTGGGTGTGAATTTACTGCCTGTGTAACCTGTGTAATGTCTGAAGTTACAACCTATTCATAAATCCCTGGTCTTTGGCTTTCCCTTCCCTCAGCATCCACTTCTAGGCTTTTTCCAGCATTGTTCCTCCACTGCTGGATGGGTGAGGGTCATGATAAAATCTCACTGCCAGCTCCCAAAAGAACAATGCTGGAAAACACTGGGTTTTGGACAGCTGGGGATCTGTGTTTGTTCTTCTAGAGGCCTGAAAAGCTGCAAAATATCTGCGAGCTGCAGTAGCACAACCTCACTCTTCTGTGTGTTACTGGGACAGTGAGAGAAGCCCAAGGTCAGGAGGGATCTGGCAGGGCTGTTCTCAGGTGGATGAACTGGGAACTCTGGAAATCTGGGATGCAGTGCCTAAGGAGGGGGAATGGGTTGCTTTCCACAGAGGAGACTAAGCAGCAGTTCCTGTACTTCCTGCCTTTTCTCCAGCATCCTTTTCACTGGAGCCCAGCTTTGCTATCTAATTTAAGAGTGTGAAATGAGAGGATTTCACAAGTGCATGTGGCTGTGCCTTTGGGAGCTGTGGGTCCCGTGGACCTTGCAGGACCAGCTCCACATCGAATAAACATGTGAGTGGAGCAGTGTACAAAGCACCCTGCATTCATTTCTTTCAAACCACTCCAATTAAGGCTTCACAGGAGTAAACTGATTTGGAAATGCAGCCCCTTCTGGTTTCCCTGTGTCTCCATGCCATTGCAGCAGCCAGAGTCCCTCCCTGTTGAAAGTGGGAAGCTATCCTGGGATTGTGCAGGTTAGGAAGATCCTGTGGCACTTGGAAGCATGGAGTTCTGGCGTGTCTGTGGCACTGTTCTACCTGCTCCTTTCAAGATTTCAAGATTGTGCAGGCGAACTGCTGGAATCCAAGGCTCAATTTACAGTAATTTGTTATGCCTGGCATGACAGCCTTCCTGGACACATGAAAAGGGATTATTTCAAACCCTGAGCGATACTGAGCTCACAACTCTTTTTATCTGACTTCAGTACTACAGAGCCAAGGACTTCTAAAAGATGGGGAAGCAGCATCTGCTCTGTGTTTAGAAAACCATGACAGTATGTTCTGTAAACTTTGAGCAATACAACCCCAGTCTGCTGCTCCATTTCCACTCCCCCACAGGGTGACTTTAATAGTCCTGGAGCAGGAACAATTACCGGGATGAGTACAGCAAAGCAAGGGCGGGCAGACTATGAACGGCATCCTCTCATGCAGATTCTTTCCTGAAAGGTTTTAACTCGCTCTGCCCTGGCCTGCTTGTTCTGTTTTTTTTCCTGTTTGGTTTGTTTATTCACTCCACTCCTCAGCCATGCAGTGTGTTTAAGCAGCTCCTCTAATGTGGAGGCTGCCCGATGGTGTCCCTGGAGCCTTCCTGCACATCCTGAAAGATGCTGCCATTTTTTTAAATGCTAAATCTGATCCTGCTCTGATTTGTTAAGAGTCAAATGAGTAATTAGAGACCTCAGCAAGACTTGTGTACTGGGTGTGTTTTGAACACCAAAATCTCTTAGATATTTTTCCCTTTTTTGCCTTTCTTTAAGGGAAATGTCTTTTGCAGGCAGGTGCTCAGAGGGAAGAGGCTGCTCCAGTCCAGAAGCTGAGTTAGGATGGTGTTGAGTCCAAGCTAATATGTCAGAAGGGGTTTTTATTTCAACACCAATGGGCCTGCACAGCTCCAGTTCCAGTCAAAGGTTGCAGATACCCAGAGTTATGATGCTTTAATTATTCTGTTTGAACTGAATACTAACTGCAGTTAGAGATGGGTAACTGTGTAAAAATCATGCAATGTGGGAATTAATATCCTGCACTGAGCTAAAAAAATAGTAGTTTATCCTTGAAGAAAGGCTGAATCTTCATATTTCCATGGGCTGTATGGAGATGGCTTCAAATTAACTGATTCTCTGCAGCTTTTAAAAGTGACCTGCTGATGGGATTAGGCTTGTGTGTGTTTCAGGTAAGACTAAAGCAGCTGAAGTTTGTAGGCAAGCATAGGAAACTACAGTTTAAACATTACACAATGTATAGATAGGAAATTCTCTGGAACTTTGGGAGATACGTCCAGATTTATTTAAGAGTTCTCTTCTGAAAATCTCCCACTGTCTTCAAATGAACTGTAAATGGAGCATTTGAAAGGCTTGAGTGCCCTAAAGTAAGCACAGCAAACACTTCCCTTCTTGTAGATTTTGTCAGGACCACTAGTACTGAGAAAAGCTCAAACTGGAACTTTGTAGCTGTATTTTTTGCAAAGATGAGAAGGGCGTCCCTTTTTTTATATTAAAGCAACTGCTTCATCCCTGTTAGCATTTAAAAACCTCATGCAGCATTGCTTGACACGCTTAACGTGTTTCTAAGTTTCCATGTCCTTCAATGAAACGAAAGAAACCTTTAGTGTTTTGTTCTCATTATGTTGAGCCAGTCGTGAATGGTTATGGAAAGGTTATAAATCCATTGGCAACCTGCTGTTACATGGATTTTCCAGCATGATTTCAAAAGCACTGTACAACTAGAGCCCCCAGAGCTGCAGCTTGGCCTTGGTAAATAAACTGCTCTGCTGCCCCTTCCCAAATCCCAGGGCTGTTGCAAAGGGCACAGTGGGATCTTTCCCCTCATTGCTCTGTGAGCTTTCCCCCTCATGCTGGAGCTCTGTGCTCCCAGTTTACTCAAGCAGCAGCACAGCATTGACCTGATTGTTTTGACAGGAGCTCTGAACAAGAGCGAGGGTGCCGACCCAGTGCTGGGCTCCTTCTGATCCCTCTTCTCACTGCAGCAGCAGCAGTTGGTGCTCCAGAGGTTGTCCCACACGCTCCTCAGTGCTTTTAGAACCATCTCCGTGGCTGCAGAGGTGCCTCCAGAGCAGCCAAAAGCAGCTGCTTAGGCCTGGAAGTGGGAATTCCTTCCGAGTGGGAATTCCTTATGAGGGGGTAAAAACTGTTCGCAGAATGTTGGACTAATAGCCCAGTAATTCTCAGCCAGCTTTTGTGGTCCATCAGGATTTCACTGAAACAGTCAAATTCATAACAGTGAGAAGGGGGAAAGTTGTAACTTGAAGCAAGAACCACAAGGGTGCTGGAAATGTGGATTTCTCCACTGACAGCAGCTCATGTTCTGAGCTGTGGAGTTGTTATTAGCCACTCCCTGTTCAACTGTAGCTTCACAAGAACTCTTCAGCCCTGAGTTGTTAATATTACTATATTTTATTATGGCATACTTAGATTTTATATATTATTATGTATCTATTTTTAGATTATATATTTACTGTATTTTATTGTTATAATTTCTGCCATAAAGCTAATTATGTATAGTGTATAAAAAGCTGATCACTCTTGTCACAGTTCTTGTCAGATAAGTGAATACAATCTAAAGGCCTTCTGTCTGTAAGAATAATTACACATTCAGTAAGTTTAAGGTCATAAAAGTGTTTAAACTCATGGAAATAATTGATGCATTTCCAGTTCCTGAAATCAATTAAATCTAGACCATACAAAATACTCATTTTCTTGTCAAGAATAGTCACAAACTCTTTGTAGAGCTTCAGAGAGACCACAATGCTGAGTTACCAACACCATCTGGCTGAGAAATAAAACCTACTACTTTTTTTTTTTTTTTTGCAGTTCCATGGTGTATTGAACTGGAAATAAATCTTTAAGACACTTTTACTGTGCAAAACTCACCCACAGCTTACAAGCTGGGAGACTTGATAGATCCCTCTTGTGGTTTTGATGGGTTATTCAGTTAAAATTTCATGGATAGTGTGCGATCTCTTCATCTGGGATGGCTAGGTTGGACAGCAGCCTCGGTTTGGAACTGGTCTTTTCACATCCCTTTTTGCTTTACCAAACTCAACAAAAGCTGCCTTGGAGACCTTTTGGTGTTCTTTGGGTAAATACTGGTTGTACTCAATCCTGTTTTCTCTATAGCCCGTACAGATCTAATCACAGACCAGAATTCCAGAATTACTGAGGTTGGAAAAGACCTCCAAGATCGTGGAGTCCAACCTTTGATCCCACTTGTCAGTCATTTCATAAATTCCTTGATTTTCTTGTGATTTCCCTCACTGGGTTGATATGAAAAAAGGAGGAAAACACAAATATTAACAATTCCCTGTGCTTTTGTTTGATACCTTAAAATTTGATATATTGGATTTTTTTTAAAGGTCTTCTTCGTCTTTTCAGATGGAAATCAATGAGCACAAACATTCTAGGATAGATCCTTTTTACATTAGCTAATATACATAACGAAAAATTACTGCAGCTGTGACAGGAAATACTTTCTTGTTGGTTTTTGAGGGGTTTCTTAGCCATTTTTAGCTGTGTGTCTTCTGAACTGATAAGATGGGGATGGTGCAGGTGGGTCAGGCAGCTTTTTGCTTTTCTACTTGACTAATAATGCCAGAACAGAACAGGGGGCTCTTGAACAGTGTGACCAGCCTCAGAGACAGCACTGTAAGTCACAGGGACTTCTAGAAATTTAAAAATCTTGACTACAAGATGCTGAAACTTTCATTGTCACCTCCCCCGCCAGTGTGAATGTGTTAAATCTCTCAGCCTAATTCTGTAAGTAAATCAGTATTAGGTGTAGTTAAAGCACGGGGAGCTGTTCCTCGTTGGGTAATTAGGTGTTGACTGTATAAATTTGTGTTTCGTTCCTGCTCACAGAGCTCAGTACAGGAAGTTTTATCCTCCTGATCTGCAGCAGCAGAGCAATTCCTACAAGGCTCCAGGATGTACTTTGGGGTTGTTATACCATTACTTATTTGCCTTGCACTAGCAATGAGAAGTCACTTCTAATCTCATGCATTAAGCTTTGTATTTATATTTTAGTGTACGTGATTTGCTTGGCTTTTCTGTGCCAAGCAAACTCAATTGGGACGTACTAGTGATTTTGTTCTTGTCATTTTTGTTGCTCCCACAGTATCTGTCATGGTTTAGCAAAACAGCATCGATTTTCTTGTTTTTAGATGTGCAAAGTACCATAAGATGCAGAAGTTTGTCTGTGGCACCCAGAGTGATGCATTTCTCTTGATTCCCCAAATAATTAACTATACATTTTCATACTGTGGACACTTGCCACTTTGGTTGGGTTTTTTTCTAGACAATAATGTAACTTTTATGTTTCTACAGTTATGAAGTGTGGATTGTTTCTTATGAGCAAATATTCCTGTGATCTGAGGCAGATGGAAAAATCTTTCAGCCGGGGTGGGAAAATGTGTATAAACCCCCTCTCAGTCAGAAAACAAGTTGCTTTTTCGGCTTCATTATGGCAAGATGTGGTTCCTGCTGCACTAGATTCCATCTCCAGCTGGTTCATTTGCTAATTGCAGACTGAGCTGCAAAGATCACTGGTTGTGAGTGGCTGAACTTTGGCTCCAGTTCCACACCTGACTCACGAACGGGACGTGTTTCCATCGGGAAACGCAGCCAAGGCCAAGTTGTGCCATCGCCATGAAGGAGTTTTCCCACCCCCCCGTCCTTGTTGCCTGGTTCAGTGCAGTTCTCCTGGACATTGGCCCCCATGATGAATCACCTGTACTTCTGCAATGGCATTATTTCACCATGGAATGCCAGGCACGTGCATTTCCTGGAGCTTCCTCCTTGTGTCATGTATCTAATGTGCAAGGTTGCATCTTCAGAACTGTTCATGACTAGTTGATGATTTTTTGGTTCCGCCCACAATTGCTGCGAGACCTGTTTTGTTTTGGGGGTTTTTTGTATGATTTGGGTAGGCTGATATAAAACATTCTCTGACAAGAAAATTCAGAATCATCACAGAATCATGGAGTGGTCTGGGTTGGGAGGTACCTTAAAGCCCATCCAGTTCCACCCCTACCATGGGTAGGGACACCTTCCACTAGCCCAGGCTGCTCCAACCTGGCCTTGAACACTTCCAGGGATGGGGCATCTACAACTTCAGTTGTAATTAATACAGTAATTAGCATTTAATTTATTAAGGAATCCTTATTTTTTTAATCTGCCCCTCCAGTTGACCCACCCAAATTTATAAAGTCTGGGCAGTAGATCCAAGGAGACACCTGGGAAAAGCCCACCTGTAACCTGGTGGGTTGGCTGGGTTGGTGTGTGTGTGGGATACAAGCTGGTGGCTTAGTTGAATTGCAGCACTGGCTTATGGTAGGTTATTAAATTCCTATTATAGCATAGGTTTATTAAAAATGGCAATTCTTCTGCTTTTATTTCTTTGTTCGGTATTTATTCCATGTGTTGCTCTCCAGACTGGAGTATTTGGGCTGTCTGGTTTCACTGGTTCTGTGGGGTGTGGCACCTCCTTTAATTGGCTGTTTTCCAGTGTTTGTTTAATATAAAATTGGAGATCACAGAGGAGACAAGAAAACTCTTCAGAAAAACTTGCTAAACTTCCCAGCTTTGCAGACTGTACACATGTTCCTTCCCTAATCTCCAAACACACAGAATGTAACCTCAGTTCCCTCTTCCAGACTGAAAATTCTTCAAATCCAGCATCACCTCTTGTGCATTTAATGGAATTCTGGTTATAATCTCCTGTTACACCATTACCCAAGGTCAGTGTGGATCAGAACAGTGAGGGGCTGAAGTAGCACTTGGAGAGCCCCGTATCAGCAGCACTTCCTTGCTTGTGGTTATCCAATGCAGGTTTGGTTTGGGGTTTTTTTGGGAGGAGATAGTGGAGGGAAAAAGAGCTCCTTGGAAGCAGGGAGTGGATGGAGGGAAACAAATGAGAGGAGCTGCTCGAACTGGCACCGATGCCTCGAAAAATTGGGTGTAATTGCAGCTTGTGCAGAGCTTTGCTTGTAAATCTGTCAGCACCCAGTGAGGGTTTCGTGGGTTTTATAGTCCCAATTTGGAGCCTGTCTGGGTTGATATATGTGATTCACTGTAAACCTGGTGGGGGACATCCAGCTACAGTTTCCACTCCTCCTGCTGAACTAGGTTGTTTCTTGCTTTGTTTCCTGTCGCTTAGAAAATTTTTAGCCATTTCTCTGTTAAAGACAATCTAGGTGGAGTTAAAGACAATCTAGACTGTCTGTACAGTCTCCACTTGCCTGTGGTTTATATTAATAGGGAGATGATTGCAATATTTGCTCAGCAATTAAAAAGCATTAGTAGCTTCAGGGAAATAGATGCGTTGAGTTTTGCTGGGCTGTTATTTTTGGTTTCATGCTTTTCTGAGGTGTTTTAAGAAGGATTTCTGTTTGCAGAAGGTTATAGTTGGGGTGACTTGGGTATTTCAAGCAGAATTAAGAGTCCAGAGTGTTTGGATTCTGCACTGAATGATGGTAACTCCATAAATAACAGCACAGATGCAGCTCAGGGCAGTTGGAGGATCAGGAGAAAGCATTAAAGAACAAGATGGAGAGAATGAGGGAAGGGACCAAATCCCAAATGGGAGCCTGACATGAGGTATTGGTGGATTGAAAATGGGAAGAGATGCATAAACCACTTTGACTGTAAAAAACTCAAATTAAAATTCAAAATAAAATGTTGGCGTGCTTTAGTTGTTGTTTTACATGCCAAGTAAACCCATATGGATGTGCAGTGGTATTTTTCAGTTGTACCTAAAATAACATTGTATTGCTGGAAACTCAAGGTTGTCTCAGAATTAATTTATCAATATATTAATATATCAGCCTTAAATTAAGCAAAGCCCCAAAGCACTTTTAGGTGATCTGAGTTTGTGTCTGACAGAATTCTTATTTCCATTCTTTTGGGGCTCTGTCATGGTTTTTCTCTTGTCCAGAAATAAAGTTAGAAAATGACAGTATTTCTCATATAAAGTGTCAATGAAGGCAAGATTTTTTTTCCAGAAATTCACAATATGAAATGCAAATAATGAAGAGCCACATCAGCCCTTTTGTGCAATTCACATCACCCAGGTGTTCTTATCCCATGAAGTAGCCCATATGGTTTCTGTCCTTTAGTTTTAGAAGTTCTCTGTGTGTTACAAGTTTCCTGGCTAAATTGGAGTTGGCATTTCTGGTCCCTGCGACTAACCTGATGTTTTAAGTGAAACAGTTTCTTGTGTTACTTTTCAAATAGATTCAATAGCAGAAAACCCTTTGTTACATCAGGCAGCTAATTCTGGCTCTTGGAGTTGAGTTTTTAAATGAAACCTTGGTACTTTTGTGATAATAAAGCATCATATTGATTTCATTTTGAAGAACACGGAAATCATGAGGTGCTAATTCTCAATGGAGGTGGCTTGATTTTTATAGCAATGCTCTGAAATCTGTTGGAATTGTTTAGGAAGTTCTTATTTTCTCTAACATAAACATGCTGGTTTTTTGTAGGGCGCCAATGCCTCTGCTTTGGAGAAAGAGATTGGTCCCGAGCAGTTCCCTGTGAATGAGCATTATTTTGGCTTGGTCAATGTAAGTGAACTTTCTGTGCTTGAAAAACTGTTTTTTAATTCATAGCCTAATTTGGAATTTAACAGGATTGTCTGTGACAACTTTATTGATGGGCACTTCTCACTTAAAGTGGGATTCTGCATAGACACCACATCCTGCAATATGGTGCTGTGCCTTGTTACGAACCAAGATAGAAACTCTATCTGAAATACAGAGGATTTGTTAAAGCCTTTGAGAGAAACATTCCTACTCTGGTACATTTCTAATGATAAGATTTTAACATTCAGCTGCAAAGTGTGAACTAACGAAGTGTGTACGTTGTTCCCATGCTCTCCTAGAGCAGAGGGTTTGGATTTTACCCAGATCTGCAGTGTATGGGAGGGAGGGTGTAAAATGGAAATGTGTTACTTTGCCAGAAGCACGTCCCTCATGGGAGCAACAGGAGCACAGCCAGGGCAGCAATGGCAGGGACTTGGTCAGGAACATCCCTGCCTGTAGTAATACTCCTTTTTGATTTTCTCCCAGCCCTGTGTAACTGGGAATGCCTCAAAAAGGCTCAGTTTGTGTGGGTCTGATTGGCTGGGATCTGCTGGGCAGCGAGACTTGTCTGCCTCAGTTAGCGCTGGAGAGGACGGATGCTGATGGGAGGAGAGTGGCAGCCCTTGGGCCTGTGGCATCTTTTGCCAGTGAGGAAAGGGAGTTAGTTAGTTCATGGAAACAGTGGCTCTGTGGCATCCTGTTTAGGGTGAGGAAATGCAAATTTGGCACGACTCACTAAAAACAAAGGATATTTCTGTTTGCTGCTCGACTGGGTGTGTTTTGTTGAAAGCTGACCGATGCTCAGTCTCTCCACACACCAAATAAGGTCAGCGTAGCTCCTAAGTGGTATTAATTGCTGCTCATTGGAAACCCATTTAATTGCCTTGTGGGTGGGTTTCTGCCATGTTGTGTTTGCAGACACCCAGCTCTCTAAACACACGGAGTTCTGCTCCTTAAGGACGGTGTTAATGGCCATTCCGAAGCTGCTGAGGTTTGCACAGGATGAGAAAAATGGAAGGCATCTCCATTGTAACATAAATAGCAGAGTGTTGAATAGTGTGAGGAGGAAAAATAGCAGCCTAAAAATAACCAGAATTATTATAACCACGTCCATTCTCTGGTTTGAAGGACAAAACATGACTAACACTGTTGTGCTTCGTTTCTTGCAGCCGGTTTCTTTAGGGTGATGATTTTCATGCCATTGTTCTGCAGAGCTTTTTTCCTGAGTTATTTCCAGTTCTTTCACGATTTGGAGTTAATTGGAGCATTTTAAAGGGTTTCATGGCTTCAGCATCAATGCTCTTGAACATGTGGTTGCACTGCAGATAGAATCAGGTGTGGGATTCGTGGGCAGTGGAGGCTTCAAAATTGGGGTTTAATGGTTATTTTCTTTTCAGGTCAGTGAGCTGAACCAGCCTAACTGCAGTTAAACTGTGCCTAAAGCCAATGCAGAGGATGTGGGAGAAGGGAACATGTTGAAATAGTTTCTATGTAATGTAGTGCAAGAGGGAGGGAACAATGTTTTCATTCCAGAATTTCATCTCAGTTCTCATTTTAAGCACCATCTATCTTAAAATAAGCTTTCTAACTTTATTTTTACATTGGGCAAGTTCTTAGGCAGTTAGGTAATAACTGACTCTAAATACAAGGAGTTTTAAGCAAAACCCCCCCATGCTTTGGCATCTATTTAAAATATTTATTTGTACCAGAGAAACCATGACAAAAAGCTTTTAAAGTATCTGTTTGTTCCTTTTTTTTTTTCGTTTGTGTTTTAGGTAACATTAGACACTGTTGGTGTAAGTGATTTGTGCCTATGGCACCAGGTTTGGGAAATATACCTGAACCCACTGGCAACTGCCTTGAGAATCTGGTTTTAGGGGCTCTGCTAAAGACAAATGGTTAGAGCCCTTTTTGTTTTTTCAGGCAGAATTTCTAGCAAAGTTCAGGTCGTAGTTGGAAAGATCTGGTTGCTTTGTACTTCTGAACACAAGCTGGCTGTAGTGTAAGTGTGACAGTGCTACTGGCCATTTGTGGACAACTCTCTCTAATAGAGAGAGGGGCAGATCAATAATTGAGATATTCAGAGGTCTCCCAAGGCCCTGAGTTGCTCCAAGTTGGATGGATTTTGTTCCAACATGAAATAAAGTCAGACTTGCTGGAATAAAATGTATCACTTGGTCTTGTTATAAAGTACTTGACAGGTTGTGAAATATCTGAAATGCTCGAAGAATCAAGGTTCCTCCACATTATTCTCTGTAAAGGTGGTAGCAAAGAGAGTGGAAATACTATTTAGAAGGAGATTTTAAACCCTAAATGATACTGTGAGGTGAATTTTTCACCATATCACTTGGACAACTGTAAAATATCTGACTGTCAGGAATTTTTAAAGCTGTTTGGATGGAATTTTAGTTCTTTAGCTCCTTGAGCTCCTCCATTTAGTTTGGTTCTAGTAACTTCTCTCCTGTGTGGGCAGCAACAAGCAGGACATGTATGACCAGTTGCCTTCATGCCCTTTGACATGATTTCTCCATGAATAGAGTCCTGAAATCTCTTTAACTCCTTTAATTGTAAACTCTTTTGATTAAAGATGCACCATGACCTTCCATTTTCTTTAAGATGTTCATTTCTAGTTGTCTCTTAATTTTTCTGAGGTGATACCTCACCTGAAAGCAATACTATTTAATGAGATTTTTAGTAGTTTTGCCTGTGTTTATAGTCTTGCCTATTTTGTGTTGTATGCAAATCTATTTAATAAGTTTAATTAGCATGACACTTACTTGTTTTTCTAGGTCACTACCAAGCATGTGAGTGAGGTTCCATCCTAATTCCTCTCTCTGTTCAGCTTGCATATTTATTTTCCTCATGCCAATAAGTTTTAACTGTTGTTCTGGGTTGTTTGCAATGGTATAAATTCCTGTTAATGTAACTATAACCTGCTACCCCTTCAGCTGTTTGAATTAAAGTGTTTCAGTCAGCAGAGTGATTACTGAAACCATTCTGCTGAAGTAGCCACACCAGATTTTGGTGAGCACTGGCTGGACTCTGAGTAACCACTTACCCACATAGTCTGTGCTCTGGAGGTACATTTGGGTTCATTTTTGGTTTATTGCAAATATTTTACTGTCATTTTTTGGTTTATTTGAAGTGTTTTGCTCTCAGTGCTCTTGAGGTGCAGAATCTCATTACCAGACTATCTGGGACTGGCAGACCAAGAGTTTGCTTCCTTTCTTTGAAGCCCCAGCCTTGTACAAGGCAGTTGGACAACAAACTGCAAAGGAACAGCTCCAAAGCCGTGGCGTTGGGTGATATGGTGGTATCTCAGTGGCCCTCCTTCTCCAGCCCTGGAACTGCCCCTGGAAGTTGTTATCACTGAGGTGACACTGCCCTCAGACAGGGCAGGTGGGAACCAGCTGCTCACTGCATTTCCCTGCTCAAAACATCCCATTAAACCAAGGAAATATTTATTAGTTATATTATTCATTGATAACACAGTATATTGTATCATTTATTTGTTTACTTATTTTGTGTCCTTGGCACCCCTCTACAGCAGGATCTCCCCTCTCAGGATGAGCAGTGCTGTGTCTTCAGAACTTTTGATTTTGGGATGAGCCCTTAATTACTTTTGATGTGCATTCCCAGTATCCCTGAATCCGTGTCTCCTCTTCCTTCACTTGCTGTTTCCAGCAGGCTCAGTCTTTCACACCCTCCCAGCTTGTATTTCCCCAGCAAATGAACTCTGACAACCAACATTTCCAGTCTCACTATGTGCCATTCTTAATGATCAACCTCTGTTATTCCCTTTTAACAGACCTAATATGAAAGCATTTATTTTCCTTTAATTCTGTTTTGACTAGTTTGTCAATACCTGCTACTGCAGCTCAGTCTTACAGACTGCTCTCTGCATTTCCCTGCATTATATGCTGCTCCAAACATTCCATTATAAGCAGGAAACATGTATTTGTTATATTATTAATTGATAATGTATTACTTACTTCTTTTATTTTGTGTCCTTAGCACCCCTCCACAGCAGTATCTCCCCTCTCAGGATGAGCAGTGCTGTGTCTCCAGAATTTTTGCTTTTGGGATAAGCCCTTAATTGCTTTTGATGTGCATTCCCAGTATCCCTGTGACTGTAGTCTCCTCTTCCTTCCCTTGCTGTTCCCAGTAGGCTCAGTCTTCCACACCATCCCAGCTTGTATTTCCCCAATAAATGAGCTCCATTTCCCCAGTAAACAAACTCTGTATTTCCCCAGTAAATGAGCTCTATTTCCCCAGTAAACGAACTGTTTTTCCCCAGCAAACAAACTCTATTTCCCCAGTAAATTAACTCTGTACTTCCCCAGCAATTAACTCTGACAACCACCATTTCCAGTCTCACTCTGTGCCACTCTTAATGAGCAACCTCTGTTACACTCCTTTTTGACAGACCTGCTACAAAGCCGTTTATTCTCCCTCTGTTCTGTTTTGACCAGTTCGGCAATACCTGCTACTGCAACTCAGTCTTACAGGCACTTTATTTTTGTCGTCCATTTCGGGAAAAAGTTTTGGCATACAAGGTGCAGCCCCGAAAGAAGGAAAGCCTCCTGACATGCCTCTCTGATCTCTTCAACAGTATTGCCACGCAAAAGAAGAAGGTGGGAGTCATCCCACCCAAGAAATTTATTTCCCGACTGAGGAAAGAAAATGGTAAATGAATACGCGAGTTTGTTTAAGGCTTGTAAAATGTAAACATTGAGTCTGAATTGTCAAGTTTTAACAGGTTTCCTGAAGGTTTCTGTGGTGGGAATTTCACCACCTGTGGGGTTGGACCAGCACTGTGCTGGCCCTGCGAGGGTTATCTCGCTGTCTTTGCTGCTGGCCGTGCTCAGACCCCGTGCAGAGCATGTGCACGTGGCCCAGCATCCCAGTTAGCCCACCCTGGCATGGAGCTCCGTGGGGCTGCCTGCAGTCAGCACAGCCAGCTCATTGCTCCAGGCTGGCCTGGGCTCAGCAGCCGTCAGGACTTGGCCAGAGTTGAACTCTGAGGACACTCAGCCACTCGTAGGCTGCTCTTAACATTTGTGGTAGGAGAAATTCCTTGGGATGAGAACTAGCGGTTATTTCCCAGGGCTACTGGGTGAGGAAAAGTTCTGGATGTTGATTTATCAGCTCTGCTTGAACTTGAAAAGATAACAAACTTACAGTAGGGGATTTTTTGCCCCTCGATGCTGGACTTAACGAGCTGATGGCCCAGGGCAACACATCTGAATTTCTTCATTTCTCTCCCTCCCCAAAGAAAAGGAAAGAACCTACAAAAAACCCCCCAAACGCCAAACTAATTGTGGTTTTCTGCAGTTCTGAGAAATGCCCAAACGAAGTTTCGTTAATGTTATTTTTCAGCTGTGTGTTTGTTGCAGCCTGAGGATAAACCAAGCACCCTTTGTGAGAACAACAAAGTGCAATTCTTCAACCCCGCCCCCCCAGTGTCACCCCCAGTTGTGTAACAGGGGAGGGGGGGAGGGCAGGCACTGATGGCTCAAAGCATTTTAACTTGGGATTATGAATCAGCTGCATGTTTTCATTCTCCTTGATCTCTTCCTTTCCAGAATTATTTGATAATTACATGCAGCAGGATGCACATGAATTCCTAAACTACCTACTTAACACTATTGCTGACTTACTCCAAGAGGAGAAAAAGCAGGAGAAGCAGAATGGCAAGCTCCAGAACGGCAGCATTGAGAGTGACGAAGGAGACAAGGCTGATCTGACGTGGGTCCATGAAATCTTCCAAGGAACACTAACCAATGAAACCAGATGTCTTAACTGCGAGGCTGTACGTTCAAACCAAACCCAAACCTCTTAGAGCTTTCCCAGGTTCTGCATCGTCTGCCCTAATACTAAGCACCCTTTTTCATTTATTAGGGTAGATGAAATTGCACTCTCTCTATTAAAATATGGAGCATAGCCTATTTTAGGAGTGTATCACCTCTGTGAAGGTATGTTGCTCAGCAAAGCGTAGTGTTTTCCCTGTTCTCCTCCCTGTTCCCAGCCAGGCAGTCTCCACCTGGCTCATCCAAGCTGCCTTTTTGTCTCCTTGTTATTTCCTGTTGTCAGTGATTGATACTTCATGTTGTGTTTCTCCACGAGAGTTGCTCCCTTCTTTATTTAACTCTGGGATGAACTGAGCTGCTGTTGGAATTCTCTGCTTGGTGCTGGTCTGTGGCCACTCTTATTTGAGAGCAAAAGAAGTGCCATGAAATCCAGAATTAGAACCACACCACCTTCACACTAGAAATTTGTAGTTAGTCATATGCTCTGACTTAATAGTTCTAAAAAAAATGAAAACCCAGAGGGGATAGGAAAAAAAAGGAGAAGTGATTACAACAGGAACGACCATTCCTGGCATTTTAAATATGAAGTTATGGCTCTGTGGTGAAGAGAAGCTCTAAAAATGACATTAAGAGGGCTCTGTCTCAAGGATTTTGAAATGAAATGTGAGTGTTCCACAAATGGAAAGATGGTTTTCCTCCCTCATAACCCATTTAATTGAAGAGCCATCTGCCTGTTTCTGCCTTTCCTCTGAGTAGTGGCTGTTACACCCTGAAATGCAGCAAAAAGCTGTACCAGTCTGCAGAGCAGAGTGGAATGTGGGGAAAGCATCTCTGAGCAGTTAAAAACTTGGGTTTGCCAGTGAAATAATCAGATGTGTCTTCAAATCTCCAGGGGGAGAGATGTTTTCTGAGGAAGGCTTTTGGGTTTGGTTTTTTGTGCCTTTTTCTCATGGGTTTTGGGGTTTGGACTGTTGTTGGTTTGGGTTTGGTTTTTTTAATTATTCCTTTTTGGATTTTAACAACACATCAGATTATTTCTCAAGAAAGAACCTGTGTGTGTGTGTATGTATTTATTTTTTCCCACTGAGGACATTGCACCATTCCAGGAATGGTTCAAAGAAATTGCGCCAGTTCTAAACTGCTATCAAATCCCTCTTCTTATTTTTTTTTTTTTTTAAGGTTAGTAGCAAAGATGAGGACTTTCTGGATCTCTCGGTTGATGTGGAACAAAATACATCAATTACACATTGTCTAAGGTAAACAAGATTGTTTGGGAAGGGAAAAAACACCTGCCCTTGGTCAGGAGGAAAGAGCCTGGTTTAGTTGCTCTGTGTGGTAAAATATTGTGGGTTTTAGTGGTTTTGGTAGTTAATAAGTACTAGTGGTATGTGAGATTGATTTTTCACTTTGTTTTGTGGGCATTTGAATTTGCTGCATCATGCAGTGAGGTTTTATCAAAACTAAACAGGCTGTGTTTGGCTTCATCATAAATTCCTGATTATTTTAATATTGTTACAGCATTTCAGTTGCCTGCTCCTCATGGTCAGGGTGAGGTTTGTTTTTCCTGATAGGCATTTGCTCCATATATTTGTGTGTTAGATCCCAGGCTTATCAGCTGCTTGGATACTGGGAGCTGCTCCCAGCATCTGGCTATTGAGTGGCTGGTAATGGATGTGGAAGAGCTGGAAGATAATCCAGGCTGTGGCTGGTTAATGGCTGTGGATCTGTAGATTTCATTTCTGCCACAAAAGACAACTGAGGGCAGCAAAACTCAATCACCTCATTGCTGCCTCTTACCTTTCCTGCTCAGAAAATATGCAGTCAGTACTTGAGGGGGTGAATTCCAGGTTTTTCCGGCTGAACATCCCAGGAGTGGGACAAATACACCTAAAATGGGTTTCTGAGCCAGATGAATAAAAGGAGCTTTATCTTCCATGTGTTGTTCGGGTCTTTTCAGCATTATCAGCAGTAGCTTTTACCTGGATGGTCTGGAGTATTCCTGCTTATCCCACTCTTCTCTCATGTCCACAGGGGATTTAGTAACACTGAAACTCTATGCAGTGAATATAAATACTATTGTGAGCAGTGCCGCAGCAAACAGGAGGCACAGAAGAGGTAAGGGCCAAATACTCAGCCTAAATGGGCACTTGTTGGAAAAACACACCTTGTGAAGGCAGCAAAAAGAAAAGGTGAGGTTGTTTAGGTCTGTGTTTGGTGGGGAAGGAAAGAAGGAAGAGAGGAGAGACCAAGTAACTTTGTAGCGACCTCATCAGAGAAATAAAGAGATTAATTTCTCCCAGGAGAGTTTGTATCTGGTGCTTCCAGACACTCACATTTTCCCCAGTTAGGATTAATCAGCTTAAAGCCCCTGCAAATCGTCCCATCTGCTTTGTCTTTGAGGAGCAAGAAAATAAGGAAAATCTTATTTCTTACCTCAGACTCAGTCACAGCCAGAGCAGTGAGACAGATTTATTGCATCTCTTTCTTCCCACTGATGTGATGAAAAATCAGTATTTCCAACATAGACAGTTGTCCTGCATTCAGATATCAGTTGTGTAGTTAATAACTCAGAATAAATATTGCCTGTTCTCAGTGGAACATAAGTGAGAAAAAGCAGCACTTTAAGAAGCTTCTTCCTCTTGAAGCTGTTGTTGAGCACAGCTTGGTTAGAGCTGACCTGCTAACACCCTGTGCTTTGCTGAACCCGTTTCTGTGGCGCAGGATGAGGGTGAAGAAGCTGCCCATGATCCTGGCTCTGCACCTGAAGAGGTTCAAATACATGGACCAGCTGCACCGCTACACCAAACTGTCCTACCGCGTGGTGTTCCCGCTGGAGCTGCGGCTCTTCAACACCTCGGGCGACGCCACCAACCCCGACAGGATGTACGACCTGGTGGCCGTGGTGGTTCACTGTGGCAGGTGTGTTGGGCTGCTCCTCCTGCACCAGGAGGGGCCAGGGCCGCCTGGAAGGGGGGGTTGTTTTTAAAAAAGGTTTCTGCCTTTTTCACCCGCTTTTCCTCTTTCGGTGCTTTTTGCTTCCTCAGCGTGAGGTTTGTTATTTTATCAGCCTTCAAATACAGCAGCGATTCAGGCAGGCTCTAAAAAACACAAAACCGACCAAAAAAAACCTGACCCTGCTTTCCAGGAAAGCTGAACGGAATGAAAACAAATCTGGAAAAATACTTGCTGAAAGAGAATTAAGTCCCATTTCTCACTGGAGTTCTTTAGAAGCTGGTGCCATCATGTGGAACAAACTGTGCACTGCTGAGGTTTTAAAACAGCCTTGTTTTCTTCATCGGTTCTTTGGTGCTTCTGCTTTTAAAAGCAAAAGAGAAAGAATTTTAAGCACTTTGGGAATAAAACACTTGTGGAAGGCAAAAGAAATGTTTAGGAGTGCCTTCTGGGAGGGTGAGTTTTAAAGTAATAGGTTATTAGAGCTCACAGATGTTTGGAAATACCTTTGTGAGGAACAAACACAGTCAATGCTAATACTGCATAGATTTAGTAGAGCTAAGTATAATGAGTAAATATAATATAAACTAGATAATTCCAGGGCATTTCTGTTGTGGTATAGCAGTTTTATTTAATTTTTATAATTTTAAGAGCTCATTCTATGCATTTTCCTATGTAGTTCTTAATTTGCCATACCTGTACCTCCACTTACATATTTTGATAATGGTGATTAATAATTCAGTAGTATTAAATGCCTTTGTTTTCACCTGTTATCCTACACTGGGTTTTTAGGAGTCCTGTGACTCCTCTGCTTTCAGCCCTTACTGGGAACTTACCAAAGGCTTAAGATAAATGAGATTTTCTAAATAACTGAGTTCTCAGAACTTGTTTTAAATCTCTTGCCCTTATGGTTTTCCTTTTCATTTGTTTCCTCTAAATAAAGGAGTTCCATTCTGTGTTGAATAATTGGTAATCAGTAATTTTGGAAGGACTGGAAAAGTACTTTCTTTTGCCTCAAGCTGGTACAAATATTCGTTGTTTTAAAGCCTTCTGTCGTTCCTAAGGAAACAGTTAAAACTGGAGAGTGGGAATATTTTGGTTTTCCACTGTATTCCTGGGCTGTTTTCTCAGGATTTGAGGTCAGCAAATCGTAGTTCTCCATCCATATAGTTTATTATCTCAGCCACTCCGTGCTCAGGGCACTCTGCCTGCCTTTACTCTTGGAATAAAGTAATTTTGTTGACCTTCCCTTTAAGGTAAGAATTCAGGATATGGGCAGTGGGATTGGACTGGGAAATTGCCACCAGGAAAGTGGAAAGAGCAGGCACAGAAAGCCTGGCCATGGACAGCCTGAGAAGTAAAGAAATACCCTCTGTGTAAATAAAATATTTCAGACCTGAGTTAAAATTCAAAAGTTAAAGTTCTTGAACAGTGGTCAGAATCCTCAGCAGTGATGAATGCAAGAAAGCAGTGATTGAAAGAACAGGTTTTAATTGTGGGTCGTCTCTAAATATGTGAAATTATGTATTTTGTTTGTATTTTATTTGCAAGTAGCAAAAGTCAGAAATTTGGGTTCCAACAATTTGGCAAAACCTTAAGCACCTAAACAGTGTTGTGGGTAATATGTGACAGCAGTGAGTGGGATCTGTGGGAGAGCAGTGAGTGGGATCTGTGGGGGAGGGCAGTGAGTGGGATCTGTGGGGGAGGGCAGTGAGTGGGATCTGTGGGGGAGCAGTGAGTGGGATCCAGTGGGAGGGCAGTGAGTGGGATCCAGTGGGAGAGCAGTGAGTGGGATCTGTGGGGGAGGGCAGTGAGTGGGATCCAGTGGGAGAGCAGTGAGTGGGATCTGTGGGAGAGCAGTGAGTGGGATCAATGGGAGAGCAGTGAGTGGGATCTGTGGGGGAGAGCAGTGAGTGGGATCTCAGGGAAAGCAGTGACTGGGATCCAGTGGGGGAGCAGTGAGTGGGATCAATGGGAGAGCAGTGAGTGGGATCAATGGGAGAGCAGTGAGTGGGATCAATGGGAGAGCAGTGAGTGGGATCCAATGGGACAGCAGTGAGTGGGATCCAATCGGACAGCAGTGAGTGGGATCAATGGGAGAGCAGTGAGTGGGATCAATGGGACAGCAGTGAGTGGGATCCAATGGGACAGCAGTGAGTGGGATCAATGGGAGAGCAGTGCTCCTGCCTTTGGGGGCACAGGACTAACAAGTTGCCATCCTTTTCCCTGGCAGTGGCCCAAACCGTGGACATTACATCACCATTGTGAAGAGCCACGGCTTCTGGCTGCTGTTTGATGACGACATTGTAGAGGTGGGTGTGATGTGCCAGAGCTCTGAAATGTCCTTATTTTCAGCCCATCTTTTAGGCTCCTTTTTGTTTCTAACCTACATTTCATTCCTGCCTTTAAGAGCTTCTCACTTGTTTGGGTTTTTTGGGTAGGCAGTTTCTCCCAGCAAATTAAAGTGAAAACCAGTGAAAAAGAAAATATTTGGGAGGCTGTAGTAAGGCCCTGAGATGATACAAATGTTTGGGCTGTTACTGATAATATTTAAACAGCTCAAACAGCAGACTTTTCCTTAACTTTCCTGATAACATACCTGCAAAGGCTGGTACCCACAGGATTTATGTGCCCATGTGCTTCACATAATTATTAAGCAAATGTCAGACAGCAGAACAAATGCCACAGGAGAGCTGCTTTCTGTAAAGTGAAAATGTCCTGTTTCCCTCTGAGATCTTGTGGTCAAGGTTAAGGCCTGATGGCAGGTGGTAAACAGGTGCAGCAAAAGGCTTGCTTGGGTTGAAACAAAAATGTAATGAATTCTCAGTTTTTAAGTTTTTTTAAATAATTGCTCAGCTTTGAGCATCAGGGGTGACTTCCCAGGGATTTGGACTGATGGTGTGATTATCAGCAGTTGCTTTCTCCCATTTTTATATTCTGGGGATTATTTTCCTCTGTTCCTGTCATGGGCCATGTACAGAATTGTGTCACCTCATTTTGGAAATAGTGTTTTTAACTGCACCGCCTTTCCCGTGCAGGGGATAAACTTTACATTTTAAGAGTAGGTGTAAGATAGCCATCTTGTTACTCTGTATTTGTTTTACCTGTCACTTCTATGTTGTGCCTCAGCTTTCAGGCCAAAGCTAAATTTCTATTTATCAGCGAAGCACTTTTATAGATGTGCCAAAACATGGCTCTGAACTGTGTGCTGTCTGTTACTGGGCAGGACACTCAAGGAGCTTATCTAACTTTAGTGGTGCCTTTCTTTTTATTCATGCTCATCTTTAGAGAGTTTATCTAAAAAGCTGAAAAAATAAAGCTCTTTGGGTACTTGACATTCCAGATGTGGCTACCTGAAAAACCAGACTCCAGCAGATGAGTGCAAAGCTCTGAGCACAGGGGAAGCTTTTCCCCTTTAAATACACTTAAAAAGCTTTATTGCATTTTTGGCAAGTGATGGGAATTAATAGTTCTGGACTGCCAGTAGGAAGTAAGTTTATCCTGATTACCCACTGAGTGTCAGGAGTGGGGAAGGAATATTTATTTGTCTATTAGGATTTCATTGGAAGGCCAACTTCCAATTAAATTGGAGATAGATGATAATCAAACATTCTGCAGCATATGTGGAAAAGCATCAAATCCAGGAGGCAAATCAGTCCAAGTGGGATCCTGTGCCAAGCCAAATGAATTGAGAAACCTGAGTTTCTCTGGCTAATCTCTGGGCTCTGGCTAATTTGACATACTGTTATTAGAGCAATTAAGTGATACATCAGTGACAATATTTACCTGAAACAGAGGGAGGAAAAGCATCCACCCAGGGAGCTCCCCACATGGAGGGAGGGGAGGGAATGGCAGGATGTCCTTGCTTAAAAATCAGCTCAGAGATTTCAGGAATCAGTTGAGTGCTGGGAGTGGTCTTCAAGGACAGGATTTGGTTTGGTGAACCAGAATAGATGTCTGGAAATGAGCAGAGTTTAGCTCAGTTAACAGGAAACACCATTTTTAATGCCAGGTGAGGCTGCAGAATCCTCAAAGGAGTTGTGAAACCATCCACTGGTTGTTGCTCCAAAGCTGCAACTGGGTGAAACTTCGCTGGCCACACTCTGTGGTCAGCTAAGGATTGGAAGGACAATACAAATAATCCTCTTCCAGTTCCACTGTGCTTTCTCTGGATAGTGAAATTAAAGAAGGAAGTCAGTTTTGCTGTGATAAAACTAAAAATATCTGTGGGATGAATTAGTCTAGATCGAATGTTTGACTTGCATTCCGAATGAGTAGTGGAAATAGCCTTGATTGCACGGCAAGTTGGTTGGCACTTAACATAAAATGCTAAATATATTGCAAGAACTGGAGGATGTTCTTTCCCTGTATTTCTGTTAAAATGTGGGTCTAAGAGTCTGTAGTAACGTTATGTTAATAAATGGTGTGAAAATGCAACAGCCCTCAGTAGGATATTTCAGCTTCTCTGCACTCCCTGAATGGAGAAGAGAAAAAAGACAAAACATCTGTTTGGGGGTTTTTCCCCCACCCCTCTCTATTTTGTTTTTTTTAACAGAAGGTGCCTGAAACTATTCAAGAGAGAATTTCTGCAGTTGATGCACCTTCTGAAAACTCCTGTCTGTTCTTCTCGTGCTTGGGAAAGGCTGGGAAAAGGCTGGGCTCAGCTCACAGGGTGTTTGGCAGTGCCACTCAGAGAAACCAGTGCTGCTGAGTCTGCTGGGGGGGGGGCCAGAACGTGTTTGGTGATTTCACCCTGTGCCAAACACGTTCTGCTGCTCAGGAGGGTCTGGGGGGGGGCAGAGCACAGGCCCTTGCCTTGGACATGGAAACACAACTCAGCCTCTGCTTGTCCCTCTCACACTCAGAGCGGGTACCGGCCCAGAGCCTTGTGTACTCTGAATATTTCTTTGCTTCCTCAACTTTATATAAATATAAATATATTATATGAATGTAATATATAAAGGGAAACTTTAGGCTTTGTCTCCCTTTGGACTTCCACAACAGATTGAGGCTCCCTCAGCCTCTCATCTCTGTGGATCCAGAGTCCTGAAGGTATTTTAGGCCTTTTTTTTTTTTAAAGGTATTTTAAAATACTGAGCAGCAAAGCTCCCTGGGAGGGTTTTGTTTCAGTGGTTTCCTCTCCCCTGACTGCAGAATCCAACTCAGTAATCTGAGGCCAGTTGTTGGCAGGAGCAGGACCAAGACATTGCAAAGATGCAAAGAACTTGCATCTTTAAAAGCCTTTAAAATGCCCTACAGGCCTTGCAGGTTGGAGTAGAAGAGAAAAGCTACTTTTCTGCACATAGTTCACAGCTCTAAATATAAGCAGACCATTTAATTCTATTAATACAGCAAACAATTAATTCCTCTTAAAACACAAAGCTTGTGGTAATCCTGCTGTAGGCTCTGTGCCAGCAGATCCTAAGGAAGGAAAGCTCTCTTATGACCAGAAGATCCTAATTAGATGAGATCCACAGACTTCATGGTGCAGTTCCCAGTAGCACTTGCAGGACTTCTTTACTTAAGAGGGTCACAATAACTTCAAACTCTGGAGTTATTTTAGCTGAACGTACTGTACAAAACCTCCTGTGCTGATCATTAACTGCCTGTTCTTTCATTCACACTGCAAAGTGCTCAGGAAAGGTAACCCCAGTCTGGATGAGAAAGCAAATATTAAAGTGCCATGTACTCTTTTAAGGATACATTTTCATGGATCCCTTGTATTGTAGCCCAGCTTAAGAGTGCACCCATTCTATGAGGTTTGCTATTTCATCCTGAATTCCTGGTTTTTCAACAGTGAAGAAGTTACGAAGTGGAAGGAATGTTTGGTTGGATTCAATGATATTGAGGTGTCACTGTGTC
Organism: Acropternis orthonyx; assembly: GCA_035583155.1. Taxonomy (NCBI): domain Eukaryota; kingdom Metazoa; phylum Chordata; class Aves; order Passeriformes; family Rhinocryptidae; genus Acropternis; species Acropternis orthonyx. The sequence continues at coordinate 18,910,003 of JAWWEU010000138.1, read as the reverse complement.
AGCACCGCTCAGCATTCCAGCATCACCTCCAAGAGCTGGAAATAACACTTTGTCAGGGAAAGGCCTTCCTGGGGAGGGGTGTTTTGACAGCATCTAATTGTAACTCTCTTTAATTTTCAGAAAATCGATGCCCAGGCCATTGAAGAATTCTATGGGTTGACATCAGACATTTCCAAAAACTCAGAGTCTGGGTACATCCTCTTCTACCAGTCAAGAGACTGAGGCAAAAAAGGAACACGTGTACAAGAAACAAAGGGATCAAGGTGTGTCCGAGTGGGACGCAGCTGTGAGTGCAGGAGCAGCTGCTCGTTGCTGCTGCAGGACCAGGGCAGATGCAGCAGGAGCAGGAAGGTCTCCCCCTGCCCTCCCTGCAGGGTTAGTGCTGCCAGCCCTCACAAGCAGAGCTCCTGTTCCAGTTTCCTTCCTGGGCTTTTTCCACGTGCTATCTTCCAGAATCCGCCTTACCTCGACCTGGAACCGGCTGCTTGTCTGGCCGTGAGCCGAAGAAGAGGTTAAAAAGTAGCATTGTAGAATTTTTCACATTTAATGCTGGCCTGAGGCTGTACCTTGGTTTCTGCCATCGTGGCTTTTCTGTATTTTAGCAGAACAATTTCAATATTCAGTGTCAGCTGAAGGCGTATTTTAGGATCTGAACAGCAGCTGGTTGCTGGATATTTTTGGTGACTCAGACTTGAGAAGCAGTGCAAAGCTAAGACATACTGGAAATGTCAAGTCTGGAATTTTTATAAAGAAAACCAGACAAAACCCTCTCTCTGCAGCATTGTAAACCTCCCCATTATGCATTGTGGTGGGTTTAGATAACACTAACAGCACTGCTCCTTTTGTGTGCTGGTTTTCACTCTGCTGTCTCCTCTGCAGGAGGTAGAGAGAGAACTGTGTCCATATTCAGCCTGTGCTGTGTTTTGCTTTGGAAGCAGCACTTTGGCCTCCAGTCCCATCACTGCAGATTCCAGGGGAGGAACATCTCTGGCAACCAGTTGCTGTAGGAAGTTGAAGTTCCAGTGTTTCTTGGAGCTGTTGCATAAGCCAAAAGTGCCCTCATTCTGAAACAGGATCTGTTCCCCATTTCATTTACTTCCAAGCAAACCTGGTGCATTTTGAATCTATGCTAATCCACAGAAACAGCACTAACTGGGAAGGGTTAACCAAGGGAAGCACTTATGGAACTAATCCAGGTGTTCTTAGGCTTCAAGGTGATGAACAGGTAAGAAGCAAAACCAACCAACCCACCCAGCCATTGCCTTGTTAGTGTTCCTTGTCATCTGTTGGTAATCTGGGAGTCATAACACCCCCTCAAGATGCTTCTGATTGTTTTACCTCTCTAGGCCTTGCTTAACAGGGGGAATTGCTGGTCTTTTGAAGACTGAAACCAAGCAATTGCCCATTACATGTGTATATATTATAATCTCAAGGATAACTAGGAAGAAAAGACTAAGGAAGTTTGTAAGAACTCTCGGAAAATCCGGTGCAAGTTTCTTTTTGAGAAGCCCTGTTGCTGTGCCAAAGCTTGTCAGAGCTGGCTCTAAAGCCCAGTGGGAATGAGTGTGTCCCTGTGTCCACCTTGCTGGGTGACCCCTGTCCTGTGTGTGGCTGTTCCAGCACAGCCCCTCATCTGTCCTCCAGTGATTGTTCTTGAGGATATTTAACTTATGCAATTGTGTGGCTTGTGCAGGATATTCCGTATTTTACCAAAACACTGTCCTCAGGAAAGCAGCATTTCACAGTTCCTTGTGGTGGCTTCATGTATCTGTTTCTTCTTCTCATGACCACAAACTTAATGTTTAGCAATTAACTCCTGCCTTCAAACTGCAAATTCATCATTACCATTGTGCTCCAGCTGGGTACAGCTCCCACTCTCCTGGCACATCTCCTCTTCCAGAAGATGAAATACGGACATTGGGTTTTTTAATTATTTTTTATTATACAGAGTACTGTCATTTTAAGAGACACATTCAGCAGCAGCAAATGTTCTTGTCATCCTGTTCCTATTGTGTGACAATTGTTCCTGGCTAAGAGTCTTCTCCCCTTCTCCACACACAAGCTGTGAGTCCTCTCCTGGTGATGCCACCAGGAGACTGTCATCACTAAGTCTTGCAAAAAATGAAAATAAATGAGAGCACTGAGTTAAAAATAATCTAAACAGTAAATACAAAAATTAATGTAGTACACTAGACATGTATTTTGTATATCTGGTGATACATTTTTACAAATAAAATACCTGACTGAGAGATAATATTGAAAGAGATATACTATAGATTAAAACCTGTTAAAAGTGCACTTTTGCTACAGATTTATAAGGAGACTAAAAGGAATTAAATGGGAAGAGAATGGTGTGATGTTACTTCTGTATAATAAATGACCCCTCCTGTCTCCAATAAAGGTCATGTATGATCAAATGCACGTGGCCCAGAGGCTTTTCCTTGAACTTCAGGCCGAGGCAGGATCCCAGTCCTTTAGCTTTGACCCTGCTGTGTCTGCACCCCCCTAACTGTGCACAGGAGGTGTAAGGCAAGGGCAGTTCCCAGTGCAGTGTCACAGATTTCAGCTGCTGAGCTGGTACAGGGGGGGCCACCCAGGGCCTGCCCCTGCCACCATCCCGTTCCTGCTGCTCCTTCAGCCCTCCGTCATCCCCTGCAGCTCTGCCCTTGCCTTTCCCTGGGATTCCTCTTTTCTCCCTCTTCCCCTCTGTGTTGGGCTCCGTGAGACTTTGTTGCAAATATCATCTGACTGATCTGGAACAGAGACATTTAACAGCAAAAATAGTCCGATGTGCTTGGAGCTTTCCGGGTTCATTGCAGGACAGTCTTCATTCCTGTGTGAGTCACTGCAGTTCACCTTTATGGGGGGAAAACTGGATCAAAGAATGCTCCCAGGAGTAGGAATTTTTGGGATTAGATGCAACAGAACCAAGTGAGGTTTTCAAATGGCAGCTGCTCTGTAAAAGCACATTTTAAATCCAAAGCACTGTCTGGTCCTTGCCCTGCTGGGTCACAGGTTGGCAGCAAATAAATGGAGCTAATTTTAACTCCAGTGAACGTGAGTTTGACTTTCAGTCTCTGCAGAAGGAGCATCACTCAGAAATAACTTCGGCGAAGGTGAATGACCAAAGTCAGAAGGTCTGAAAGGAAAGAGGTTTGAGCTCTGAGTGCCAGCAGGGCAGGACTGATGTTGGCACTTGGGGCTGGGACTGTCACTGCGGGTGACTCCAGAACCTGCATAATAATAACCGTCACGTGCTCTCTGTCCCTCTCTGAACACACCTGGTGTTCCTCTTTTCCTGCTAATTCCACAGACCCCACGGGGTGTGTGTGGAGAGGCTCTGCCCTCGAATCTGCAGCAGCAGAGGTGGTTTCTGAGCTGGTGTCTGTGCTTGGCATGTCCTGGTTGCCAGCAGGAGCTTTTAAAGTCACCGTGCCAGCTCGGTTTGGTAGCTGTTTAAAACACATCACATTTGATTGGTACAAGAAAGAAAATAGACTTGACAGAGGCCCCTGAGACAAGTCAAACCCTCCCACTGCGGTCCTCGAAAGGAAACGATCCCCTGGAACGTTATTAATTCCCCACATGGAAAGTCCTGCCAGCGTTTGCTCTCGGTGCACTGATTAACCTCGGGGCTGCTTCCTGCCCTCCCGCTCCTGCGAAGGAGTTTGTGCCACCTCCCCATCCCCATCCCGCTGCTTTGTTTGGTCCCCCAGGTGGGATGAGGTGTCCGGGAGCGATGGCTCGGGTACAGATGCGGCGGGGCCGGTGGGATGGTGGGGCCGGGGCAGCTCATCCTTTTGTTCTGGAGGCAAAGCCAAGGGAAATGTTTGACCCTTTGTAGCTCTGGCTGTTTGTTGCAAATGCCTCGCCTTTGTGTCAGAGTTAATGGCCTCAAAAAGCGACAGGGGGGCAGTTTAGGTGAGATGTTGGGAAGGAATTCCTCCCTGGCACAGGGTGCCCAGAGAAGCTGTGGCTGCCCCATTCCTGGTAGTGTCCAAGGCCAGGCTGGACAGGGCTTGGAGCAACCTGGGCTGGGCTGGTGGGAGGTGTCCCTGCCCATGGCAGGGGGTGGGATGGATGGGCTTTAATGTCCTTTCCAATTCCTTCCCTCCCTGATGGGCTGATGCTTGTACAGACCTGCTGGAGTTTCTGCAGTGCCCCTGGCAGGAGAGAGAAAGCCAGGGAAAGGAAGGATGAATTAATTACACGGCAGCAGCAGCATGTTAAATATTTGAGTTGCTAATAATGAGCACACTTAGTGGTTGTCATTTGTTCTAAAAGCTCCTAAAGACAAATAGTGAACACAAATACAAACCACCACGGTGGTTTCCACACTTCAACAACCTATTCGACTGTTTTCCCCCTTCATCTATATCAGAAACAGTGCAATCTTCAGGAATTTTGTCCAGAAACTACTAAAAACTGCGTAAGATTATGAAAATCTGGCTGTAGGACTGTTGTAGGAGACTTGGTTACCTCCTGAAAGCTTTTTCTTGGAAGTGGAGTGAGATCAGCTGCGCCTGGGAAGGTGGACCATGACATTCGAGGGGTGGCCAGCCCTGTTTCCTGCTGGAGTCCCAGAAAGGAACGGGGGGATGGAGGGAGGAACAGAACTGCTGGATGCTGCTCAGAGGCTGGTGTGGTACCTGCTTCCCAAAGGAGATGCCCAAGGAGCTGCTGGAGGTGGATCCGGAATGTGGGAGACAATGGGAAGAGGAGCAGGTGCTCCCCAAGACCCATGTGGTGTGCTGGGGATTAGACCCAGGAGCTGGGATCAGCTTGGATGGGGAGTGAAGCACAGGGGCCCTTGAGGAGGGCAGCTTGGGAACCCCCCGAGGAGGAGCTGGACCTGAAGGGCAAGGCTGAGGAAGGACTTATAAAGGCCTTAAAATACCAGAGCCCCCACAAGTATTGCTTTGGATACCTTGGCCCAGATTTATCGAGGGCAAAATGCCTTTGGTGCTACGCTGAGAAATGTTCTCTGTACCTGGGCCAGCCCCGGGGAGCTGCACCAACCCCAGCAGAGGCACAGGTTCCACTGCAGTGTGTGTCCAATAAACTAAAAACACTCGGGTGGTCCCAGCTGGGCATTCCCTGGTGATTTCCGAGTCACAGGTAGCGTGAAGGAAGGGCAGAAGGGCAAGGATGGGGGTCGAGAGCTGCATCTGGAGTTAGGAATGTCCCCAGATCTCCCAGAGTTCATTTCATTTGCAAGATGGTTTTTATCTGGAGTGGTGTTGCTTTAGCAGAATTTATTGGGTGAGGAATATAGAGATGGGAAGAGGCATTTCCTTGGTTCTAAGGCCTGGAGTTGGAAGGGCCAAGCCAAGAGGAGCTCCAACTGGAGTGAACCTGGGGCTGGTGCTGCCCACCAGACCACGGCCAGGGTGAAGATGAGGACAAAAGCAGCTGAAGCCATTTGTTCTGTCCACCCCCAGGTGCAGATAGCTCAGAAAATAGCAGGTGGATTCCTGCAGGAGCTGAGTAACTTCGGTGGTGATTAAGTACCCTAATTAGCCCTCATATTAAGTGCATTTGTTTCCTTCCCTGAGAAGCAGACAACATTTACTGTAACAAATCACTGTGGGGCTGCCGGGAGAAAGCAGGGGCTGCTGTGGAGGGAGGGAGGGATGGCATGGCATGGCATGGCATGGCATGGCCCAAGGGAAGTGGAATCACAGCTGGCAGTGCCGCTGTACAGGCTCGGGGGCAGTTGGGACCAGAGGCTGATGTCTCAGAGGTCTTTTTGGGGTAGATGGCAGGAAAGATGGCCAGGAACCTCACGCTGACAGCAACGTGGGTTTCAGACCTTGTGTGACCTCCTGGTCTTGGCTCATTTGCATCCCCTATGATTTGGGTCTATTGGTCCTTTTGGTGGGGGGTGATTTGAAATACTCGGGGTATTTTGGAAGCCTCAGCCATGTGCTTGCAGGTCAGGGGGACTCTGGGTGTGGAGGGGGGGCTGTGGCCAGTGGGAAGCCCCATCTCTGCAACCCATCCCTGCCTCTGTGCCCTGGGGAGCCCCTGGGTGAGGAAACCCATGTGGATCCTGCCCACACCTGCAGGTCCCCCTTCCCCATCAGCTGGACAAGCCAAGGTGAAACACCTCAGTGCCAGAAGATTGCTCCATTAGGAAACTGCTCCAGGTCCATTTGCCTCCACCCTCACACCAGCAAACCTGGCAAGGGCACAGGGAATTGCACAGGCAACACATGGGGGTGATGGGAAAAGGGTTATTCTTGGTCATCCTTCCAAAGTCCTTTTTTTCCCCACCTTTTCTTTCTTTTTTTTTTTTTCTTTTTATGTTAAACTGTTCATTTTCAGATTTTGAGTCACAATATTTCTCCAAGCGAAAGGCCATGAGTTTGGAAAAAATCCAGTTTGTTCCTTCAGAATTCTCTGCCATCATTTCAGCATAAAAGAGCCAAACCAGGCTGGTACCTGGTGCTGATGGGGATGGAGGGACAGCCCTGACACCTCCATGCCCTGGTGCCAAAGGTGCTCATCTCCTTCCAGAGTCCCCTGCCAGGTGCTCAGGGTGTCCCCTGAAAAATGGGCACACATGTGTGTTAGTGAGGATCAGAGTGAGATTTCAGGCCAAGAAGGGGCTTTAAGGGATGCCTGAAGCCCCCAGACAGACCAGAAATGGGGATATTGTCATTAACCTGTCCCCAAGGTGCATTAAAGAGAGGAGTTGAAAGGAGATTTGACCTTTATTTGCTTGGTTTCTCCAACCATAAACCTGGCTTTAAATTTTTGGGCCCTCTCAGTTTCTTGGACCTCAGGCCCAACAGAAAAGCCAAGCTTTGGTTTAGTCAAAGTTTCCCATTTATCCCCTAGTTACTGGATTTGGGAAAACCGATTTCTGCGCGCTGTTCCTGCACAATTTGAGCCAAGTGCTCTGGGAGCAAAGGCTCGGGGACAGAAGGATTCCCAGGAGAGCTGGCAACTGCATTATCTTCTTCTAAAAATACCTCCCAACAAAACATAAAACCTCTCCGAAATAACCCATCTGAAGGAGCAGGATCCAATTCCGGGCTCTCCGGAGGCCACAGCAGGTCGGAGCCAAAGGGCAGGACTTGGGGCGGTGCTGCCCTCGGAGCAACAACAGCAAGGGCTGGAAACCCCCTGTGGTAAAGGGGCTGTGCCAGGAGGGAGCACAAGTGGGAGCATCCTCTGCGGGGAGGGGCAGGAGGTGGGGAAAACAGGAAGGGGAAAACAAGAGGGTGGCAGGGAGGTGGGTTGGTTGCTGGGTGGTCACATCTCGGGGGCTCCCACCACCTGTCCTGGCTCCAAGATTCCTCGTGCTGGGAGGAGCTGTTTGGGTGTCCCGGTGTGACTGGCAGGTGGCTCATCCTTCCTCGGGCGCTGTCAAAGTTTATTCTGCTCTCTGAGGCTGCAAAGTGGCTCCTGATGATGTTTTTTTCTTTCTTTCTTTTTTCACTTCCCAGGAAGGAAGGAAAATACTCGCTTTCACCTCCACCTTCCTGAGCGTGTTCAGTCGTTTGCCAGTTAGTCATGTTCCCAAGAAAGGCAAACACTGTGCGATGGCGAGTGACAGCTTCCGAGGAACCGGCACTAATTATATCTCAGCACTGATAAAGCAACAAGCCAGGCTGCTGAATCTTGCTGGGAGGGAGCTGAATCTCCTCAGAGCGCTCCTGGGAGCAGCCGGGATGCCCCAAAGCCACTGAGCAGCCACTCTGAGGACCCACAGACCCTCTCCTCCCTCCCCTTGCTGTGTGTTTAGGGATGGCTCATGTCATGGAATTGTCACAGAATCACAGGAAGGTTTGGGTTGGAAGGGACCCTAAAACTCATCTCATTCCAAACCCCCTGCCACAGGCAGGGACAACTTCCACTAGACCAGGTTGCTCCAAGCCCCGTCCAACCTGGCCTTGGACACTTCCCAAAACAGGGAGTCATCTCAGTGTGAGCTTCATCCCATCCATTTCTCCCCTGATTTTCCTCCAAGCCTACTGGGTGGCATTTAGGCACGTTTTTCTTCCAGCTGTGTGTCTTTGATGGATTCAAACTGCTGCTCACCCCACCAGGAGCCAACGCTCCCTGAGCTGGCACCGGCAGCTCCTGCTTTCCCCAGCACTGCTGGAATGGCATCCCCTCTTCCTCAGGTGCTGGGAGAAGCTGGGCTGTCTCTTTTCCCCCTTTTGCCCTCACTGCAGCATTACTTAGGGCTCTCTAGGAGCTGCCCCAGAGCTCCAGTGGGTCAGGAGCAGTAGATGGAGGGATGAGCCGGATGGTCTGGCCAAGGGGTGTCCAACAGCTCTTGTGTATTAACTCCAGTATCTCTCCTGCTGAGTGGGTTGCATTGCCCAGACACAGCCCTGCTCCCCTTGCCAGGGCATCTGTGGTAGCCAAACCACCCTGGTTTGGGGCCGTTTCTCCTAAGGCACTCCCCTCCTGTCCCCCTTGGCTGGGCAGCAGGGCCAGGGGCCAGCACCCTCCCCACTGCAGGGCACGGGAAAGGCGAGGCCTTGGCACTGGGACTGGCACTGGGCGTGCTGGGGTCACGGTGCCTTGAAAGGTTTCAAGGGTGAAAATGCTGTAACTAAGGGGGGAAACACACCCCTTGGGTTTGCCTGGTTGTGTAAGGGCAGTGGCAGGGGGGAAGATGTTGGGGCGCCTCTGCCAGATGGGCACAGGGATGGGGTGGGTGTCCAGCCCATGAGGGGTGTTCCAAATCCAAAATAGCCTCAAAGGGCTGAGCCAGGCTGCTGTGGTGGGGCTCTGGATGTGCCGTGGGCTCGGGGGGCAGCCGTGCCCCCACAAACCCTCCGTGCCCTGCAAACAACCCCTCCTTGCCACCCGCTCCCCTCCCCTTCCCCACCCACTCTGATCCCACGGCCCCCATCCAGCACCTGGCTGCTCTGACCCCGGTTCAAGCCTTCATCTCCCTCTTTCCAGTTTAACAGAGTCAGGGAATGCCAACAGCCTCTGCCTCGTGGTGATATTCCCTATAACCCCCTAAATTTGCAGGGATTCCAGCCCCCAGCCGTAGCTCAGCACCGGAGGGTGCTGGATCTTCCCCAGAGGGCACAGGGTGCTCCCAAGGGCCGGGCTCGGGGCTCGGTTTATTTTTCCCGATGTACCAGCGGTGTTTTTCCTGGATGGGGTTTTGTTTTCTTAAAAAGCCAGGCAGCTAAAAATAGCGGAGCTCTCGCTCGCCCGCGGTGTCCCGGCGCGGATCCCTGTGCGGGGCCGACCTTCAGCTCCAGCAGCGGGAGCCGCTCCCGCCTCCACCCCAGCGAGATGCCTCTTGTGCCGGGCTATTTAAAGACCCTAATTTGCCTCTTGTCTGCCTCAAGAAACACCTGATGGCGAAAGCAGGGGATTTTTTTTTTTTTTTCCTTGCTGTAATAGCCACCCGGCCACAGATTATCCCGAGGCTGATGATTTTGGATGGGATTTAATTAAGCAGCGGGCTATAATGATGTAGTTCCTTGGCCATGCGGCATCTCCCACTTCCCCTTGCATAGAGTGGGATGTGGGCAAGGCTGTCCCCTCTAGGGTCGTGCCCCCTGGCATGCAGGAACTGAACGAGACAGGATTTGGGGCTCAGGCAGCATCTGGAGGGTTGGGAGTCAGCAAGGCAGAATTTGGAATGCAGGGACCCAAGCGGGCAGGATCTGGGGGACTTAGGCACCCAACGAGGCAGATTTGGGCACAGACGCCCCATGAAGCAGATGGGGAACTGCCCATCCCTTCCCAAAGGACGGGGCTTGGGGCTCTCCAGGGCAGTTTTGGCCACGGCAGCCCCGGGGACAGCGGGGTCTGCACAGGAGGGACCGGACACAGGGAACCCTTACGGGGGTTCACCTTCGCCCCCTACCAGAGCCACCCGCACACATTCCAGGGAGTTGTGCAGTGCTCTAAGCAGAGAAACGTCCTTGGCACTCATTTCTGCAGGAGAGGAAGCACGTGGACACCCTGCAATGCCCAGGGTGGGTTACACAAACCCCCTGGGGCTGCTGGCACGGGGTGCTGGGGGCTGCCCGGCGCTGCTGCCGGTGGCTCTGCGGCTCCCCCCCCCAGCCCTGGCTCTCCGCTCCCGTCTCTGCAGCAGCTCCCACCCGCATAAACTGTGCCTGGAGGGAGAGAGTCGAGGGCTCTGGGCACCTGCACGGCCAGCTGAGCCGCCTCCTGCCTCCTGGATCCCTCCCGGGGCGCTGCCAGGTCAGAGGCAGCAAGTGCGGGGAGGAAAGGGCTGTGCCCAAAGGACTAGACTGTCCCCCGAGGAAGGGGCTGTCACCCAAAGACTGGGCTGTCCCCCAGGGAAGAGGCTGTCAGCCAAGGAAGGGACTGTCAGCCAAGGACTGGGTTGTCCCCCAAGGAAGGGGCTGCCCCCCAAGAAAAGGGGGTGTCCCGGGTTTGTCCCCCATACCCCCGTCACGGGGTGGTCATGCCTGGGGTGGGCATCGCGGCCAGGGAGAGCTGGACCCGGGGGAAGGGGGCAGTGCCCATCCCTGCTCCTGGGCTCCCACAGCCGCATCACAGCAGCAGCACCCCCGGGACCCCGAGCCGCGGAGCCCCGTGTGAGTCCCGGAGCAGCTCGGCACTCACTCGCTGTGCCCACCGGCCCGGTGACAAACAAGCAGAGAGGCTGAGCGCCACCACTCGGGATCCGGCAAGGGTGGGGGGCCCTGCCAGCGCCCCTGAGAGTTTGGGGGGCCCTGCCCAAAGCTGGAGGCAGTGCCACCATGGGCCAGCACGCTGAGGGTGACAGCGAAATGTGAGTGCCCGTGTGGCACCCAGGGGTGAGGTGGGTCGGGCAGAGGGCTGGAGCCACATCGCTGCATCCCCGGGGCTGTCACTTCCCCACTTGTGTTTTCTCCCCATTGCACCTCCTCTGGGGACAGCCCTTGCCTGATGTCCCTGTCCCCGGAGCTGCTCCAGGACCAGCTGTGTTACAGGTTTGCTTGCATGGGGAAGAACGGCGGGACCCACAGAGTGAGTCCAATGGGACAGAGGTAACTCTGCTAATTGCACCTCCAAGGGCATAGCACTGCCAGGATGAAGAGCTCCCAAAATGCTTGAGGAGTTTGTGAGATTGGGCTTGATGGACCCACAGCTGCTTGGAGACCACAGAGATGGTGGGAAAGAGCCTTTCCCAGTGCTGCTCATGCCACTATCAGAGCACCCACAAACATGTTCTTCTGCAATGCTCCCAGCACTGCCCACCACAGAGGTTTGGATCTCTCCCACTGCCATCTTATTTTTCCTACCTTTTACTTTTCATGGGGGATTTGTGAAGGGGAAAATGTGCTCTTTCCTGAAACCCAGAGCTTCTGGGAACCTATTAAGGAGCCCTTCATACCCCGCTCTATGAGAGGGAACAAATACAGACACTTCTGCAGAGCACAGCTGAAGCCTGAGGGTTTCTCCTCTCTCTCCTTCCCATCATGAATTCTCCTGATCCAGAGGAAAAAGTGTGAGTGGGCAAACTGCATCCCTGTCAGGAGCAGAGGAGCTAAATATAGCACATTTACACAAACCCGGAGCGTTGCAGTGAAACGGCATCAATGAACACTGTGGAGGTAATTAGTGGTTCCCTAATGAAGAGCTGAGAAAGCAGAGGGTGTCCCAGGGGAGAGCAGCATCTCTGCTGAGCACCCTGCAGGGGGTGGGGGGGTCTGCAGGGGTGGGCCTGGCAGAATCTCCCCCCCCCCCACACACACACATCCCTACAGAAGTGTCTGTGAGTCTTCTGTGGGTCTGAATCAGGGAATAAACGCCCCAGTTTGGCACGGGAGAGGGAAGGTGAAGCAAAGGGAGTGCACAGGCACCCCTGGGAGGTGCCTGACTGTGGGATGGGGGTGCCCCAAGGTGAGGAAACCCAGGGGGGATGAAGGCCTGCAATCATCAGGTTGGGAGGAGATGGATCACGGTGACCTTGGTGACTGACCTCGGTGAGCTGGTGGCCTCATTTCCCAGGGGGACAAGCAGCCCCAGCTCCCCCAGCACTGCCCATCCCTCACCTTTGCAGGGCACTGGCTGAGGTGCAAAGGGGTCAGCCCTGACACTCCCAGGAGCCTCGTTTTCCTAGGATATGGAGAAAAGGCCTGAGGAGGGATGGAATAAACTAGCCTGTGGTGGGGAGCTCAGCAGTGTCTCCTTCCACCACCCCAGAGCCCCTGCAGCTCCTCTGGTACCCAAACCTGACATCGAGACCCGCACTCATCCGAATCCCTCCCTGTTCCCTGTCCCCTCCCAGCACTGTGATGTCCCCGAGTTCCAGCATGTCCCATGCTCAGACCTTGCCTGGGCAGCCCTGCAGCCAGAATGGCAAATTGTCAAAAAGTTGGAGTCAAGGGGAGCGTGGCCTGGAACGATTTGGGGTTGTCTTTTCTCCGTCACAGGCGGCGCTGAGGGTAAGGGAGGGATCCTCTCCCCTCCGCTGCCATCCCTATAGCAACCAGCAGCCTCTTCCCGTTAAACAAGTGACTCATCAAGCACGATTGCACTGATATCGGGAGCGATGGTTGTGACTTCGAGCTCTGACAGGAGAGCTGACCTTTGGGGAGAAAACAAAAATTTAAAAAACCCCCAACAAACCAGGGAAATAGCTCCAAACTGGATGGGAAGGTGCAGTCTCATGTCTCAGGCTCCCCATCCGTCCCACTGCCCTTGCCCTCCCCAAGTCCTTCAGATTTTAAAGTATTTGAAGGGTCTTTCCTCAGTGCTACTTTTCCCACTCCCTCTGCCAAGTGCCTTTCTGCCATAAATTTGTCCGTGTGGGGATGATGTTTCTCAGCCCAGTGACCTCCAGTGTCACTGCGGGGAGGGGCAGGGCACAGCTCTGGGGTGAAATCCTCAGGGCAGAGGGAAATCGCCGGAGAACAAAGGTCTGTCCTGGTTCAAACCCCAGCCTGGAGGATGCAGAAGGTGTATTGCCAGTGTATTTAGCAGGTCTCTCCTATGGCTGGGTGTTCACAGCCCTGGAAAAGCCTCTTGTATCCTGAGGGAATCCCCCCTTGCTGAGACACAGCTCTGGGCAGGGGTGCTAAAGGAGAAAATTAAATGCCCAGAGGGGGGAAAAATCCTTCCATACCCTCCCTGTGTGGCTCAGGCTGAAGGCTGGGATGAACTCCAGGTTTCCAACAAGCCCAGCTTTTGGCTTGACTTGTTCCCCTTAACTCAAGCAGGGTTTTTTTTTTTTTTCTGAGCCAAGCACTTGCTTTACACAAATTATTTCATTTCCCAGCAAGCAGCTGTGACCTTTTCTGGTGATGTCCTGGCCAACCCCATGTTTGAGACCTGGATCCCAGCAATGCCGTCCCCAGCCTATTTCCAGGGAATGTGCCTGTGCTCGGGAGGGGACCCCGGCACCGCAACTCCACGTTGGATCCTGTTTAAATGTCAGAAGCCCGAGTTAAAACCAGTAAATAGAGAGGACTGGCTGTGCTGGGTCGAGGGGGTGTCGAGCTGCCTTGTGCTCGACTTCAAAGCTGAGAACTTGTTCCCTGGGTTTTCTAGAGCCAACATCCTTCCTGCCCAGCGGGAAAGGAACTGGGGAGGCTGGAGGTCCTTTGAGCGCTGCCACAGGGGGCTTCTCCCCGCTGGGTGGGTGGGCTGCCTCCTGCTCCCCCTGTGCCGCTTCATCAGGAGGGATCAGCACGGGGGTTTAGCACTTGGAATGGAGCGGCAAATCCGTCCCCAGCAGCACAGGGTGGCTGCAGGTTTCTGTCAGTGCTCGTGCATCAGCTGCTCCAGGGCAGCCAGTGCCTTTTCTGCACAGACCTGGGACCATCCTGGTGCTCAGAGCTGCATCTCTGCTGGGCCTCTGATGTCCTAGTGCTCCCAGTGCTCCTTGGAGTGGTTCACTCCAAGCCTGGTTTTGGAAATCTCACGTTGGTGGCAGCAGGTGGCAGGGGCACAGCAGGGAAGGCCAGCTGCCCAGCATTTAGCTGCAAAAAGCTCCTGATTTTTTATTTTTTTGAAGGATTTTTCTTGTTTTTCCCCCATCCAAACCCACAGAAAACCTTCCTTATCTCTGTTCCACATCAGGTAAATTAGGTTATTGTTAATTATGAATTATTACACTCATTTGCCCTGATATTTTGCCTCTTATCCTGCACACTCCCAGTGGTCCCTATGGGTTGATGAATGGCAGTGTAGGGAAATGTTGTCAGTCCTGATGAGGCAGCAGCCAGAGCAGCACATACAGCCTGGGAGAAGGAGGAAAAGATGGTGCAAAAGCCTTTTATTTTGGAAAAAACACTCTTCCCAGAAGCCCTGTTCTCCAGAGCCAGGGTGACATATGGTGACACGGCGTGTGCCAGCAAAGGTGCTTCTGAACGTGTTCCTCTGGCTCAGGAAAGCAGCAGAGCTTAGGGACTGGAGCAAAATCATCCATGTGGGAATGATATCACTGATGGAAGGAGGAAAAATCCTCCCCCTGCGTTGGCCTGAGTGTTTGTTTGGTGGGAATCAGGAGGAGAAGACAGAGTGAGCCTTCAAATCGCCCAGGGCTTTGCCTTCCCTCCTGGCACAGCTGCACATCCTCCCCAGGCGTCCTGTCCCTGGGCAGGTACCATTTGGGTCCTGTCCCCCTAAATGGGGAGTGCTCCCAGCAGTTGGATGTCTAATGGCAGCAGGGTGGTGAGACACAGTGTCCCCACTGTCCCCAGGCTGGACAGCCCAGGGAGAGCTCTTTTTTGAGCAGGAAGCTGTTCCCTGGTGCTGGAAAAGCCAACAATCCACCTGTAGCTCTCCAAGAGGTAAAACTGGGGCTGCAGGTGGGATGGCAGAGGTCACTCCTGGAGGCCAGGTCCTCCAAGGGGCCCATTCCACCAACCTGGAGAGAGGGTTTTCAGCCAAATCATCTGTTTTTCAGCAGAGATGGATGATTTTATCAGCCACGCTCCTGCCTGCCATCCTCCAACTCCACCGCCTGGCTTTGGTGTCAGCTCCTTAACCACCCAAACCCAACATGAAGCCCCGGCTCTTCCCGCTGGGCTGGGATGCCGGAGCCCAGCACCAGGAGAAGTCCCCTTTTTCCAGTGGCAGCAGTGAGAAAATGGCCTCATTTCCACAAAAAAAAAATTATGCAAAGCCTCTGAATGAATGTAGGACTTGCTGCTCTCCCAGCGGCGCGCGGCCCCCGACGGCCCCGTTTTGGGGAGGCTGGCGGGCGCAGTGCGCTTGTTTGCCACCCTGATTAGTCAGCACTGCTAATTATAGCTGTGCTTTTCCTTCTCAGAGCTCTTCAAGCACCGTTGGAGTAACAGGGAACAACGGAGGCGCTGAAATAAGGCTGCATCCGCTCGCTGCGGAAAAGATGCCGGGATAAATATGGGGGTGAACGTTCCAGAAGTGCAGCTTTGAGCCCGTCTTGGAGGGTCTCAAGGCAATGAACTCCTGGGTTTGTCCCACGAGAGTGGGAGCTTGGGTAGGAAAAGCTCGTGTGGTGCTGGGAGGTGATGATGTTTCCCCAAGGAAAACCTTCAAAGCCAATTTTAATACTTTCAGAGATAAAAATGATGGAGAATCGGTGAGCTCTGCACCACCTGCATGCCCACTGAACAGCAGCCCTTGAGCAAGCTCTGGTTCCCAGCGGACTCTGCCTGGGACAGCCACATCATTAGTGTTTTTGACTTGCCACCCACTTGTTTTAACCAAAAAAGCACAATTTGTAAGGCAGGATGAGAGCCAGGTCAAGCCCTGCTGTGGGCAGGGCCAAAGGAAGACCGTGCATCTTGTTCATCACTGAGCCTAAAACCAAGGAGGAAGATGAAGAATGAAGATGGAAGACAACAAGGGAAAACCCTCAGTGCTGAATGGCCCTCCCAGGTGAGGCTGGTGGCCTCCTGCTCTGTAATTACAGTGTCAGACTTAGGCTGGTGTCTTTGATTAGCTTTGATTTTTACTTCTTGCTGTTTGAATATAGATAAAGCATACTTAATGTACTGTCAGAATGGTACCCAAGTAGCTCAAAACATTATATATAACTTTAAAAAGTAGAGTCTGAAACATTGAAAATACTGTGTGCAGTGGCTCATCCTCACTGACACAGTGGGCCAGCACTGGGGACAGTGTGCCTTGGTTTAAAAGGGGCCAGACAATGTCATTTTTGTGACCAGGAAACCTCAACATGCTTGGGCCCCAGTGGCCCTGACACCGATAATTTCCCCTTTCAGACAGACAGACAGACAGATGTGCCAGCCCCATGCAGCTGCCAAATCCTGGCAGCCCTTCTGCTGCCACTGTGTCCAGAGTTGGCACCAGCACCACTGAGAGGGTCCAGAGACATCCTAAAACCACTCCCAGCTATGGGGAAATAATCTGGAACACAGCTGGGTAGGCAGCACACAGGATGGTTTATACCCTCCTCAGTCTGGGGCCACAGTAGAGGAGGATGGAGCTGTGTTGGCACAGCCCTGAGACCTCTTTCAGCGGGTATTTCCCCCCAGGCCCTCCCTGGGGATGCAGTATCCATTGGCCAGCCCTGGGGCTGGAATGCCCAGGAGCCTCAGGGCCACAATCCCCGGGTGTGGGGCAGTGGGACATGGGCAGGATTTCACCCACTGAGGGTCAGCTCTCTGCAGGATCAGGGCACAGCCCCAGCTGCAGCACAGAAGGAGGGAAAGCTTCTGCCAGTGCTTCCCAGCATGTGCCCTTGCACTTGGGGGGAGCACAGCCAAGGGGGAAAGCCCCAAAAGCCTCCTCAGGGACATGGAGCTGCTGCTCCCTGGGGGACAAGCAGCCCCCATCACTGGGGTGAGCGCATGGAAAGGGGGCTCTTCTGGAGCAGAGTTGGGAAATACCTGCTCGGGACTGGTACTCACTGCAGGGTGCAGGAAAAGTATCCTGGGATTGTGCCAAACTTGTGATGGGATGTCAAGGGGGGGAGATGAAGGTGGGGAAGTGATGTGTGGGACTACCAGGGCAGCCTTGGAAGATGGGTGTTTGAGAGCGTCTCTGCGAGGGAGATTGTGAAGTGTGGGACACTGGAGGGAGCACGAGGTCCAAGGCAACTCCAGCAAGCCATTGGGGTTTGGGGTGAGCTGAGACCCCCTGGGGTGTGTGTGTGTGTCTGTGCAAGAGGTAGCTACAGGTGAGAGGATCCAAGTAGAGTCTCAGACACTGAAAATGCAGCCGCTCATCCTCACAGACTGTGGCAACTCGGCCGCTGAGGGCACTAACTGGACGGATGCTGTGCCCTGCTCAGCCTTGGTGACAGGTAGGGCATGTGGCAGCCGCTGGCTGGGGCAGCAGGGACATCCCTGCTCAGCCCGGCGGCTGCTCGTGGCCCCTCAGCCAGCCTGGGCTGAGACCACCCGCACTCACCCCAGCCTGGGGTCCCTGCGCGGCTCTGGCCCCTCTGCCGCAGCGGCTCCATCCAGCCCGTCTCCCGCCCCCACCTCCAGGCAGAGCCGCTGCCGGTGGGAGTCAGGCAGAGCTCCTCACCCGCCTCCCCTTTCCCGGGCGGTGCGTAAATTACCGCGAGCGGGAGCGAATTCATTCAGCTCCTCGGCCGGGTTTCCTCCGCCCCTCCTGGTGGCACTCTCACGCATCGCCCGGCCACGCGCCCGGCGGCCCCAGGTACGATTCGAGTCCCCTGGAACGGGGCTTGGCCTGAATAACAGCTCTGATGCTCCAAACTGGGGTGGTTTGGAGCCAAAAATCACTGGCATTCACCTAAATGTCTTTGAACATGAGGAGCTGGAAATCCTCCCCAGCGCTGAGCTCGCTGCACTGCATGGCCACAGCCTGGAAGGGAGAAGGGGATGAAAGAGTGGAGTGTTACGAAACCAGTAGGAAAGGAGAGAAAAGGTGTAGCTAAAATGCAGTGGATCCAGGAACTGAGCATTCCTGCTTTGATGATTCTGCTCCCGAGCTGAATCACGGAGCGATTTGTGGCTGGAAAAAGAATCGTGTCTTTGGGATTTGTTCCCTTCCAGGCTGATCCTTTCCCAAACAGGCAGGAAGGCAGCTTTGGGCATGGGTGGGTGGGTGCTGCGGTGAGGGGACAGACCCTCAACCCCCCGTCCTTGGGCAGGTGTCCCCGCACAGGAGGGCAGGCTGGACAGCTCACGTGAAGCTCCCCGGTGCTGATCCTCCTCATCCCAGCTTTCCGCTGGCCGGAGCGAAGCCCGTGTGGGGCGCAGGCTCTGGGGTGTGACGTCTCCCTAGAGAAGGGATACACCTACCCCAGGCTGGCTGCACAGGACCCCCCCCAGCACCTCCAGCTGCCACCTCCTGGGAGTGCGGGGGGACTGGCGATGCCACCCCTGGACATTGTCCTTGAAGAGCGGGGCACGGAGCCGCGCCGCGCCGGATCACTCCCCTCCTTCAACATCCCCGCGTCCCTCGGCACAAGCGGCAAAAATAAACGCTGCGAGGCGCCGGGGCCTGGCTGGAAGCCCAAGCTGCATCCGCAGGACGCAGGTGCCGCGGGCCTCGACCTTGGGGAGGTGCGGCGGGGCGGCGGGAGAGCTCATGAATGAACGCGCGGCGGGCGGGTGCGCGCACCCCCCTCGTGCCTGCGGGTGTGGACGGGGATGTGGAGCAGGGAGCCAGCCTTGTTGTTATTCTGATCACAGCGGCTCTGATTCACAGACTTGGATCATGAATATAAGTGAAGACTTTGACGTCAGAGTTGAGATTTATCAGCAGATCCAATGGGGCAGGAATATTAAGTGCAAGTCGATGCCAGCCCTCTGCCAACGCTATTAGCGATGCTCACCGAGGAATGAGGCTTCGCACCAAGGGCTGGAAGGACTGGGAAGCAAAAAAATAAAAACGGGGGGGGAGCAAGCTGATCCTCGGGCATTAAAACCAGGTAAAACAACAACCCCCGGCGTCGCGGCTGCATGCGAGAAGGGGAGATGGTGGCGGCGGAGGATGGCAGCGGCTGCGGGCAGAGCCCCCGCCCGACCTTCACACCTCGGCTGCCCACCTCGGGCGGGGGGATTAACTCTGCCAAGCAGGGCAGGATGATGCAGCCGGCGGGGAGCATCTTGCAGCAGCCTTTTCCAAAGGAGGGGAAGGGAGGAAGGAAGGAGAAAGTTAACGCAGGGTGTCCCTTGCCGCTGCCTTCCATCGGCGGCTCCGCATACAGGCGCTGGCCTATTAATAGTGTTTATTTTTACTCACTGCACGCAAAAAAGAAAGGGCTGCGGGGTGGATGGGAGGGGGTTGGGGAGTTGCGCTATAAATAGGTAGCAAAGGTGGCCATGCCCCGGGGAGGGGAGGAGGGGGCGGCCAGCTCTTCACCGGGTGCGCAGCGGCTGCGGACCCTGCCCGGAGCCGAGCGCACGGAGGCGGCTGCGGGCGGCGGGGTGATGAGTTGTGCCCGGCCTCAGCCCGGCGGCAGGAGCGGGAGATAGCGGCCAGGGGTGCGTGTGGGGCGGGGGGCGGCGGCGGACCCCGGCCCCGGGGGTGGGGGGCTTGGATGGTCGGGAAGCTGCAGTCGGGCTGGGATGCGGCGGGCGGGGGCGGCCGGTGAGGGGCGCGGGGCGGGGTGTCCCGGGGCTCGGTGAGGGGCGCGGGTCTCCGGAATGGGGGGCGTGCTCTGTGGGGGGCTCCCCGGGCTCAGTGCGGGGCTCGGCGCGGGGGTTCCCGGGCTCGGCGCGGGGGTCGGGGTGTCCCCCCGCCGGCCGGGGCCGCTGTCGCCCCTGACCCCCCCCTCTCCCTCCCTCTCTCCCCAGCGATGCTGCACGGCCCCGCCGCCATGGGGGAGCCGTGGCCGCCGCAGCCGCAGCAGCAGCGGCTCCCGGGGCCCGGGAACGCCTCGGAGCCCCCCGCCTGGCCCTCGGCGGCGGGAGGGCCGGGCACGGCGGCGCCGGGGGGCGGCGGGGCCGCGGGGTCCGTGAGCCCCTGGGACATCGCGCTGTGCGCCACGGGCACGGCGGTGGCGGGGGAGAACGCGCTGGTGCTGGCCGTGCTGTTCTACACGCCGAGCCTGCGGGCGCCCATGTTCCTGCTGATCGGCAGCCTGGCTCTGGCCGACCTGCTGGCCGGGCTGGGGCTGGTGGCCAACTTCGCCGTGCGGTACCTGCTGCGGCCGCCCAGCGAGGCGGCGGAGCTGGCGGCCGCGGGGCTGCTGCTCGCCGCCTTCTCCGCCTCCGTCTGCAGCCTCCTGGCCATCACCGTGGACCGCTACCTGTCGCTGTACAACGCGCTCACCTACCACAGCGAGCGCACGCTGGGCTTCACCTGCGCCATGGTGCTGCTGATGTGGCTGCTGTGCCTGGGCGTGGGGCTGCTGCCCCTCCTGGGCTGGAACTGCCTGCGGGACCAGAGCGCCTGCAGCATCCTGCGGCCCGTCACCAAGGACAACGCGGCCGTGCTGGCCGTCACCTTCCTCCTCCTCTTCGCCCTCATGATGCAGCTCTACCTGCAGATCTGCAAGATCGCCTTCCGGCACGCCCAGCAGATCGCCGTGCAGCACCAGTTCATCGCCACGGCGCAGGCCACCTCCACCCGCAAAGGGCTCTCCACCCTTTCGCTCATCCTCGGCACCTTCGCCCTGTGCTGGATTCCCTTCGCCATCTACTCCCTGGTGGCCGATTCCAGCTACCCCGCGGTCTACACCTACTCGCTGGCTCTGCCCGCCACCTGCAACTCCCTCATCAACCCCATCATTTACGCCTTCAGAAACCCAGACATCCAGAAGTCGCTCTGGCTGGCCTGCTGCGGGTGCATCCCTTCGACGTTCTCCTCCAGACCAAGGACATCCAGCGATGTGTGAGGACTGAGCACGGAGCCAGAAGTGCTCCCTTGCTCTCCTCCTCCTTCTCTTTTTCCCCTCTGTCGTTATTGTTTCCTACCGGGAGGAACTCCCCCGGTCAGCACATCTCGTTCCATGGAAAGATGGCCAAAAAGAGAAAAAAAAAAAAAAAAAAAAAAGAAAAAGGGAAAAAGAAGAGGGAAAGAAAGAGAGAGAGTAGAATGATAATGGTTTCCTTTAGAAATGTTATTTTCTTACACATTTTATTTTTTATTTAAAAAACACAAAACACCAAAAAAAAAAAAAAAAGAAAGAAAAAGAAAAAGAAAGAAAAGAAAAGGCAAAGGATCCTCGTACGATGGCGTTTGTCTGCTCTCGGGGTAAGGAGCCAGGGGAGCAGCGGGCCCGTCTGGGTGGTCCCACGCCTCGGGGGCACATCCCACGGGAAAGCCACAGGAGCGGGGCGCGGGGCAGGTGTCGTGTGTGTCCCCCCGGCGGGGCTGGTCCCCACGCGAGTGGTTGTTGTGCGGGGCGCCCACCCCCCTGAAATCAGGTCTTGCGATGCTATGCAATAACGGGGGGGCTCTCAGCACGGCGGGGGCGGACAGCTCCGGCTGGGGCGGGGGCGAGGGGGACACGGGGCCGCGCTGTGGCCGCGTCGTGTGCGGAGCACTTGGAGAACCTGCGGGGCAAGAGACTCTTTAGGTTTGGGTTGTGTGGGCTGTCGCGGGGATGGGGGTACCCAGGGAATCCGTTCCGTCCTTCCCCCCCTCCCCCCACAGGTGACTGGGGCCGGGTGAGGGCTGACGGTGTGTGGGTGGGGAGGGCAGCTGGGGTGCCCTGCACCCCAGAGCCTGGGAGGCCAAGGAAGGGCTCTCCTGTCCCACTGGGGCTCTGGGGTGATGCTCTGCCCCCTCTGCACTCCCTTCCACACCAGTCGTTTACATGGGGTGAGATTTTGATCCAAAGAGGGGTCTGGGTTTGCTGGGGTCCCTGAGAGGGAAGCCTCTGTAATCTCACGTGTTGTTTCTGATACTGCCAGTTTAATTTGCTTCACTAGAGAAGCAACGGGCCCCTCTCATCCCCCTAGTGTATGATGTGCTTTGTGGTGTTAGTGAGACCATGATGAAGTGTCCTTTATCTTGTGCTTTGTTTTGGCCGGGAAGTGGAATAGTGCGTTGGCTCAAAAAGCAAGCAAGAAACCAAGCAACCCTCAGAGAGATGGCAGGGCTTGGGGTGGAGCATCTAGGGTGGCTCAGGGCAGAGGTGGGGGATGCTGCTCCAGGGCCTGGCATGGGAACAGCTCAGGAGAACCCTCACCAACAGAGTCTGGTATCCCAAACATTCTGCTTTCCTTTAGAGAAATTGTTGTGGTGTTGGAGAGGGACTTGGGACAAGGGCCTGGAGTGACAGGACAAGGGGGAACGGCTTCCCACTGCCAGGGGGCAGGGTTAGATGGGATATTGGGAAGGAATTCTTCCCTGTGAGGGTGGGCACAGGTTGCCCAGAGAAGCTGTGGCTGCCCCATCCCTGGAAGTGTCCAAGGCCAGGTTTGAGGGAGTTTGGAGCAACCTGGGCTGGTGGAAAAAATATCCTTGCTTTGTGTGGCTGCAAGTGGGGACAAAGGCACTTTATGGCTGGGTACAGGCAGACCCAAGTGTATTTTCTCTCTGGATCTGTGCAATGAATCTCTGGCTCCTTGGAGCTTAGTGCACATGAGAAAGCTGTGAATCTCCAAAGTGTGCCTGGGGCTTGGACTTACTGTCTGCCTTTGAAAGGTGGCCACTCTCCCAGTGTTTCCTTTTTTGTGGGTTTGGTTGTTTTTTTTCATTTCCTTTCTCTTTTGAATACCTTGGGCAGTGGGCAGCAGGCACAATATTGAATCAATGTAAGTTTTAAAGTAAATCTATATGTTTGACAAAGAACAATATTTACACAAACCCTTTACTCATTTTCTTTCATATGTGCAGTCAGGTCCCTGCAGATCCTCAGTGTGAAAAATCCAGCAGCTTAAACCGTTTTTCAAACATTGTGAACATTTTGAAACGACTTCATACAATCAGCCTATCTAGGAGACAGGATTTGTTTCTCTGAGCGGCTCATTTTGTATTTCAGATGAAATGTAGTTTAACTAATCAGCTCTAGAAAAACTTGGATATGAAAAAAAGTTGCATTTTCTTGGCTTTCCAGAAAGCCCCTTATTGCTGAAGAGCTCGATTTTAGCAGGTGTTTTTGTTGTTGTTGTTGTATGCTTGAAACTTGTCTCATTTTGAGGGATCCACTGACAAGCTTTGCCAAAGTCAAATAAGAATCAGTGGGAAATGATTTCCCCCTCTGTGGCCCTCCACAGCAATAGGTGAAAGCTTTGGGATGTGGCAGCTAAAGGTGAGGAGACAGCTCCTACCAGACAGCTGAGGTCGAGAGCAGGTGGGCATGTCCTCAATGAAACCCTTGGTACTCACCCAAACACCTTCACAGCATCTTGGCCAAGCTCTGCTGCCTGAGTGCTGCTCCTTGCAGGAAGGAGACACTTGTTCTGCTGCCCTGACACAGCTCATGGTCAGTATCAAGATGTGGCACCAGCATATTCCGTGCTCAGAGCTGGTACAAAATAACAATCTAATTTTCTCTCAAGTGAGGATCCAGCGCCTCTCTCTTTGAGATGTTAAAGGTGTCCACGGAAGCTGTTAAAAACACTTGTTATGTTTCAAGAGAAGCCTCAAGAAATATCCTCAAAAAATTGTTTTAATAAATGGGCATTTTTGCAGCCTTTCCTCTAAGTAAAAATAAACTTATTTTCTAAGTTTTTTTTCATTTTGTTCTTTTTTCTCTCCTTTCTTTTTAATCAGTAGAAAGGAGGGAAAACAAGGAGAAATGAGGAGAAGGTAACACAGTTTAGGTTCACCTGCCATGCAATATGTTGTGGAAATCTCTGACCATTTCACTGCACCTTTGCTTTGGCACTTTGGTTTTGCCTTGTTTGTGTTCTGCTTTTGTTTTTCATTAAGAAAATCTGCTGGAAAAGTTTCGAGTGACAGTGTTGGACATCAGCGAGGATGCTGGATCCTCCTCATGTTGGACATGAGGAGACTTGACTTAAAACCTTAAATTGCTTAGGGAGTGGGTGGTGCTGTGTACGGGGTGGGAGTGCCCTGGTGCTTGGGGTCCCTGGCGCTGGCTTTGGGACATGGCTAGTATGGAATGCAGGAGTTGCCATAAACAAGGAGCAGCTCCCATGAATGCAGTGGCATCGCATGTGGCTGGATAAGGAAGCACTGGAAAACAAAACGGGGTTTTCTGCTGGTTTTCAGTGCAGTGAATCATCTGTGGCTTCGCTGAGGATTCAGAACATGGTCCAACATGGTGAGCAGAGCCGAGCAGCCCCTGTCTACCCCTTGGGCACCATGGGAAGGACACAGAGCAGCTGGGGTGTCCCATTGCTCCCCATTTTCTGCTACTGGATGTGTTGGTAGGGCTAGGCTGGGATTCCCTTGTCGTTGGAAAAGCTGAGGTCTATAAAAGCCATTGATTCAAATATTGTGCTTTGCAGATGATACAAGTGGCCAGTGGTAGTTCTGCACAGCACAAGGTCTTTGCTGGTTGGAAATTTGCAGGTGTTCTTTGATTTTCTCAGAGCCTCCATGGCCACTCCAGGTGAAAACTGGACCTGCCAAGAGAGGGCTGGTTGGTGTTTGGCTGGGGAGACCTCTGTTTCCTCACCTGGCCCAGGTCTTGCCTTTGTACCTTCAAATATTGACCTTGGCTTTTGATAAAAGATGAAGGACCAGAACTTGGCCTTGCTTACGTTCATGTCACTGCTGGACTCTACAAGAGCTTGTGTGGATCCACAGCAGCAGAAACAGGCAGAAAACTGGTCCTGAGATATGAGGAAAATTGATATATGAGGTATCCAACCTGCCCCAGATCCATGGCAGAGAGCAGCGTGGCCAGGAAATGGATCCACTACTTCATTGGCTGTTTTATTTACAGGTTTCTGTGTGCCTTTGGCTTCTCCACCATGAGCTGGTGGCCAGCAGAATGTAGGTATGAAGTGCTTTTGCTGTTGGTGGTTGGCTGTTTCATTTGAGGGGATGAGGAAAGGGCAGAGAGGAGAAAGAAAGAGAAAACATTCCTCGAGTACACTGTGACAGGGGCAGGGCCACCACCAGGTGGGACAAAACCACAGCCCCACGACTGCCCTGAGCTTCGTGGAGATGTGCCAGGGTGGGGGTGAGCTTGTGCAATGCCAACAAGCCCTTCTTGTCCCAGCATGTTTCAACTGAGAAATTAAAAAACAAATACAAAACAACCCCTGGTAAAATGTACAGACTCCACCAACAAAGCTGCGTAGTTTTATTCTGGTTTTGTTTTCCTTTTCCATTCTGGTCAGTTTGGGACTTTGAGAAGTGAAAATGTCTCTCTTTAGCCAACTCCATACCAGTAACCAGCAGTAAATATCTCAAGGGTCTCATTCCTGGTGTGGCAGCCCCAATTTGTTCATATCAAAGAGTTTTAATTGAACTTTGAATAAACCCCCAAGAAACCATTACTGTTCTCGGTAGGCGATGAAGTACCTCTTTCTTGTAAAAGCATCAAATTTGGGGTGGGGAGGTCTTTGAGAAGCCATTGATCCTGGTAATCACTTGTATTGGTGTGTCCTGACCAGCATCGAGACTCACGTCATTGTTACCGGTGAATTAGCAGCTCACTCCTAATTGTCAGGAATAATTGTTGAATGCACATGGTATTTCCCTGTAACTCCTCTTGTTCACGCACAGCCTTCCCTCCTGTTGAGGCGAGACACCTTCACCTGTCCCATTTGTACCTCTCCCGTTGCCAATGCAGTTGCCTGCTCCAAAATCCCCCGAAAGCCGCCCTTCCCGCTGCCCCTGCAACCCCGGGAATGGAGCTTCCCCATTCCCACTGGAAAACTCTGCAATATAGAGCATTATAGAGATAAAATGGGGGTTTCAGTACAGAAGACCCAAACTGCAAGATGTGGGCCAAAGCTCTTTTGTCCCTGACTTTGAGGGATGTGAACAAATTGTCTCCAACTCCAAGGGCAATAGTTGCCTCCACAAATTCTGCTCGATGGCAAGAAACCCCTGGTTGTCCCCTCCCAGTCTGAGGATGTTGCAGTGGGCAGGATGCTGGATGTCTGACAGCACATTGTATCACTGGGCACTGGAACCACAAGCACAGGTTTATGGCCTTATTGCTGGATCTGGGAGCTGGAAAACAGCTGGTTTGTCCCAGGAAAAGCTCTTTTCCAGCTGGGCAGTACCTGGGTGAGGATGAGCAGTGGTGGCTGCTTGTCCTTCTAAGCCTGTTGCTGCCGGGCCTCTTGGCTCTGCCTTGCCTTTCTGAACCACACAGTGATGAGGACTGGGCTCGTTTCTGCTGTGCCTTGTGAGCAGGTCAAAATACATCAGCCCCCGGGATGCAGAGCATCCTCCCTGGAAAGTGGATCCTCCAGCTTGGAGGGAGGGATGAGTTTCTGGTGACAAAGCCCAGCAGGAGACTCACCCAGAGCCAAATCCTGCTCTGCAGTCACCTCGAGGGGCTCTGAGCCCCAGGTCAGGCTGGCCAGGCTTCTGTGTCCGTCAGAGTTGCTGTCAGCAGCACAGACAGACAGAATGGGAATCCATCACCCCCTTCCCTGCCTCCCTTCCCAGCTGATTCCCCAGGAATGAGGCCATTCCACAGCAATCAGGACAGCCACCTGTCTTGCTGTCAGTGTTTTCATGAGCCTTTTAACTTGACTGGGAAAGTTGATCTCAAAGAAAAATGTACAGTTATCATTCAATTATGGTTAAATCAAGCCCCGTTGATGCACTTTATGAACAAGTGAAAACAAATCAATGCTGTTATTGCACTGTATCTCTATTGTGTATAATATTATACATTCATCTGTAAGAGTAATTTATTTTTATTACTGTAAATAAAACTGTTAAAGTGATTTGTCAAGAGGATATCCAAAAATAGGGGGAAGGGGGTTGAAATTAAAACATTTGAAGATCTGGGCTCCTGTCCCAGGTATGTGCCATGCTGTGTGTGTGTGTGTGTTTTTATTTCAGCTGAGGCAACTCTAGGACAGGGCTCTGCTTTCCCTCAGCCAGGACTTGGATCAGGATGAGGTGGATGAGAAGGAGAGCTGCTCGAGACTTTGAGGGGTTGGGAAGGAGCAGCTCCTGCTGCCCAGAGCCTTCAAGCACGAGGATGGAGGCTTTTCCATCAGCAAGCCTTCTCTGCCCTCTGATTATGGAGTCAGGGATTAAACACCACGGGAATTAGTTGATCTTTGAGGGCTTGATTCTCCAAATGAAGGGTTATAAAGAGATCACAGCTTTCTGCTGCTTCTTCTGTGTCCCAGCCTCTAATAGAGGCTGGAACATCACAGGGCTGATAACTCACAGCCAAAGGACCAAGGGAGGGCAGGATGACAAAAAGCCAAACCCGAATCTACTGTAACCTCTTAAAATCTTTATTAATTTCTTTTTTTTTTCTTAATTTCATTAGCACATGCATAAAGTGTCAACAGTTTGGGATTAAGATGACATTTCTTGAACAAATGTAGTTACAAGCGGTGCTTGGGGTCGTTCCAGGTTTCCTCTCTACACTGTACAGGAGGAAGCTGCAGGAGTCCCTGCCTTTCCTCATCATGTCACGACAGGCAGAACCCACAACACTGGGGAGAAATACACTTGTTCACACGTAGCAACTGGGTACGGTAGATAGATACAGGCAGCAACATCTACTCACCTATTGACTAAGTGCACATGGTTAAAGACCCCATCAGACAGTGACCATCTCCTTCTTTAATCTCAGCCATAGAATTATGGAAATCAATTACGACCTGGAAAGGGTGACCCTCCCTCGGGAGAGATGTCTGTGTCCTACCAGCTCCTTCTGTCAAACAGCAAACCAAAGGAGACACGGGCCATACTTCTGTTGTTATTAAAAACATGCCTTTTGCGGGAGCACCGGGGCAGCCCCACAGATGCTGAGGAAGCACCTGGGAAGCCAACACAGTGTGCTCCAGGGCTGGCACCTCCCCGTCCCCACGGTGCCACCCCTGCAGAGCTGGAGCCAACCTCCACAGAGAGTGGCCCAAGCTCTGGCTCCAGGCTGGATGTATGATCAGTCAGTGCCAAAAGGGGAGAAAACTGCTTTTCCAATGGCCAGTTTGAGCAGGCCATTCATGGATGCTCTGTTTGAGTAGGGTTGGTTGCCCCAGTGCTCCAGGTCTCCCCAGCTCTCAGAGCTGCTGAGTTTGGGTAGTGCCAAGGAGGTCTGGGGGGGCCTGAGGTACCTTGATCCCCAGCCTGCTGGGCACAGGGCACAGGACATGATCCTCACCTGTCTTCAACACCCCCCAAAAATGACTCTTCTACAGCACCTGGCCTCACCCAGAGGTGCTTGTGCTCCTACTCACTCCTACTGGGATGGAAACCTGGCAGGGAGATGGCTCCTGTCCTGATGCAGCAGCAGGCATTGGCCCAATGGCCCTGGGATGGACAGGAGGAGGAGAAGAAGAAGGCTCTCTAGCCTGAACGCTTGTCCCATGGCAGCAGCAACGCACATACCCTCGAGCAAA
This sequence comes from Acropternis orthonyx, assembly GCA_035583155.1. NCBI lineage: Eukaryota > Metazoa > Chordata > Aves > Passeriformes > Rhinocryptidae > Acropternis > Acropternis orthonyx. The sequence goes on along the minus strand of JAWWEU010000138.1, from coordinate 18,881,711 downwards.
CCCAGCAGCACGTGCACATCCCACAGGAAAGTGGTGACTTGTCCCCTCCCTGCATTCCTCACGTGTCCTCCCCGGACCGGCCCCGTCCCTGGCATGTGCACCCAGACGTGGGGTTGCCAGAGCAGGTGTCCTTGGGTTGGCCAAGATCTGCTCCCCACACCACCCCTGCGCAGGAAGGAGGATTCCCAGAGGATACCTTGGGGTTTAGGCAGGTCCAGGTTTCCACCACAGATGAGCTCTGCCCTTTCCCAGCACAACAGGACCACCCACCCCAGGAAGCCCCCTGCTCCTTGGCCATGTGTAGGGACCCCCAGGAAAGGCACTTGTGTCAGTAAGGAGCTGCCACGCTGCTGTGGCCCCGCTGCATTCCCGGGGGAACTGAGCCCCATGGGTGAAAGGGCACATCCGAAAGCGAGGCGAGGGAAGTGCCAGCACGGCTCAGCATCAACCCAAACTCAGGCTGGGGACACCCTGCCTCAGACTGCCCCCAACAGGTCAAGCAGACCCAAAATTAAGGAAGTCTATTAAGGTGAAGAGCCGTCAGACCCCAAATTCCCTTCAGAATGCATTTCAAAGACAAGGGGGTTGTTTGGTTTGGTTGTTTTGGGTGGGGATTTAAGTGGCTTGGATGGGGCTTGGAGCAACCTGGTCTAGTGGAAGGTGTCCCTGCCCATGGCAGGGGGTGGGATTGGGTGGGCTTTAAGGTCTCTTCCAATCCAAACCATTCTGGGATTCTATGATTTTCTTTCTTTTTCCTAATCTGCTCTGATCTGAGATGAAAAGTACCACAGAGTGGTGATAGAAACTGGCCAGAGCTAAAGGTAGACCTGAAACATCTCAGTATAAAATTAAATTTGGGGGTGGGGAGGGAGGGAGGGGGGGGGGAAGTGAGAGGGGGTGTTGATGCTCGTTATAGTATGATTTTTGGAGACCTGGCAGAACTGTGCCAAAGCTGTTCCTGCTGCCAGCAGGGAATCAACAGCTCCTCAACAGACATCACAGGAACGTCACCAGGCTCAGAGTGACAAGACTTTCATGGCTGGTCTTTCCACAGTAAGAAATGACTTTCTTTCTATGTTCTAGTAAGTGTTCCCAGCTGAGGTGTCAGGTGTGGACCAGCCCTGGTAAGAGGTGAAAATGAATGGAATTTCAAACACCTGAGCTGGGGGAGGGACTTCAGGGACAAAAGCGCCTCGGATGGTGACAGGAGAGCCCTCTCCTTGCTGCACTGTGGGATGAGGTTCTTACTGCCTTGTCTTAAACACTGATTCCTTAGGGTCTGATTTTTGGAAGTGGTGGTACCTGTTTCATTTTGTTGGTGACCAGCTGGGAAGCGTTGCTGGGCCTGACCTTCCCTCGAGGTCCAGGGGAAGGGAATGGAACAGAACAAATTGTCCTTCTGGAAATCACGTCTAAGTTGTTTGTTCGCTTTTTAGTTTTGTGAGGGGAGGGGTTTGTTTGTTCATTTTTAGACTTCTCAGCTGAGCTATCCCAAATCAAAGAGTTACTTTGAAACTGTCCACCTTAATTTACCAGCACGGTTTGCCCACTGCAGTCTGTGGACCATGAAGGGTCCTGAGGAGCAGGTTGCTAGAGCTGCTGTACTGAAATACAGCAGGAACAGCTGCATGCCCTGCATGTCTAGTTAGTTCACATCCTCCCCCCTCAGGTGTCTTACCTTTATTGCATTTAAGGGCCAACACCAAAACCAAGAGAGAGCCCAAGCAGCTGCCCTGGCTGATGGGAGATGCTCTGGGGCTGGGACACCCAAAGGAGCGGATGAGGCAGAACTGCAAACACAGCAGGTTTGAACAGATGCCCTGTGGGCACCTCCCCCACCTCCTGGCCCACAACAAGGTCATGGGCAGTGCTCCTCTCTAGTATTTGCCCACCCGCTCATCAAAGCCCTCCCATGGCAGAGCCTCTGTCACCTGTTTCAGAATTTCTCCATCCTTACCTTGGGAAAGTCTTCCCTGAGATCTGACTCACCTCCTTTCTGCCACAACTCAACCCCGTGCCTTGCACTTGAGTCCCTGACAGGAGAACAGATTTATTTTCCCCACTGTCCTTATGGCTTTGCAGGTTTTACCCACCCGAGGTTTTCCCTGTGCAGAGTGGTGGGAGAAAAACCAACCTGAAATGCTGGGCTGTTTTCTTTCTATTTTTTTCCCCTCCTCTCTGCACTCGTAATACTTTGTGCAGTGCTGGAGCTACCAGTGGGCTGAACGCCCCCAAAGCCAGCCCAGTCCCCTGGCATTGCCACCACAGGAAAGGTGTGCAGGGCAAGGCTCCCTTCACACACACCCCTGGGCTCACAATGACCAACAGCAGGTTTAAACCTGTCCCTGTGAAGAACAAGAGACTACAGAGGCACCTCTGGAGGATTCAAGCCTGTGGGAAGATCCCAATTAGGTGATGCCCATGGGAGCGTGAGGCATCACTGCCCTGCCATCAGGCAGTGCTCTGGAGGGCTCTGTGGCCTCAGGGCACTGTCAGTCTGTAATACAGACATTAACGTGGATAAAATCACACCAACACTGCCTGTGGGGACGCTGTGGTCAAGTGTGTTCCATCCAGGTCTTGTCTGAGGATTTCCCTCACCAAGAAGCCATCCCTCGCTGCAGGCTCTGCGTCAGCAAAGCGACAACACCAGGATGGTATCCTCCCTTGGGAACATCCTAGTGTCCTTCTCCTACCCTGCCTGTGGGCATGTTCTGAGGGCTCTGGGACAAACCTCACCGAAGTTCTTGAGTGGGGGTTTTGTTTGGGTTTTTTTTTCTCCATTCCTTCCCCCAGCAAAATACAGGCTCAGTTTTCACATGGAAAACCTGGAGTTCGTCCAAGGAAGAGCAGATTCATGAAAAACCCCCACCCTTTGACTCTCAAGTAGATTGAAATATGTCAGAGTCTAGGTTTGGGTTGTAAAGGTCTGAAGGAGGAGATTTTGCATGAGCTCAGAGGCCATCACACGAACTGATGGGCAGTGGTGCATCCAGGCACGTTTCCCACCACACCCATGGTCAGCCCAGAGAGCACAGCTGTGTGGGGACTGGGAAAGGCCCACCCTGAGGGCACAGGGACCCGTTCAGAGACAAACCCAGCATGGCTTGGCGCTCCTGTACTTTGCTCAGGCACTTTTGCAGGGGGGTAGTGGAGGGGCAGGAGAGCCCCCCCCACCCCGCTGCTGACATCAGTGGGGAGATGTGGTTGTGGGGCTGCTCAGGGGTCACCTAAGGAAGGGACAACAGTCCTCCAGGTGCTGCTGCCCAGTTGAGGGTAAATTCATGGGGAGTGAGCATTTGAGGCTTCTAAAGTGCAGTGCAGGTTATATGGTCTTTGCTGTAGACTGTAAACTCCTCAGGACAGACTTCTTGCCCTTATTTATTTTTTTTTTTTTTTTAAATAAATCTGTAAAGTGACATTCCAGCTGAGAAAACCTTACCCCTAAATAACTACTGCTACAGGAAAACAGGAATCTTGGTGAAAGGAACAGCCTGTGCTCCCCTTGTCAGCATCCCATGATGGGAATGGCACAGTGCTCCTGCCAGCCATGGACCTCTGGAATCCACTCTCCAAAATACCACCAGTGCTACAACCTGCCTCCCTCCAAGCAAAACTTCCATTTGCCATTAAAGCTGAGGTGTTAATTCAGGCTCTGTTCCCAGGGGAGTCTGCAAAGCTTCTGTTCAGGCTGTTGGGTGTCTTGAAAGGGAAATAGTGATGGAAGAAAGGAAATTTGAGGGCTCTTACAAGAAGGGAGCTCTCTGGAGAAGCCAAGTTCAACCTTGTGTTTGTCACAGGAGTAAAGCCTTCCCAAAACAAAACAGCTGCAAAAGCAGGAGCTCACATGGGACGTGATGCTCGCTCCTCTCTGGTTTCTTCCCAGGGTGGGAAGTTAAGAACTACACAGTCCATTCTTCCTTCAGGACACTGATCCTCTAAGAACCACCAGCACCAAGAGCCAGCTCCAATGGTCCCTCTAAACGAAGGAGACACTGAGTGCAAGGCCAGGCATGAACACTGCTAGGCTTCCACCAACCTTCAGAAACTTGAGCAGGACCAGACTTCACACCCAGTGTAGCTTCAGAGGTCTACTATGGCCATGGTGTTCCCCATAATGTCCCTTTTTAGATAAACCAGAGATGTCCAAGAGGTTCCTGATGGACCTCAAGGACTACAGCTTTCCATTAATATCTCCAAGCAGAACCAAACTGGCTTATTTACTGTTCCACCAACCCCAGCCCAATCCATCTGTATGCACTCAGGGTATTCTTCCCCCCGCTGGCAGTCATATTTATTACTTTTAATCTATGCCCATAAATTGGCAAGTAGGGGAAAGCAGCTAAAATGGAAATAGGAGCTCTCAGGAGATCAGTTGGGCTCATTAAATGTTTGGCACTCTGTGATTATCCGTTGGCAATGAAATGTCACTGTTATATTTTAACATGGAACATGATACCTTAATGTACAGGAGCATCTCCTCAGCCCAATTCTGGTACTCTTGAGAGAGGAAAAATTCAATCATCTGTGACCTGGATTGTATTTTTTTAATGTCTGCCAAGCTAGATAAAATATTTAAATATTCACTTTTATATCAGCCCACATGAGGATTTGAGCATTTCAGGTTGTGTAACACAGCATGGCCTACTTTGGGAAGAATATATGGGAATAGGCACATATGTACAAAATATTGCGTATGTGGGTCAGACAGACAGTGTTAATTAGCGTGGCACAGCCAATTCCAGCAGCGCCAGCCCAGCCAAGCAATTGGTGTCGCTTCTCTTGGATTTCATAGGTCACCTGGGTAAAAAACAGATAAATGTGCCTAAAATAAAGATGGTCATGCTCAGTGTGGCTGAATTCTCCCAAGTGAAGGTGAGGATGGAATGGCTTTTTCATGGGATTGAGGCTCTCAGTGCCACCATGTGGCATCAATGGTCTGGCTTGATGATCTTGGAGGTCTTTTCCAACCTTAGCAATTCCAGGGGCTTGCCTGCCTTGTGGTGCTGTTGGGAGAGCTGGGAAGAGCAGACCAGAAATGGGTGTCTACTGCCCACCCTGAGTCCACACGTTACCTCTCCAGAAAGCTGAGCAATGAGCTCTGCTGCCAGTCTCACTGGGGTGGGGATGGGGGATCAGCCCCATCCCAGCTACCAAGACAGCTGAAGGGCTGCCACAGCAGTTCAGATCCCTGGAAGAGGAGGATCAGGATGTTTACAAGCCATGGGCAATGCTGGGAGGTTATGGTCCTGCTGACCATGAACTGGAGCACATGAAGGGGCTGGAGTTCCTTAAGCAGAGTATGAATGGTGAGGATGTGCTGGGATGTCCAAAGGGGAGAGAACGGTCTAAGAACATAAAGGCGGGAGGAAATTGGGGGGGAGCTTTGCTACCTGCTCTTCTGAGGCTCCCAGCTGTGCATCTGCTCTGCAGATGTGGCCTGTGCATGGGGCAGGCAAGGCTTGAGGGAAATGGATGACCTTCAAGGTCCCTTCCAACCCAAACCGTTCTGATTGTCAAGCGCTTTGCCATGAAACAGCATCGACCCCAACAGTGGCAGGGGTTGACTGGCAGCTGCCAATCCCAAGTACAGCACAGCTGCTGGGAGGTGACAGGGCAGTGGGAGGCTACAGGGACAGTCCTGACCTGCCACACACAAATAGAGTCCTGCCAGAATGACCACAGTTCCATGTGACTCACACAGAGCAACTGGTGCATGAAAAGAAGGGACTTTGATCTTCTGGGGGCGCTGGGCTGCTCTCCAGTTCTCACCAGGACTGGCTCAGCTTTGCAGAACTGGGACAGTCACAGACTCAAGGGACGAGCCACTCCCATGTGTCCCTGAGCTCTTTCCCAGCGCTTGTGGGACTTGGCTCTGCCTGAGCCCCCACTGGATCCCCCTGGCTGACTCTGCAGCACTTTGACCCCTGTAACAGGTAAGAGCAGCTCCACCAGCCCCTGCTTTTCTCTCTCTCTCATAAAGGCTTATTACTTTTTCTAAATTAACCAAATAAACCCAATTTCTCCTCACATACAAACAGGATTACAATTGTGTCTACATTAACAACACTCCACAATATATACCACTAGGAATCTGCTTATAAATGTTGCTCTGAATTTTTACAACACTTCTTTCTGAACCTGTTCCAGGTCAAATCCCAGCTGCTTTCCCAAGGAAGGCCCATCACAGGGGCTCTCTGCCCTGGCCAGGTTTTGGCCAAAAGCCTTTGCAGCTGGTTCCCCGTGTCTCAGAGGGCAAACATCAGAAACAAGAGCTCTCGGTGAGCACCAAGCATCAGGAATTTCCTGACCACCTGCGGTGCACCGTGTCTCCCTGCCTCCTTTGGTCAGTCCTGCTCCCTTGGGTTTTGCAGATGAGCTGTTCCATGCATCCTACTGCTTTGCTGCTTCTTGCCCTGCCTTCTCCCACATCCATGCTGCCCCTCTGCTCAATCCCACTTGGCACCACAGCTCACAGCCCAGGTGTGATGTGGGAGGTGTCACTTCCATGGGACAAGAGAGCATTTTGTGCCAGTCAGGAGAAGGGAGGGCTCCTGGGCAGGGGGGGGCATTTCTCAGCAGCTGGGCAGAGGATTCACCACATCTGGCCATGAAAGGTTTCCCACTGTGGGGAAACGAGCAGAGGTTTGGAGTGTTGTTCAACACCAGCGTGTCTCAGGGTGAGGAAGCAGCACCCTGGTCTAGAGGAAAGTGTCCCTGCTCATGGCAAGGGATTGGAATGAGGTGAGATTTAAGGTCCCTTCCAACCCAAACCACTCTAGGATTCTGTGAAACGAAGGATGAGCCTTTGGGTTCCAGCCATATCCTCTCACCCCCTTCCCAGGTCTGGTTGCTTCCGGATAGTCAAAACACTATTGCTGTAGCCATCACCTGCATGGCTCCTGGAGGGAGCAGAGAGGCAGGCACAGAGCCCACGCTTTCCCCAGAAGAGATGCAACATGGGGCCTGAGTTTTCCCCCATTCAAGGCCTCGTGGTAAAAGGGAACACAAGAGAGAGCCCGGGGACACCATTTTGGCAAGTCCATGGCTGGTCCTGGCCCATTTTCCACTGGTGAGGAACCTTTTCCAGCTCACTGCAGATTTTCACACCTGACTGTGACATTTTCAGTATTCCCCACCCCTTGGCTCTGCCTTCCTGTGCCTCCTCCCTTCGTGAAGAAAGGAGAAAAGTCTTTCATGGATCTCTCTCTATTTTGATGTGAGAACAGGGTACTTTCAGTGCTGTGGGAGGGACTTGCCTATCCAGCTCCCCCAGGACCTGTGCGATAGGGCATGGGGGCAGGACCAGGTAGAGGGAACCAGTGCCTGGGTCTGAGCTGGTCTCAGCTGTACAGGCACAGCGTGTGGGGCTGCAAAGGGCAAGTTAAGAGTTCACCTAAAAGCAGCAGATTGTCTAATTAACTTCTTTTTCAAAGAACACTGAAATGGTGTCACACTAAGACCGAGGAGAGCTGGGTTTGGGGAAGCTCCCTGGACACCTCTAATCCCTCACTGGGAAAGGCATGACAAGGCTGTGTCTCCCTGCCAGCTGCACAAGCTTTGCCTTCACCCTTTTTCTCCCAGAAAACCAGTTCTAAGAACAGAAATGGGTTCAGGTCACCAACACCTTGGTCTTCTCGTGGAACCTGGTCTAGCAGAAGGTGTCCCAGTTCATTGCAAGGGGTTGGACTCAATGGGCTCTAAAGGTCTCTTCCAACCCTTCAAACCACTCTGTGATTCTCCAGGGAGCGAGAGCACGATGGTGACCACCCCTGTGGAGCTGCATGTGGTGCATTGCTCTCAGGGAAGGAGCCTCCTGCCCCTGTGCAGCTTTTGGAGCTGCCTGACCCCAAAAATGCCAGCAGCAGAACATCCCCAAGCCCTCACTGGGCCATCCCTGAGCCCCCATGGTGGCACCAGCTCTGCAAACAGGCTTCTTCTCCAGGAGCTTCTCGTTATCACAATTAATGTCTAGCTGGAAAAGCACTACTGCCTCTGGGGCTCCCTTCTCTCGCAAAGCACCACTCAGGGCCAGTCATCTGGTCTTGCTCTAGGTGTAAAAATCTGGAGTAACCCTATTAACCTGCCTTCAGAGAATTTTGGAAGTCATTAAACGTGAAGGTGCTGCTAATTTCTGGTCTCACTGCCTCCGAGGCGTATCCTACCAGTGCTGCTGCTGCTGCTGCCCGAAGGGTTTCTGACATAGTGTAAAAAGCAAAGCTCCCGGGCACGCAGGACCGGCAGCGGCGTTGGGGAGGGCGCCCATACACACCTGGTGCGGAGCCGGGGGCGCCACCAGCCCGGCCCCGGGCCCTCAGTCCGACCACTCGTTATCGTCCAGCTCGGAGTCGTCGTCGGACTCGCTGTACTCCACGGCGATCCGCCGCGACAGGATCGTCGCCACGTCATTGCCCACGGGCTCTTTCTTGGCCTCTTGCTCCCATTGCTCCTGGACTTTCCGGAGTTGGATTCCTACGGCAGGAAAGGGGGGAAGGATTTAGGGGCAGTGCACCAGTGGGAGCACCCGAAGTGCGACATCCCCCCGTTACACAAAGTATTGGCTGGAACGAGAGGGCTGCAGCTCCGGGCAGGAGGATGTAGGTGATTATAAGGTTATATGAGATAATAGGATTGGTAGGGCAAGGGGGAATGGCTTTAAACTGAAGGAGAGTCAGCTTAGATGGGATATTGGGAAGAAATTCTTCCCTGTGAGGGTGGGCAGGCCCTGGCACAGGTTGCCCAGAGAAGCTGTGGCTGCCCCATCCCTGGAAGTGTCCAAGGCCACACTGGACAGGGCTTGGAGCAACCTGGGATAGTGAAAGGTGTCCCTGCCCATGGCAGGAATGAGATGGTCTTTAAGGTCCATTCCAACCCAAACTATTCTGTGATTCATGCAATATACGCAATTATAAAGCTGTATCGTAGAATAAATCTCCTCCTCTGCCTCCTTCAACCTGAAGATGCTGAACCTTCTGGAAGGTTAAAATTACCATTCAACCTGAATATTTGCAGGAAGAGGAAATGGGAGAGACCTTGGAGCACATCATCCTCTACAGCCTGAAAGGAAGCCGGTGATCTGTGGGGCTTCATTCCACCTCTGGCAATGAGTCCCCAGCCTTTCTCCAACTCCCTGCATGGTATTTCCCCCCGCCTCAGGTCCCACCTGGATGCCACCATCTTCACCCATCACCTTTGCACTGGGGGTTCGTCTTGCCCTCAATGAAGCCAATGCCACCCAACTCTATGCCAAGAGGTACTTTGCCACTGTGGTGACAGTGCTGGGCACCTGTCCCCACCTCCCCCCCCAGCCCCCCCTCAGCCCCCCTCACCCCTGCGGATGGCTGCCAGCAGGTCGCTCCGGGCATCGCTCATGGGCATCAGTGGGATCTGCGGCTTCCAGGGCTCCGCGGCAGGGGCCGGCGGCGAGGCCGAGTGCGCCGGCGAGGCGGAGACAGCTGGGGGCCCCGGGGGGGGCGGCGGGGGTGCCATCGGGGGTCCCATGGGGCCGGCCTGCGGCGGGGAGGCGGAGTAGGGCCCGGGGGGTGCGGGGGGCGGCGAGGGCGCATACGAGGGGGGCCCAGCCGAGCCGGGGGCCAGCGCGGGGGGAGCCGAGATGGGGCTGTCGAAGGCGGTCTGGGCAGAGGGGATGACGGGCGGCGGGGGCGGCGGAGCCGGCGGCACGAAGTACTCTGCCATCGGCACCGGCTGCGGGCTGCAAGGGCAGGGCACAGCCGTGTCAGTGCTCCGAGGAGTGATGGCACCCAGCACCCATCCCGGCACCCATCCTGGCAGCCATCACCTGTCCTGGCACTCAACATCCGTACTGGCATCCTTCACCCATCCTAGCACCCATCATCCTTCACCCACCCCAGCACCCATCATCCTTCATCCATCCTGGCAACAATCACCCATCCTGGCACTCAACACCCATTCTGGCACCCATCATCCTTCACCCACCCTGGAAACCATCATCCTTCACGCACCCTGGCACTCGACACCCATACTGGCATCCTTCACCCATCCTGGCACCCATCATCCTTCACCCATCCCACCCATCCCACCATCCATCACCCATCCTGGAACACATTATCCTTCATCTATCCCATCACCCAACCCAGCATCCATCATCCTTTACCCATCCTGGCACCCATCACCCATCCCTGCACCTGACTGACTTCACTCTGGCTTGGTTTTACTCTGAACCCCCACATTAGCTCTGTCCCAGGGCCAGACAGATGGGAAGGCTCTGGCAGTCGGATGGACTCTGGGGCATGAGGAGATAGGAAGGCACCCAACACCCCAGGTGAACCCTGCCCCCCACCTCCACACTGTGCCCTTTTCTGAGGTGAGGATACGCCAAAAGCACTCCTGCCTGATTTGGACCTCACTGGCAGTTTTGGACCAAAAGATCTGCACAGGAGAGCTCCATCAGCACAGAAAATGGGGGTCAGGCCCCCACCAAGCCTCCCGGCCCCTGGGCATCCCTCCACCCGCAGGGAAGGCTGGAGCCCTACCCGTAATCCTTGACTAGGTGTGGCCTGGGCCCGTTGAGCACGGCCTCGGGCGGCGGCGGCACGTGGGGCTGCTGGAGCCGGTTGAGGCTGTTCTGGCGGCTGCCCGGGGCCGGGCGGTACACGTGCTCCTGGGGGTTGGGGGGGGCCAGCACCCCCTCCTTGTGCTCCGCCGGAGCCAGGTGGGATGCCGGGGCCAGCAGCTGCGCCGGGTGGTTGGGGCTGGCCGGGTACGAGTGGTCGGCTGCGTCCGACGCGTAGGATCTGCGGCACAGAGAAACCCCGCTGTTGTACTCCCGGGACGGGGGTCAGGGGTTTGTGGGTAGGAGAGCATTTCGGGGCTGAGCCAACGAAACAAAAAGTGGCCACAAGAATATGGATGTACGAGACAGCAGAGAGATAGCGGAGGGGACGAGGACACCAACACAGCTGAACCACTCTCTCTTCCCATGGCTGCTAAATGGAAAGCGCTCCAATTTTATCCCAACACCAAAGCTGCTCCTGAGGTCCAGGATGACACCCTGGGAGCACCAGCTATCCATGAAGCTACCACAGGCTTACGGCTTAGCACCCGCCCCTGCTGCGGGCAACACGTCCCCCCAAAGACGGAGAAGGGCAAAGCAAAGCAGAGCCGGTGACTGAACGTGCAGTAGGTAGAACCTGCCTATTATCTGGGGACAGTGATCCTTCCGATGACGCCATGTGATAGGGGGATGGTGAGAACCTGTTATCCGGTCGGAACTCTTTGTCATACGCCATCATGTTCCACTCCAGGCGCCGGTTGCGGGCCTTCCTCACTTTCTTCACCTCCCGGGTGGAATCCTCCACCAGCCTCTGCTCCTGGGGGCACACAGAGCCAGAGTTGCACCCCCAGCATGGCTCCTCTGGGCCGTGAGCCATACCCAGGGCACAACCAGCCCTGTGAGACGCACCCAGCGCAGGGGAGGGGAGTGCACAGGATGCATCAGGAAGGTGACTGTTCCCCAGGTCCCAGGCAACCCCAGCTCCTGCCCCGCAGTGTCCCCCACCTGCCCGTTACCTTCTGTCTGCGCTTCTCCTTTCTCTTATCTTCTGTTGCCTGCAACATTTTCTCCTTCCATAAGTTGAAGAAGTAGGAGGGGTCGGTGTAGAATTTGAGGCCATCCTTTTTGTCATCCCTGAGGGGTGGGAAGGGAGGGGAGCGGGTTATCAGCCACAGGGGAATACCCCCTGTTCCCCTGCACATGGGCTTTGGTACAATCACGACCATAAGCTGTTGTCCCATCACGAACACATCCAACACAGTGGTCGCCCATCCCAGCCGCCCTATGGGAGTGGTGGCTCAGCAACTGGAGAAATCACTCTCTCGGCCCTCATCAAGCAGCTAATGGGGTGCACACGTGGTGCCTCTCTTGGAAAGGGCTCCCCCAAGCCCCCCAGGGCCCCTCGGTCGCCCCAAGAGGCGATGTGCCTGTACCTGTAGGGCGTGAGGATGTTGAGCGGCGGGGGCTTGTCGCAGCGCTGGTACATCTCCATCACCGGGTTGGGGATGGAGTTGCGAGACACGACCTGCTGGTTCTGCACCGTGGAGCTCTTGAAGGCTTTCCTCATGTTGATGTCCTGCAGCGAAACTGTGGGCACAGGAAGGAGAAGGGATACAGGGGTGGCCTCAGCCCCCGAACACGGCACAGCAGATGGTCCAGCCCTGAGAACACGTCTCCTTGACCATCATCCCAAAAGAGCCCCGGGCTCTCACCTTCCTCCACTGTGGAGTCCAGCTGCGTCACCTTGATGACCAGCAGGTCCACCCTCTCCTGAAGTGAGTTCATCCTCATGTAGAAGCTGTTGGCCTCGTTGAACAGCTCACCAAAGATGTCCTCAGCGTGCCTGCCTGGCAGAGAACACCACGCGTGTCACCAGCACTGCGGCAGCATTCCCTGGACATACACCTCCCCAGAGGTTCCATGCTCTCCCCAGCCTCACCCTCTCCCAAGGGGCTGCATGGATGGAGGGGAGCACAAACACCACCCCCATGAACAGCCTCGAGCATCCTTTCCAGCGAATGGTACCCACGGGGGCACAGAACATTCGTGGTGCCCCGAACAGCCCTTGGATCCACCAGGACAGATGAGCCAAAAGAATGACCATCACACAACACGGCCTGTGGAAATGCAGCCCTGAAGGTGGGAAACCAAGAGCAGGGCAGAGGGGGGAGTTCCACAGCAGGGAGAAGCTGAGATTTGTTTAACTTCATAATAAATTTATAATAACTTTAGCAGCTATTGTCCTGCAGCACTCCATGCATTGCTACAACAGCTCCTTATTAGGGCTGTTCCTATGATGGGGCTGAGCAAGGAGTCTGGTAGAACATTGCTGACACCTGTAGGCTACAGCATCCATCCCATAATGTCCTATTGCATACCCCATCCTAGCCTCTATCCCATCCCATCCCATCCCATTCCATTCCATCCCATTCCATATCTCAGCCCAGCCCCTATCCCATCTCAGAACCCATCCCAATCCAGAACTTAGGTCAGTACCCATCCCGTCCCATCCCAGCCTCCACCCTATCCCACCCTATCTCAACACCCCATCCCAGCCCCCATCCCGTTCCAGCCCCCATCCCATTCCATTCTATCCCATACTGCAGCCCAGCCCCATCCCACCCCAGAACCCGTCCCAATCCAGAACTCATCCCAGGTCAGCACCCATCCCATCCTGGCACCTCAGCTCCTCAGGGTTTCCTCCAAAACCACATATCAAACAGCTCCCAAAATCAAGGTACCTTTAATACCCCCTCAGACCATTCACCCAACTCAGTGATTTGTATTTGATTTCTTTTTCCTCTGGACAAGGTGCCCATAGCCTGAGCACCCATGGGTGCTGCTCGAGTGAGCTATGTTACTTCCAACAGCTCCATAAATACAGGGTTTATTTTTCTGGGAGTATTTTAGAGAAGAATCTAGTTCTTGAGTGGGAGAGAAGAGGGGGAACCCTGAAAACCCTGTCCTTCTCTATTTTAAGTGGCTATTCAGCAGTGAAATAGGTTGTCTCTACTAAACCTTCATACCGGTGTGTGCAGTGCTCTGGTCCACCCCTTCTCTGCTGAGATCAGTCCCAGGGCAGGGACACAGGCAGGGATTTAGATCTTTTATATAGATCCCTCTTCATCATGAAGTTCTAACATTAAAAAGCATAGGTTGGAGTATTTTAAATCTTCACCTGACCTTCCTATTTCTGGTCAAGTGGAGAAGCAAGGGGCTCACGAAAGCTTTCTGCCCCCCCCTGCACAGACCAGCTGTGGGAGGCAAACAGGTCTTAAAATGTCATCAAGTCCCCAGTTCAGGCTTGGCCCTGAGAATTCTCCTGTTCTTAATTAGCTGGATAATTCCCACTGAATCAGCAGGGGCTGCAGCCCACATGGCTCTTGCATAGACCCTGTTTATCTGTGTTTGGAACCAGAGGAAGCAACCGCAGCATCCCACCATTCCATCCCCATCCCATGCTGGGATTGCTGTGCCATAACTTACTGAGGCTGCCCAGCTGCTTGATGATGGCAGCCAGGGTGCTGTTGGTGACACACTCCAGCTCACTCGTCACCCCATCGGGAAGAGCCCCCCGGCACAGGTGCCGGGGCTCGATATTCCTCTTCACCAGCGGCATTCTGCCAGCGAGCCCTCACGCCTCTCCTGGCAAAAGGAGAAAGAGAGGAAAAAAAGAAAATACCTTTTGCCATTTGCCTGTTTGTCCTCCCATTCCCTCTGCTTTTTGCCCAGGATACTCATCCTGCCCGTGCTGGGGCATGGTGGGTGGCAGTGGGGCTTCTCCAAGCAGGGGATGCTCTGTGGGCGCAAACCTTGGGGTGCCAGGATGGAGGTGAGAACCACACCAGGGCGCTGTCCCTACCCTTGTGCTCTCCTGCAAAGCCACTGTGTCCTTTCCCACTTACCTCCAGAGCTGTGCTCAAAGCAGGAGCAAACCCCCACGTGCTGCTTCCCTTCAGCCGGCCCCGAAAAGCCTCATCCAACCCAAACAGAAGCGAGGAAGTGCTTGTAATGCCATTATTTCCAGCTCACTGCAAGCTCTCCAGGGTTTCATTCGTGCTCACACTACACTGAGGCAAGCTGCTGGGGCCAGCTCATCCCAGCTCCCTGCGTGGCCCCTCCAGCATCTCTGGGTGCCCCCTCAGCAACTCTGGGTGCTCTCATAGCATTTATAGGTGCTCCCACAGTATCCCTGTATGCCTCCAGGGCATCCCTGAGTGCCCCCATAGCACCTCTGGGTGCTCCCACAGTACCCCTGTGTGCCTCCAGGGCATTCCTGTGTGCTCCCATAGCACCTCTGGGTGTATCCAAGCATGTCTGGGTGCCCCCACAGAATGTCTGGATGTCCCCCCAGCATCACTGTGTGCCTGCAGAGCACCCATGTGTGCCCCCCCAGCATCTCTGGGTGCCCCTGGCTCTGCTGTCATTCCACCTGAACTGGGGATGGTTCATTTCCTATGGGGCTCAAGGAGACATAGGGAGATCCCCTCACCCAGAGGGCTCATCTCCAGCGAGAGCACCCATGGGAGCAGGTGAGGAAGGATGAAGGATGGGCACCATGGGGTGCGGGATGCCGCTGGCAGGTCATCCCGCTGATGTAAAGGGCGAGTGGTGGGAAACAGACTGGGAAAAGAGGCAAAAAAGGAGCCTTCATTAACCATATGGTGTCTCCTGGGGTGCTGCAGCCTAGGACTGGGACACGGACAGGCAGTGACCCCACAGGTTTGCACAAGGAGTCTGAGGTGACACGACTCAGCTCCACTCCCAATGTGAACGCAAACTGATGGTCAGGCTGATAAGGACCAGAGAGAACAAACAGCATTCCCAAGTCCCGAGGGCAGCGATCGGAATCGCCCCGTTTCACATCGCGGGTATCCCCTATTCCAGCCCATCTTTCACAGAGCTCTGGCAGAGAAGGAAAAGCAGCTTCCGCTAACCGCTGGGAGCGGAGCAGCCGGGTGCCGACATCGCAGCCAGCACTTCTGCCCGTGAACCGAGCCAGCAATCTGCAGAGTTCACATTTTTTGGCCCCGGGAGCGTTAGACAGAACAGTTTCCCATTGATAACACCCGGCCAGTGCTCCCGTCCCACCCCCGCCAGCACCACCAGTTTCTCCACAGTTTTCATATGCAAATTCAAGCTCCCTCCTCGAACTTCTTCCTAAATCATTCATATGGATCTTCCCAAAGGGCTGATTTTGCTCCCGGGCCTGTATGGACAAGGGCTGGGTTCTGCTCTACCCCAGGGCAGTCGGGGCACCGTGGGAAGGACCCCCAGCCCTGAACCCTCCGCAGGGCTGTGCGATGCTTCGGGCTCGTAGCAAACCGCGTGTCCTCCCAGCGCTTCCCAAACCCACTGCCCCGCGATGTGGGGCTGGTACCGGCCCTGCCTCCCAAAAAGCCAAGAAGTTTCTGCAGGATGGTTACTGTTCCGTTGTGACAGAGTTTGCGGCGGTGGGGGGGAGACACTGCGTGTCTGCTGAAGGATGTCTGCTCTGGCCATGCACAACCCCCCTTTCTGGGGGTACCACCTGAACGGTTGCATAAAGAGCTGAGCAACGGCGGCAGCTTCACCCCAAGCTCACTTTGAGCCGGTTCTATGTGTCACCCCAAAACCCGAGCTCAGAAGCGGAGCCCTGGCACGTCCCCGAGGGGGTTCCCCCCCAGCGGCGCCCGCAGGACCGGAGGGCACAGGGGAGAGCTGCTAACGAGCTGCTCGAGCCCAGTAATTAGAAACAGGGAACAAAGAGCCATTCTCAGCACCCGCCTGGGACACGGCCACTGGAAACAGCCACCGGCACCCGGGGCTCTTTGTCCCTCACAGGGGATCCGGGGGGAATTGGGGACACTCGCTCCTCCAGCCCCCGTGGGGACCCCAGAGCAGAAGAAAGAAAAAAAGAGATTTGTGGTTTGAAACTTCCCAGCAGGGACGGACTTGCAGAGAGTCAGAAGGTGGGTAGGGGCTCTGATGGCAGCATTTGAGGCTGTGCCATGGGAGAGCATCCCTGGAGAAGAAAAATCTCTTTAATCTCACCCAAGAAAGCTCAAACAAGACTCAGAGCTTGCAGCAGAAGGAACCAATGAGGAGCTGGGCACACAGTTTTAGGCTAGGACAGCCTGGAAAAGCAAATTTGGCTGAGCCATGGGAGGAGCTGCTTTTTAACCCCCTCAATTAATGGCAGGTAACAGGAACACAGGGATCAGGACCCCCTGTCAATCCCTTCCGTGGGAAGTGTTCTCCCAACCTGCTGCACCAGCAGCACCAAACCTCCAACTTCTGCCTTGGAAACTCAACTTCCAACCTAAAACCTGTGCTCCTAAAACAGGCCCATCCTGACTCAGGGGACCACACTTTTTCTGGGTGGGGATGGGCTACACGTGACCCCACAGACACCAACTTAATTTCTATCCTCACTGGCATATCTTGCTCACACTCACCAAGCGGCTGCACACAAATCCTGAGAGCTGGTGGCCTGGCCAGAGCCCCAGAGAAGGGATGTTGAGTTATACCCAGTGCTGCTCCTGCTTTTGCTGGTAGTTCAGGTAATTTCCAAGCCTTTCAGGGGCTGATTATGCGTGGCAGCTTCTCAGACCTTTAGGAAAGGGCTCCCAGGGCCTGGGATCTGCTGGGAGCAGGGGTGGCTCCCTGGTGCAAGAGGGAGAAGTTGGGCCAAGAGCTTTTTAAGGATTTCTTCCATACACAGGATCATCCCAGACCCCACCTCAGTGCTCGGCACCATGGGCCATCACATACCACTACCCCCAGTTCAGCCCTGTTGGGCATTGCCATGGAACCACCAGCCCCCTCTGGACAGCTGCAGGGCCAAATTGCCATATTCCCATGGGCACTACTAGCCTTTGAACAGCCTCGCCTGGGACCCCCAGGACCCTCAGCCCCACCCAAGGCCCGGGAGGTTATTCAAACTAAGCCGGGGGTGCTAGACCTGCTCTGAAGGAGCTGCTGGTCCTGAGCTGTGAGCGTGCCTCAGGTGGGGTGCTGGCACCTGGGGAAAGTCCTGGGTCTGACACAACCTTCAGGGTGGGCACAGGGCCTGTGTCCTAGTCACCTGATTCTGGGTGCATCTGGGAGTGCCAGCAGACTCTGCTCTGCCTGCTGTTTGCTGGCCCTGGGGAGGTGGTGGGGTCACCCCACCATGCTCTGGGGTCACCCTGAGCTCCCACTCACTTTGCCCCTGTGCCCAGGGCCCTGCTGTGCCCCAGCAAGGGCAGAGGCAGCGAGGCTGGGGTGGCACCTTGCTCACAGCACTGCGGTGACCTTGTTCTTGAGCTGGGAGAGCACAGCCAGGGTGACAGCGGTGCTGACGGGGGGGACACACTTGAGCCAGGGCAGGTGGGATGTTTGGCCTCAGTGTCCACGCTCAGGTTTGATGTCATGAAGGGTTTTTCACCTTGTCAGGCTGCTCCAGGTTTGGTGCAGGTGTCCGACCCTGACAGGCAGTGCTGGGCTGGGCTCTGCTGCAAAATACCAGCTCTGGCACAGAGGGTGTGAAAAGGAGCTCCTAAAGGCCTCCCTTGGCACTGACATCACTGAAGATGGGTGGTTGTAGGTGGGGATGGGCTCCTCCCTCCTGCCCTGCTCCTGCTCTCCTCTCCCACTGTGGCTCAGGGAACATGCCAGCCATGAAGGGTTGGAGTCTTTCTTTCCCCTCTAGCTGAGGAGGAGATGCAGCTCCAAGGCCACAGGGAGACTCCAGCCATGGTTGGCAGCATTCCCTGCCCAGCTCAGCATGACCCCTGTGATCCCACCCCTCAGCTGCTTTGGGATAACTGTGCAACCCCCCCAACCTGGGTTTAGCTGGTCACATGGACTTTTTCAACTACCCTCAGCAAGGTTTTCTACTCCTATTTATCCCTCATGGGATGGTCCAAGTTCCCTCAGGTGCTGGATGCTCTATTGGGTGTGGGAGTCAAAGGTACAACCTCTACCAGTCAAACCCTCTTGGGATGGTGCTGTAGGGTGAGCATCTCCTCTACTGGCTCTGGGAGCATCAGCCAAGCTCTAGTACCACTTACATGGACTGAAATCCATGAGGATTTCTTGTCTCCTGAGTGGAAGCGAGGAGCCCTCAGTGGGAGGTGGTGCCAGGCTGCAGGAGGAGGAAAATAGGGGCCACAAACTCAGCAGGAATTTCCTGGAGGTGGAAGGCAGGAGGAGTGGGACCAGCCAGGGGTTTCCTGTGAGCTCCTGCCATGGTACAGGCACACTGTGGGGATCCTCCCATCACTCAGCTTCTCTCTCCACTAGTGGAAGAAGTCAGTAACTAAATCTTGTACTGGGAAATGGTGCAGGTGAAAGGAGATTCACCAGCTTCCCACCTGCTTTCCAAACCCAGCAGAGGAGCTTGGGAGGGAATCATATCCAACTCACTGTGCCCAAGCACAGATTGGCTGAGGTGCCCAGGCAGGGGAGAGGGTGAGACCAGAAATGAGCTTTATCTTCTGCCCTAAGAAGCTGATTTCCCCCAAGGAACAATCAGCAAATTGCTCACAGCATCCCAAATCCAGAGCTGCTGGTGCTACTGAGGAGCAGCCCCTGCTTTCCCAGACCAAGCAGTTCCGGGAAATAAGGGGTGTCCTGGAGCCCAGCTGGAAGCCCCCAGTCCCTGCAGACCAGACTGGGGGTGTGATTTGGACTGGCTGAGAGGTGACCCCTACAGCTGGCTCCTTCCAGATGTTATCCTTCCCCTCAGCAGCCATCACATCTTGTCAGCTTAGATCCCTGGGGTCCATCAGGGGCAGAAAAGCAGTTTACACTTTGCAAGAGGGTCCAAAAAGAGGAAGTTTGTGTCCAGACGTCACTCCTTACTTCATTTGCAGCAGCTTTTCATGTACGTAACTGTGTCCTCACCCCCACTGTGCCCCAAAATCCCTCGCTCCCTGGGCAGGGGACTGAGCTGTGACAGCCCTGCAGCAAGGTCCAAAGCAGCCTGAAAGTCCACCTGTGCTCTGGGTGGCCTTGCAAGGAGGGACAGGCTGGTGACAGCGGGGTTCCCAGGTGCTGACCACTGCCTGTGATAGGTGTTTGGGTTGGTAAGCGCCTGATACCTGCAGTCTCAGACCCGGAGTCCTGCTTTATGCTCGTGAGAGAGGAGGGAGAAGTCTCCCAGCTGCCACACTCCTTCTCTGGGCCACAGTGGGGCAGAAGGCCAGTCTGGGCGTTGTTTTCTATGGCTGGGTGTTCCCTGCAGGACAAACTTGGATCAGGAATGGGGCCATGGCAGAGATGAGCAGCACTGGTGAGAAGTTGCACATCACCACTTGCAAAACCAAATCAGCCACTGAGGGACCTCCAATACCTCGTGTGACAGGTATTGGAGCAGAGCATCCTACAGGCTGGGTGGTGCATGGAGCAGCAGGAAAGAAGGAAACCTCATTCACCGCATGCCAGACCATCAAGCAAAACCTTGAGCTTGGCTTTGGGAAGAATGTGGCTAAGTGTGTGGTGAACCAAACACCTGAAGACTGGGATTTTGGGTCAGCCATGCAGTAAGCTCAGTTCTGGGCCAAGCTTTGGGGCAGTCCATTTGTTCAGCCCTTGCAGTCGAAGCTCTCACCCCAGTCTGGCTCCCCAGGGTGATGCTGAGCCCTGAGGACCAGACACTGCCAGGGACTGGAGGCTTTTGCAAGGGAACAGAAGCTGTGGTCAGATGCCAGGAGCCAGAGTGGTGCAGAACACCAAAGTGGTATATTGAAAAATCTATTAACCTCAAACAAAAAAGTTCACAAACAAATATCAAAAGAGCAAGAAGTGCCAGATCTCACAGTGACTGCTCAGGACCTTGCTTTGGTGCAGGATCATGGGAATGGTCAGGTGGGGAAGGGCTGGAGGCAGGAGGGAGACACAAGGCAGTGCTAAAATATTGAAAGGAACAACAAAAGCCCTGACTCTGAAGTCAGGGCAAGGTCAGGAGGCAGAGGTGACACTCTGCTGGGCTTGTGGGTGCCTGAAGGAGATTGTCCTGTGGAGTTTGGCAGGATGGATCTGGTACAGAAGAGGCCTGGGAAGGATCTGAGGGTGTGTCATATTTTTGAGCAGACAGAAAGAGGTGGTAGGTGTGAAAGCAGCAGGTTCTCAAAGTGTTGATTTGTGAAACCCTGCCATGGATTGTACTGGAAATCAGTGTGGGATGGTTGAAAGAGCAACAGGACAAACCTGCAGAGGACAGACAGGGCCACCAGCAGCCACCTAACGGTTGAGGGCAACCTCTGGCTCAGGTGACCCTAAATTCCTACTTCTCAATGCCAGAAGTCAGACTGATGTGGGCCATGAACATCTTCAGGAGGGAGAGCAGAGCCTGTAACCTAAAGGGGCTGAAGCTTTGTTGTCTAAAAAGAAAACTCAACCAGCAGAAACTGTGCAGGCGGCTCCTCATGGTGCAGGGAAGTGCCTGCTAGAGCTGGGCCAGAGCTGCTGATTTACTCCCACAAAATGGAGCACGAGCTGCACTGTGAGCACTTGCTGCTCTAATTTATGAAATGCATCTGTGACCACTTCTTACTTCGTTGCCAGCCCAAATGTCTGTGAGCACCACCAGCATGACAAATGTCGCTGCTTTGTGGGAAGGTGATCATTGCTCCAGAGCTATTGTCCAAAGGTTAATGAAATACATTAAAACCTGCTGGATCTCAAACATTCCTTGTGTTTCAAATAAAGCAGAGGGCAGGTCTCCAGTGAGGGTAAATTCTCAGGACGGCACTGAGGCTGATAGGCATGGGAGAAGCAATGCCACTGCCTGCCCCTTCCTTGCGACCTCTGCATCCCAAAGAACTCTGGCTTTACAAATGATCTGGGGCCATGGGAAGCAGCCCAGCCCGCTGGAGGGCCAGGATATCTCATGGCAAAGCATCAGGTGGCAAAATGCCTTGGGGGCTGAAAAGCCCAGGATGTGGGATGGTGTTTCTGGACCCCATTCTCAGGATATCAGCTCAGGGGAGGCCGTGGGCTCACTGCTCCTGCAGCACACGTGAAATGAGTTGAGAGGTCCCAGCCTCGATCCCGGATGGCGCAGAGGGATCTTTGCTGCCAATCAAGAACAGATTTGGGCTGAGCTGTAACTGTGGGGAAAGAGTCAGGCCCTGCAGCCAAGGGGAGCAGAGAGCTGGGTGTCTGGCTGGCCCCGGGGCAGAGCTCCGTGGCTCCCTGGGCTGGGGCTGGATCAGTGACCTGTGTCCCACCGGGAAGGCCCGTGTCCCGCCCCGCTGGGAGCGCTGCCCGCACCTCTCCTCCGGTCCATCTGCAGCTCCTCCTCTGCGAGCTCAGCCAAAGGCAGCTCCACCACAGCGAGCAACTGCCAGGAGGCTTCAGCGAGCAAACACTTCACAGCAAAGTGCAACATAACGTTAAATCACAGCTAAAAATATTCTTCAAGAGCTTTATTAGTAAATGCCACAGTTGGTGGAGTTTGTTTTTTGTTGTGTTTTTTTTTGGTTTTTTTTTTTGCCTTCTACTGCAACATGTTTCAGCTCTAGGAACAGCACTTGACTAAATTGCCTCTAAATCACCACCGCCTCCGAGGGCCGGGCCCCGCAGCACCAGCCCTGCTTAGGAGGATGCCATAAATGCAATTGCCTTGTTACTTTGGGGTTAGCATGAAAACCTCGTCCTGCTGCGAGTCTGGTTTCAAACAAACAGACCCCTATACAGACTTGATATAAATGACAGGTTTTTTACATTTATGCGACAAGAAAATGCTGTAAATCTCAGAATGGTTTGGGTTGGAAGGGACCTTAAAGATGATCTAGTCCAACCCCCTGCCATGGGCAGGGACACCTTCCACTAGACCCATTCAACCTGCCCTTGGACGCTCCCAGGGATGGGGCAGCCACAGCTTCTCTGGGCAAACTGTGCCAGGGCCTGCCCACCCTCACAGGAAACAATTTCTTCCTAATATCTAATCTAAACTTCTCCTTTCTTAGTTTAACACATTCTCCCTTTGACCCATCACTATCTGCCTCTGTAAAACGTTGCTCTCCCTCCTTTTTATAAAGCCCCCTTTACATACTGAAAGGCTGCAATAAGGTCTCCTTGGAGCCTTCTCTTCTCCAGACTGAACAATTCCAACTCTTGCAAGTGGGTATTTTTCCTCAGGGTTTAGCTGATGTGGGGTTTGGGTTCTGTTGTTTCACTTCTCAGAAATGGGGAGCCCTCAGTGGCCCCTGGCACTGGTCATGGAGCTGTGGCAACTTCATCAGGTCCTTTCATCCCACAGAAGCTGCTGCCAGCCCCGGTGGCACCACCACCACCTTTTGTCTCTGCTATGGATACAAATTAAATCCATGCAATAAAAACAAAAAAAAAAAAAAAAAAAAAAAGGAAAAAAAAAAAAAAGAAAAATCAATGGTGATACCCTAATGCTGAAGGAAAAAAGGTGGGGGAAAAAGGCGTGGATGAAATTATGTGTGATCCTCCTCCAGCATCCTTTGGCTGCTCCACGTGTGGCTGCTGCACCAGGACTGCCTGGGAGCAGCGATGCTGCCTTGATCTTCAGAGGAGGAGTCAGGGGATGGGGCTGTGGGAACACAGCACAGATCCCGGCTCTGTTTTGGCTGGAAAATATCCCTGCTGGCCCAGGAATCATGTGTTGCTTTTAATGACTCTATCACCAAAGGAAAATCTTCAATGACGGGTTTTTTCCCCTTTGTGCCCAGCTCATTACCAGAAGGATCTCTCTTGCTCGCTGCCGGTCTGTGTGAGCAGGACACTGCCCAACAAACCAGCCTTTTTCTCCCCAACATAGAAGGCGCTTTGATAAACGCAGGGAGCCCTCGGCCAGCAGCAAGGGGCTTTCTGGAAGCCCGGCACTCGCTGCCTTTGGGAACAGCCGCAGGACTGGCACCTCCAGCCCCGGCGCTCCCAGCCAGCTCAGCTGCGCTTCCCCGCGGGGCCGTGCCGTGTGCCCGGCCGGCCTGCACCGCCTCTCAGGGCGGCTTCTCCCATCTCTGCTGGATGTGCACGCCGCAAAAAGCCAGGCGGATCCAGGGAAGTGGGGGCAGATCCTACCCAGGAGCTGGTTGCAGCCTCTCTGCTCACAGAGACGTGGGAAATGCTGCGGCTCTCTCGCCCGCGGGCGCAGCTCCGAGGGTGCCTTTTTGGATGAGCAGCTCTGCAAAAAAGCATTCTTGCTTTTCTTATTTCTTAACACTTTTGGCTTGAGGGCTGTTGTTCGTAACTTGTCAAGATCTTGGCATCCGTGGCTGATTTGTCATCCGCCATAAAATGGAGGATGAGCATCTTTGGTTCAGAACTGGGCCAAGGCAGACGACAGCTCAAAGCAAAATATGCTTCATCTCGAGTTTTCTCTGTGGACCTCAGCTCCCGGGAATAGGAGCGGACATTTGGGCTCTGAGTTGCATCACGGCGGTCTGTGTAAGAGCCCTTCGCCCGCTCTGCGTTTGCGACAGCAGAGCACAGTGCACATTAACCTTCTGGCTGCCAGAGGGAGTCGTGCAGGACTGACGCTGTCATCCACCTCCCCTGTTCACCTTCCCCCAGCCTGTCACAGTGGGAAGCTACCGAGACACACAAATGCCACCAAAGCACCGTTTCTCATAAAATCATACTGGCAATCTCTTTAAAACCCAACGAGCTGCAGCGTGAGGGGTGTGCCCTGGCACACTGAAGTTTTGAAGATGAATTATTAATCCTGCCCACAGCGCTGGTGCTGCGTTCCCCCCCTCCGGCCCGTGTGCCAGGCAGCCCCAGGCAAAGCGGCCACAAACTTACGGTCAAAAGCATCTTAATCCGCAGGTATTTTATCGCGCCGACACCACCACGAGGCGGCAAGAACTCCAGTTTTAAGCGATAAAATTAAAGCTCCCTGCAAGTAGCGGAATCCCCGAGCATGGAGGCCCCGGCTCTGCAGCTTGGGGGGTCAGGGCTGCCTGCAGCCTGCCCACGGGGGTGCCCCAGGATGGGGGGGGGGGGGGGGG
>JAWWEU010000138.1:18840083-18857070 GCA_035583155.1 Acropternis orthonyx | reverse complement strand
GGCAGCAAGGGTGCTCCAAGCCCGGGGGGCCCCAAATCCCAAAGAAGGCACTAGGTTGGGGGGGGAGGGGGGGGGTGGGCACGTGTGACAGGTG
Source organism: Acropternis orthonyx (assembly GCA_035583155.1). NCBI lineage: Eukaryota > Metazoa > Chordata > Aves > Passeriformes > Rhinocryptidae > Acropternis > Acropternis orthonyx. The sequence continues at coordinate 18,856,976 of JAWWEU010000138.1, read as the reverse complement.
ACACCAGCGTTGTGCCCTGCTCAGCGCTGCCCCATCTGCATCCCCAGCCCCACATATACAGCCTCCCATAATCCCCCCACTGCCCAGGCAGGGGGCCGTGAGCCCTGCCCTGCCCTGGCTGCAGGTGCCCAGCCAACCACGGGCCCAGTTCACCCCTCACAGTGATGTAAAGACGATGGATCCTCCCTCCCCAAGATGCAAGGATGTAAAGTGATGCCCCGCACCCCCACCCCGCCCCCATGGAAGGGTGCAGAGCAGCCAGGTACCCACCCCCCCCCTCCATCCTGGAATGCAAAGTGACAGCACACACACCCCCTCCCCAGCGTCAGGGTGCAGAGAGGCCCAGAGCACCGTGGGGCAAATGTGCCAAACGGTTTGGGCATCCCTTCCCCTCCGCCATAAAAACGTGCAGCGCTGCTTGACCCCCTCCCCTCCAGGCAAAGGTGTAAAACGCTGGTGGGCTCCCCACACCCCCTCCATGCATAGCTGCCAAGTGGAGGGACCCCCCACGCAAAGCAGCCTGGCCAGCCCTCTCCCAGCGCAAGGATGTGAAGGGATGGAGGGCAGACCCCCATCCCCCTGCAGGGATGCAAAGCCGGGGGGGACAGCCCCGCAACACGGGGATGGCAGAGCGGCGCGCCCCCACCCCCGCACGGATGCAAAGGCATGGAAGACCATCCCCCCCAGTGCAAGGATGCAAAGCCCTAAAGGATCACTCCCCACCCCGTGCAAGGATGCACAGCGGTGGGGGAACCCCTCCAAGCAAAGATGCTTCCCCTAAAAGGACGCAAAGCCGCGGCTGCACCGATGCGGTGTCGCCCCCATGCAGCCTCACACACCAGAGACACGGGGACCCCCCACTTTCCCGGTGCCGCGTCATTCCCGCATCCCCTCCGCTCACCTCCGCCGGGTCGGGGGGGCCGCGGCGCGTCTCGGCGGTGGCACGGCGGGGGCCGTGCGGGGGCCGTGCGGGGCCGTGCGGGGCCGCTGCCCGCTCCCCGCTCCGCTGCCCGCGCCGCTCCGCAGTGCGCGCCCGGCGCATGGGCCCCCCCCCCCCCACCCGCCACCGCCCCCGCCCCGCTCCGCCCCGCACGGCCGCCCCGGGGCTCCCCGAGCGGTCCCGGCACCCCGCACCCCGCGCTCACCGCTCAGGGTGAGGTTTGGGGGGAGGGGAGGGGGGGGTTGTATATATAAATACCTAATTTCCCATAGCTTTTCATCCTTTCGCCGCGAGCTGCGGGTTTAGAGCATCCAGCTGGAAATCCTTCAGCTGGCGAGATCGGGAGCAGAAAGGATGCTCTGGTGAGAAAGGGAGCAATTTGGGCATCGTCTTCTCCAGGTTTGGCATTGCCACCGTCTTCTTCATGCTTCTCCTATGCTCTGTGGTGTCCTTGGGTCCGTCTCCCCACGGATCAGAACCATGCTAGGGTGATGGTCGGGAGGTTTGCTGAAGCCCCAAGCAAAGCATCATCTTCCACAGCTTGTCACTGTCACCAACTGCTGTTGCCAGAGGATTTTGAGCCCTGTCCCTGGTCATACCATGGAGATACTCCAGGGTTGGATCCCCTCTGCTCTGGAGCCAGGCTGGGAGGGCTGGAAGTGTTCACCCGGAGAAAAGAAGGCTCCAGGGAGACCTGAGAGCCCCTTACAGTGCCTAAAGGGGCTCCAAGAAAGATGGTGACAAACTTTCTAGCAGGACCTGCGTGACAGGACAAGAGGTGATGGTTTTAAGTTTAAAAAGGATCTGTTTAGACTAAATGTAAGGAAGAAGCTTTTTTACAATGAGGATTGTGAGGCCCTGGCACAGATTGCCCAGGGAGGTGGTGGATGCCCCATCCCTGGAAGTGTTCACAGACAGGTCTTGGAGCAACCTGGTCTAGTGGGCGGTGTCCCTGTTCATGGCAGGGGTGTGGACTACGTGGCCTTTATACATCCCCTCCAACCCACACTGCTCTATGATTCTGTGCCCAGAGCCAGCACTGGACCATGTTCAGGTGCCATTTGATGCAAAGGTTTGCAGGAGCTTCATCTTACTGTTTGGTGGTCTCCTCTCTTTGTTTGGGGTTGGAACCCCCCTCTTTCCATAGCCCCTGGGGGCTCCTTGGCCACAGACCAGGTCAAAGCCTTCAGCTGGAGCTAACAAAACTCAAGAACGGTTTGGGTTGGAAGCGCCCTTAAAGACCATCCAGTTCCAGTGCCCCTGCCATGGTCGGGGCACCTTTTACTTAGACCTCACCTCAGGGCTCTGCCTTTCTCAGGCCACTTCAGCCCACACAAACCTGTTCCCGGGGCTCTGTCCACACTCCAGCCCCAGTGACCGGCAGGGATTTTCCAGGCTGGCTAAGGAGGGACACGAGTGACTCACTCAGGGGCTGAGACTAGAGGAAAACCACACGGTTCTGCCCATGACAGCTGTGCATCCATGCCAGGGATGCCAGCAGAGCCAGGCCAGGCTCCAGCGACCCCACGCCCCTTCCTCAAATCCCTGGCCATGTCCCTGCCCATCCAGGGCAGCCAAGGGGAACTCCAGGCTGGAGGCTGGTGGTACAGCAGAGCAAGGCACTCAAAGAGATAGGTTCTTAAATCCTGGGGTCAGTTCTGGGCTCCTCACTACAAAAAAAAAGACATTGAGGTGCTGGACCTTGTCCAGAGAAAGGAATGGAGCTGAAGAAAGGTCTGGAGCACCAGGAGCAGCTGAGGAAGCTGGGGGGGCTCAGCCTGGACAAAAGGAGGCTCAGGGGGGACCTTCTCACTCTCTGCACCTCCCTGACAGGAGGGGGAAGCCAAGTCGGGGTTCATCTCTTCTCCCAAGTAACAAGCAAAAGGACAAGAGGAAATGGTGTCCAGCTCTGTCACGGGAGGTTTAGATTGGATATTAGGGGGAAATATCTTTACTGAAGGGGCTGTCCCGCCCTGGCACAACTGCCCAGGGCAGCGGTGGAGCCCCCATCCCTGCGGGGATTTAAAAAAGACACGTAGACGTTGCACCTGGGGACATGGGTTAGTCTGTGCTGTGGGAATGGTGGGAGTCAATGATCTTAGAGGGCTTTTCCACCCCAAACAATTCCACGATTCCGTGATTCTACGATTGCTGTAAATCCAGCCGCTACTAGAGGGCAGAGTGAGCCAGGCGAGACAGGTGGCTTTAGCTGTGCAGGAGCCGGGATGTGGGAAACGTGTTCGCTTCCTCTTTCCCTTCCACTGAGGCATGTGGGGGAAGAACTTCAGCAGCACGAGGGATAATCTGTGACATGGTTGGAGGTTTGGAGAGAGATGACTCACGCTTTGATTTCTTTACGGAGAGCTCCAGGGCTGGATTAAGCCGTGCTCGTGGGGAAGGCGCCGCACGGCAGCGCCGAGGCAGCGGGGCTGAGCTCCCGCTCCCGGCGCTCCGGGGCTGCACCCCCAGCCCCCGGCGCCGCTCCCGGGGCCTCTCAGGAAGAGGAAACAGGCCTGGAGGAATGGCGAGGGCATCTCGAAAGGGCCAGCTGCCCTCTCCTGATAACTCACGAGGCTGGAACTTGGGGTATGGCACAAGGCTGGGTCCCAGCCCAGTGCCCATCTCTTTGGCAGGCAGTGGTGTGCTCAGGCAGGTCTGCAGCCCACGCCAGCCCCGACCGCTGCCCCCTCACACCAGCCCCTCCTGCCGGGGTCCCCGGGGACCTTCCTGGAGCAGCCAGGGCAGCATGGCTGCTCAGGCTGGATCCTTTGGACTTCCTTGGCCAGCTATGCTGTCCCAGTGCTGGTGCGTGAACTGGTGCTACCAGAGGGGTTGTCACCTCAAAAGATGAAGTAAAGGTTTTCCCTTGACAGAGCCAGAAGTGCAGCCAGCCAGCGAGAGACAGCCTGATGCTCCTCCCAGGACCATCACAGCCTGTGTCAGCATCACCTCATCGCAGGGATGGGGATTTGGAGGACTCACCTTTGGCCGGGAGGTGTGAGCAGCCCCTCTGCCATGGCATGCAGTGCCCCAGGTGGGAGCTGCCCAACCCTACCTGCAGCCCTCGGTCACCGCCAGCCCTGGCTCGGAGCAGCTCCGGGACTCTCTGCACTGCCAGAGCCAGCAGGAGCAGCTCAGCACATCACAAACCCTCAAACTGCCAGGAGCAAATCCAGTGGGTGTCACAACCACCTCAGGCCTCAGCCCCAGGAGCCCCCAGACCACGTCCTGTGTTCCTGGGTGAACGTCCCCATGCAGCAGTTCGGAGGGCACAGCAAGTGAGCAGGCAGCGTGCCCGGGGTGGCCCACACGGCTTGGCCTTCTGGTCCGCACGCTGCAGGGCAGGGCAGGGCAAGGCAGGAGCTGCTCCTGGGGCAGGCAGGGGGGGAGCCAGGGAGCACAAGCCCCATGACTGTGTGCAGGGACCTTCCCATCTCGCTGCAGCCTCAGGAGGGTGGTTGTGCCATGTGCAAGGGGATATTTTGGCAGATGGTCTGTCCACAGGAGGTCCTTGCAAAGCTTCTCTGCACCTTTACCAGCTACAGATTATGAACTTCTCTCTCCAGGGCTGTGGAGGGGCTTGCTTTATGGCTGGTCCCTGCCATTTCCAGGGTTGCCGCAACATTGTGATGGCAGGGTGCAGGCAGGCAGCAGCACCCACAGACCTGAGCAGCACCCTCAGCCCAGAACCAACCTCTGACCAGGCTCCTCCCAGCTCTGTGCACAGCAGACATGGGGTTTCAGCCAAGTTTATTCCCTGTCCCAATTGCAGGTGGGTCTCAGATCAGCAGTGCCCTCCTGCTCGAGCTCAGGGGAGTGAATCAGCTGCACCAAAGCTTCTCTGCTCCCAGAGCTGCTCGCCCTGGAGATGTTTGGGCTGGCTTTGCCCTGGGCCATGGGGCAAGATCCTGCAGGCCTCCTGGCCATGCAGCTCCTGGAGATGTTCTGGGCTTGCCAAGAGCAGCACGGGGCCAACTTCACGCCATGCTGGAGTTGGGCTGTGCCGCCCACCTTCCAAAGCGAGAAGCTGATGGGGAATTCCCTCTGTGCTGGGGGAATTCACTGTGTCCCCGGGAAGTTCACTCTGTCCCCAGGTAAACTATGCAAATATCAATTGCTACCAGTAAATTGATGAACCGCGGGAAAAACTTCTCCTGAGGGCACATCACAAACCTTTTTGCTAGCGATGCCCTGAACCCCGAGGGGTTTTAAGCAGCTTGGAGTCAGCAATGGCTCCCACATCAGTGGCACTGGGGACAGACAGAGGCACAGTGACACCCAGGTGAGCACCCAAACCCTGTGACTCCAACAGCCTCCACTCCATCACATCGAACTCAGCAAACTAAATGCTGTGGAGTTGGATGCCAGGAGGCTGCCAAAATCTGGCTGCTGTTTGGTTTGGGTTGCAGACCCCCAGCTGGCTCAGGAGGCAGTGCCAGGTGCCGTGCCACCGCCGCACGCGCTCGCCTCCCGCGCAGGCTGCTGCGAGGGCTGAGGTAATCCTGGGTAATTCCTGACTTCCATGGAAATGCCTCCAGGCTGCGATGATTATCGCTGTAATTAGCCTCTCTGATTTTTCTTGGTGTTCTATAAAATATTAATTTACAGCTGGATCCTTGCCTCCTTTGTGTGCCGGCTTGAGCTCTTCCCATCAGCAGAGCATCTCTGGCACCTCGTGCCGAGGTCCCGTGGGGTTACGCAGCAGAGCTGGGGCGGTGCTGGCAGCTGGATAGTGGTTGGGGTTGGTGGTTCTGGGCAGGAACTTCCCCTTCCCCACAGGAACATGCCCTTGTATCTCCTGTTTCAAAGGAAATATGGAAAACCAGTGAAGCACGCTCAGAAAATGCCCTTCACACCTCTTCACCTGGATGGCTGAAGGTGAGCAGGCAGCTATACTGCTCCAGAAGCCCTTTAATACAACATAGCTCCATCCTGTTTCTCTGCTTGGGCCACAAGGAGTGTTTTTGCTCAACTGCGTGGAAAATCAGGTGGGGCAGCAGCCATGGCTGAGCCAGACCACATTCCCCACCCAATCTGAAGGCACTGGAGTGAATGTGGTGCTGGGATTTCCACTGCCAAAATAAAGCCAAACTCGGGACTCAGTGGCTCATGGTGCCCTGAAAACCCACTGCTCACAACAGCACTTTTAAATTGTCTAACTTTTCAGCCAGACTAAGTGGAACCCACTTTAATCTCACTAACAGGGTGGAAAAGGACATCTCTGATATTTTTGATCCTGAACATTGAGAAGGTCAGACAGAGAAAGGATCTTAGAGTGTGCTGGTCCTCTCACTGCCTTCTCCCTTGGGCTCCAGACTCTGCATCCCAGCATCCCTGCCAGTGAGTGACTGCTGCCCTGTCCCTTTAGGCTGCCTCAGAGCTGCTGTTCCTCTGGGATAATGCATTTGTTGGCTCTGTCAGACCAGATGTAACAGCTCTCTCAACTCCAGCTAAAATCTAAAGAAAGCAGCACTGCTAATGACAGGAAGGGGTTGTGCCCAGCATGTGAATGTCTCTGCTGGGAGCTGGTTGCCGCCGGAGATGTTTTCCCAGAACTTTTGGCCAAGCAGCAGATGCTGTCAGCAACAATTTGTCCTCAGGACAGCCCTACATGTCCCTGTTGCCACTGTACAACACCCACCAAAACAAAGCCAGGTTGCAAAGCTGCCCAGAATCTGTTATTCTCCTCCGAGGCCACATCCCGCCACAACCCTTCCCAAGGTGTTTGCAGAGATATTTCCTTTGGGTCACTCCTCCCCTTCTGCAAAACCAAGCCCACATATTTTGTAGGTGCCAGTCCCTTTGGCAGAGGCTCTGGCACCACATTTTGGAGACAAGGACATGCTGCTGACAGCCATGCTTTGCCTGGGTGGCCAGGGCCTCAGCAGCTGAGACATGAGGTGCTGCCTGCCAGCTCTCCAGGGATGTGGGTCCGGAGAGCCCGGCTGTGCCACTGCCATCCACTGCACCCCCTACTGAGCTGGCAGGCTGGGGGCTTTGAGGAAAACCATGTCACAGACACAGAAGGGTGTTTCATCATTGAATTCCACCAGAGAAGAACAGTTTTATCTGTTTTTCCTCAGTATTTCATTCATCTTGTGGTTATGGAGCTGCAGACCCTCTGGGTGGGATGTTCCATGGTCTTAAAACAGGCAGAGCTGTTCCTGCTTGATGCTGCCAGAGATTTCCAGGCTACCTCTCCCTCCTGGATGAAGCCTCCATCATCTCACACAGCCCAGACCTTTAACTCCCAGTTTTTTCAGTCCCTTCTGTGTTTTTACTCCCCAGTCCCACGGGTGTTGTCCGGTCCAGCCCAGTGATGCCTGAGCCAGAAAATGTTCTGTCAAGTCACCGTGCTGCCAACATTCAGGAGAGACACTGTTCCCTGGGTTTTGTGTCTGGCCCAAGATCCACAGAAATATTAACCTCCTGCTTCCCACTCCATGAGAGCCCTCTGCAATCCAGAGGGGAGAGGTCTCCATGACACAGTGTGTGCTATGGCAAAGGGCTGTCCTACCTCTCCCGCTGCTGATTTTAATCCAGCTCCATCTCTGCTACCCTGGGGAATTAGCATTTTGGGGAGCAGCTTCCCTGTGCACTGCCCAGGATACCCCAAACCCTTTCTCTCCTCGAGCTTTGTTGGGTCTTACCAAAACAAAACCAGCAGGCCAGCAACCTCAGTTGGCTTTATGGTGATATGGATATTAAAACTTAGCTGCTTGTTGTGTCGGCAGAGGGCAGTGGAAGATTCTCCCAAACCTCCCAAGCCTCCCCCGGCCGCGCTGTGGAGATGGGGATCCGGGGAGGAGACTCCACCACAGAGGAAGGGAAATAAAACTGCAGTTCCTCCAGCAGCGAGGCTGACCTGAGCGTGGCGTTACCGCTGGGCACGCCGCCGGGGAGGGCGATTTGGGCTCATTCATCGGCGCGGCGGCGAAGCGGGGAGGCGAGGGGAGGAAGCCGCGTCTCCCATCGGTGCATCCCTCTGGCTCGGCTCTTGCCGGCGCTCACACAGACTGCTGGGAGCCAGGGAGAACCACCGCTCCTCATCCTCTGGGTGGGAGGAAGCGGATGGCGATGGAGCTGGCAGTGATTTGCAGTCGGGAGCAAGGCGGGCAGGCCGGGGAGAGGTTTTCCTGGCCGTGACCATGTCCCAGAGGGGCTTCACCAAGCCCGCCGAGCCGCAGCACGTAGACAAAAGCTTTCCCAGCCCGCAGCCCCTGGCCGGGTGCTGCTCTCGGCGGCGAGAGAGGAAGGGAGACGATTCGGCCCTGCTGCCGCCTCCCTGCCGGCTCCGCACCCTGCCCTGTAATTAATATCCCTGGAGGTAAAGAAAGAGCAGCGGGAGGTTGGGATGTATTATTTTACTCTGATAGGAATCTGACACTGACACAGCCATTAGGGGAAAGAAAGAATAATAACTCAGACTTGGCATATATGAAAGTGTAAATACCTTCAGCGTGTGAAAAGACAGGCTTTAATATATTGGTGGGTTTGTAATTATTTATTGAAAGAAGAGAAAAGGTAGATCTTTCTGCAGAACAAGGCAGAGGAGAGTGAACAGCTCCCAAAAGCACCGGGTTTGGGTGGCCGCTGCTCTCGCGCCCAGAGAAGGCGAGGTGGGATGACCCGTGGCCCTGAGAACATCCCGCCGCCGGGGTGAAGTTGGTGGCTCCCCGCAGCAAGTGCCTGGGTTGGTGTTACCAAAATAGTCTCCAAACTTCTCGGGATAGGGGATGCCAAACATGCCACCGGGAAACGCGGAGAGAAGGAAACACATCCCCTGGCCGCGTGTTTCGCCACCTGCTCGGGCGGCTCCCGGGGCTTCGCTGCGGGGCGAGGGGGAGCGGCAGCATCACCCGCCGCGGCCACCGCGAGACGGCCCCGCATCCTGCATCCCGCATCCCCCATCCCGGGGCCGGGGGGCAGCGGGGCCGGGGGGCAGCGGCGGCTCCCACCCGGGCCCCGCGGGGGCGGCGCTGGCGGGGGCCCGCCCCGGGCTGGGCCCGCCGCAGGATGCGGCGGCGGGGGCGGCGCGGAGGGCGATGCGGGGCCGCGGCCGGGCCCGGGGCCGCCTTTGAGCCCCGCGGGGCGGCGGGAGGGGGGCGCGGGCGGGCGGGCGGCCCCCGCCGCAGGTAGGGGCGCGGGGGCCGAGCGGCGCGATGGAGGAGGAGGAGGAGGATGGAGGCGGCGGAGGGGAGGCGGGGAGTGAGGCTGCGGCAGGAGGGGGCGGGCGGGGGGGCCGGCCGGGGGGGGCGGCGGGCATGTGGGACCGGCTGCGGGGCAGTCGGGCGGCGGGCGGCGGCCGGAGCGCGGCCGCGATGGCGCAACGCGACGAGAAGGTGCCGGCGGCGGCGGCGGGAGAGAGCGAGCCCGAGGCCGGGGCCGGGGCCGGGGCTGGGACTGAGACTGGGACCGGGACTGGGACTGAGCAGGGGCCGAGCGGGGCCGCCGCACCCTTCCAGCCCCCCGAGGGCGGCTTCGGCTGGGTGGTGGTCTTCGCCGCCGCCTGGTGCAACGGCTCCATCTTCGGCATCCACAACTCCTTCGGGATCATCTACATGATGCTGCAGAGCGACCTGGGCGAGGAAAATCAGGACCCGGCGCTGGAGTTTAAAACAGGTACGGGCTCCATGGCCCTTTCCCTGGGCCGGGCAGGGCGGGCGGGGGGTGCCCGAGCGGAGCGGGGAAGGTGCGGGGAAGGTGCGGCGGGGGCGGCCGGCGCTGCCTCCCGGAGCTGGGAGCTCCTTGTCGGCTCTGTTGAACCGCGATTGCTCCCTGCCCCCTCCATCCTCGTAGCCGTGGCTATATTTATCTCCGACAGCATCATGTGTTTCTAAGCTCCGATGTACTCAATTAAAAGTAATTCGGCTGAAAAGCACGCCCTTAGCCTGTCTTGCCGGTGTGTCTCGGGATAAGGAGAGCAGCGCTGGTGAATCAGCTGCTGAGTGTGAGCCACCCCCTCTAGTTTTCATTATTATTGGTGTATTTTGTAGGTTTCCAAGCTTTATGTCTGTCTGCCTTGTTGGCCGGGGGTGGCTGCAGGAGAGCATCTGCCTCGCCGACACGCTTCCTCCAAACCGTGTCCATTCAGTGGGAAAGCCGGCGTAGGGCCGGGCTGGCAGCGCTGCCTGCGCAGTCACGCCGAGGGCAGCACGGGGTCTTCAGCAGTTAGCGTCCCTTAAAGGCAAGATCCTTGGACTGCATCCAGTTGTGTGTTTTGGTAGGACCTACAAGCTTGGCCAGGATGCAGACTGGGTAGTGTTAACACGGAGAAAAAGAACGTTTCTTGCTGCCAAGACCCCACCGTTGAAGTAGACTTGACAGAGGGACACCAGCCTGCTGGGATGCTGGTCGCAGTCGGACACTGGTGTCGGGAGGCCCAGCCTTGTCCCAGGTCCCACTGTCGTCCCCAAAAGATCATATCCATCCCTGTGGCCCACCTTGCTCTTATCTGGCGGGTGGAGACAAGCACTTGATGTTGAGGGAACCTGCTTGTGGTACTGTCCTGGCTCTGGATGGGATGTGGGCAGCAGCCAGAAACCAACCCAGGAGTGTGTTGCAGAGAGATGAGTGCCAGGGTTGTGCGAGGACCTTAAAGCCTTGTTTTGGGGACCAGCATTGCCCGCCGTCCCTCCCTGAGCAGACGCGTGACTGGTGAGCGCGCCAGGATGAAATTCATTACAAGATACACCACATCTCCAGATCACAAATTAACTTTGTGATACTTTACCAGAGAAACGATGTGACCATGTAATTACGGGCAGTAACGGAGTGCGCCAAGAGCAGTGGACGTGTGGCCGCTTGTAATTAGGGTGATTGATGGGCTGTTAGTGTGTGTGTGTGTGTGTGTATGTGTGTGTGTGTGTGTGGTGTGTGATGCCCAGGAAGCTCATCGTGTAGCTCTCTGTTTCCTGCTCCCTGTGATCGTATCTAGAAAGCCTAAGGCAGAGCTCAAAAGGTAGAAGCGGTAACAAAAGAAATGAAATACTGCGAGTTCTGGTGGTTTAAAGGCTCCGTGCCCAAGACAGAGGTTGTAGGAGTCAACATCTGTCTCTTGCTCCTGCCATCTATTTATTTAAGGCTATGACCGCACAGAGGCCTCGAAAAAGAAAGATGTGTGGGTGTGCGAGGTGAACCCGGGCTCGGTAATTAAATTGCCTGGGTGACGAATATATGCATTTTTGGTCTGGGTGCTTAATGAAGAGGCCATTAATAACCCCTGCTGGGTGCTCTGTGCTGGTGGGTTGCGGTGCGGGGGCTCCGGCGGCGGGGGGAGAGGCGGCGGTGACGGAGCCCATCTGCGGCACCTCCGGGGCTGCAGCTGCACTGGCTGGGGCCGAGGGCAGGGGGTGCAGCGTGGGGGCCCCCCTCCAGCCCTTCCTCCCTCGCTCCCACCCCTCCCCGCTCAGCATTGCATAATTTCCCCGCGGCGCTCGTTTGCGTGCAAACATAATCAGGGAAATATTGTAGCTCCTTTCCAAGCGCTAAGTGATATGGTCTTCCTGAAAAGACTGGTGATGTCTGTTTGTCCTCCGTCAGTCTGATCCTGCCAGCTGCAGGCAACAGCCGGACCCCAGGGCGCCCCTCATCCCCCGCCAATCGGCAGCAGGCTGGGGGGATGAGGATCGACTCCCTGTTCCAGCACCGGCATCCACTATGGCTGTGGGCACGGCTTAGCCCTTTGTGCCTGCTCTTAAATCTCCCCTCTGGTCTCGAGGAGGTGGGTTTGTATCAAAGAGGGTATTTGGAGGCAAAACGGGGAGTAATGCTGTCAGATGGTGAGGCATCCCTTTAAAAATAGGGTTATGTTTATGCTAAAGCGGGTGCTAGTCTGCACTAAACAATAGCCGCCCCAGCTATAATTATCAAGGTTTGTTTCTTGTTTGCATTGGTCACGTTTTCTCGCTTTTGATCTTGAGAAACGCAGGATCTGTGGAGTTCAGGTCTGGGGTCAGGCTTTGAAAACAAACCCTCTCGCAGCAATGCATCGAATGCATAGGGTCGGTTCTTTAAAGAAATATACTGTGCTGCCTGTATCAACAAGCAGCGGCGGGCTGGGGCGGGCGGGTCGCTGCGACCACCGCGTGCCCCTTCCCCGCGGGACGCCAGAGCCGGGACCTTTTCAAGGCACACTCTGTGCTTTCGGGTTTGTTTTCTTTCAGGGGGAGCAGGGGAATGCTCAGACCGGAATAAAAAAAATAATATACGTGTGAGCACTCAGCCAAGGGGGAAAAAAAAAAAGCCTCGTTCTGCTTTGCTGGAGAGGTGTTGAGTGATGCTTGAGAGTGTTTGCTGGGAGATGAATGGTGGCGTTTTCCTCCAGTTGTGTGAGGCTCGTTCTGGTGCTGAGAGATCTCGTTCTGGTGCTGAGAGATCCACAGGGCATGGCCACCCTGGTGCTGGTCCCACAGGGTGCAGGCTGACACTGAGCCAAGGGACAGATGAGCCATCCCAGCACACTCATCCTCCCCAGCTCCAAAAGCCCATTTGAGTGACAGAACAGTCCTGGTAAGCATTAACTGGGCATTGACCTTAAATCAATGCCTGCTCTGTTGCTTCTTGGATGCTTTCCCAGCCTCGGGAGAGGTGAGCACAAGGTGACCTTGACCCTGGCCGGGGCTCTGCCCTCAGCCAAGGATGTCCTGCTTGCACCTGAGCCACCTGAGGATCCCAGGGGGTTGCTCTGGCATCCTTGGGAGAGCTGGGAGGGTGACACTTCTTGGTGCATCTTGTTCCTCCAAAAGCATCCTTGGAGCCATGCTCAAGGTCTGGTGAGCCCCAGTGGGACAGCCTGCATGGGCACGTGGATTTTTTTTTTTTAATGTCTGTTTATCTTTCTCTTCTCCCCTCCTCTGCTTTGTGTCAATACCCCAGGTATAGATTAACTCCCTTTGATTAATATTTAATGTTTTGGTTCCTGGAAATGAAGCTGCAAGCACTTGGAGAGATGGCCTGAGGAGCTGGTCTGGTTTGGCTGCAGCTCCTCTGAGTGCATCTGTGTGTTCCCTGCAGGAACTTGGGGAGCAATTTCCCCCCTTTAGTCCAACTCCAGACATGAGGCTGCTGCAGCTCCCTGTGCCTGGGAAAGCTGGACTGGTGCGTGGACCATGGTCCTGGACTTACCATATCTTGAGGCCGAGGCATAGGTGATGTCAGCCAAGGCATTCCTGAATTTCTGTCTATTTTGGTAGGAAGTGTCTTCATGAGCACTGATTTCACATCCTTAGGACAGGTGAGCATAGCTGGAAAAGGCTATTTTTACTCCAGCATTGTAATGGAGGCTTGGTAAGAAACAGTGAGTTTGTTCTTGGAGAAAATGAAGCATTTCAGTGCTAACAGTCATAAAAGAGATGGGAAGGAGAAGCCATGGATTGCTCTCTGGGCTGAAGAAAAATCCAAGGGTGGGTGTGCATGGCTGGAGCTTGAGGAGCTGAGATGAGAAACCCCAAGGCGAGAGTAAATCACAGAATGGTTTGGGTTGGAAGGCACCTTGAAGACCGTCCAGTTCCAGTTTCATCCCCCTGCCATGGGCAGAGACACCTTCCACTATTCCAGGTTGCTCCAAGCCCCGTCCAACCTGGCCTGGACACTTCCAGGGATGGGGCAGCCACAGCTTCTCTGGGCAACCTGTGCCAGGGCCTGCCCACCCTCACGGGGAAGGATTTCTTCCCAGTATCCCACCTAACTCTGCCCTCTGGCAGTCTGAAGCTGTTCCCCCTTGTCCTGTCACTCCGGTCCCCTGTCCAAAGTCTGACTCAATTTCTCTGGGAGCTCCCAGAGGGCTCTAAGGTCTCCCTGAACACCCCCAGCTCTCTCAGCCTGCCTCCAGAACAAGAGGTGCTCCAGCCTCTTTGTGGCCTGCTCTGGACTTGCTCCAGCAGCTCCATGTCCTTCTTTTGTTGGTGGTCCCAGAGCTGGATGCAGCACTCAGCAGGGGGGATTCTCACCAGAGCAGAGCGGGAGAATCCCCTCCCTCAACCTGCTGGTCATGCTGCTTTTGATTGCAAGAGGTAATGCTTGGAAATGATCCCAACAAAGCTGCGGTGGGGGTCATTGCTGGTGCTTGGGAGGCTCCCATCCCCTGAAGGTGACACTGTGGTTGTCACATTCTTACCCAAATCTGCAGAATTTGGGGCTTTTATTAGTTGCTGGGGAGCTGTGCTGGCCCCATTTCACAGATGCTTTGGCTGAGGGTGCTGTGGACCTCAGCATGCCTGCGGCCTTTCCTGTATCCGTCTGGGTTTCCAACACTCCTCCTAACCCCATGGAGGGATGCACTGACACGAACAATATTTACGTAGCTCAGATGGGGATGTAAATCCAGCAAAAAGAGATAAAAAATATGTTTTTATTAGCCAGCCCTGCTAGCTGGGCAATACAAAGGGCACCACGGAGCTTTCCCAGCTTTACTGGGGGAGTTCCCGTGTTGGGATGCCAAATGTGCCAGCACCAGGCTCTGTTTTGGGAGCTGGAGCTTGTGATCACAGGGAAATGGGTGAATTTTAGAGGAACTGGGTTTTTGTTGCCTGAGCTGATTGCAAGGTGCCGTGTGAGATAAAGCAGCCTGAAAGGCAAACAAAGCCCAGTCATGTTGTTAAACCTGGTTCTTGGGGCTGTCGGGAGCGATTAAGGTTATTAGGAGGCCGGAGTGCTGTTTCTAAGGGAGGTTCTTGTTTTTCAAGACTGCAGGGGCCCTCTCAGCCAGCACACTTGCCATTTTAGTGGGGGTTTATTTATTTTCAAGTGTCCTCCACCAGCCAGCCAAGGAGATGCTGCAGTCTGAGTGGTGTTTCCTGGTGGCCATTGTCCTCGAGTGGTGGCAGCTCCCATGACCCCGCTGTGGCATGTGAAGAAGTGGGTGGGACATGGAGTTTTGCGGTTGGTTTGGAGTTTTGGGGTTTTTTTGCTCCTGTTAGCTGCAACTGAACAAGCAAAACCACCTTCCATCTTGCAGGGTTTTGATGGTAGGTTAAATTTTGAAGGTGCCAGGTTGCAGCCCCATCACTGAGACTGGGCTGAGAGGAGGAGGAAGAGGATAAGGAGGCATTGGAGGGTGAAGGGGGCGATGCTGCACGGCGTGGGACTGGGATGGATGTGGAGGTGTGAGGTGAGATGGGTGTGATGCCATGCAATGCTGCGGGGCTGTCGGGGGCAGCAGCAAAGGAACGGTTTCATTTCCTGTTTTGTGGAGAAGTCCAGAAGTTTGACAAGTCACCCTTTAATTTCCTTAAGAACCCTCAGCAGCTGGAAGCCAACCATGACCTCAGATAGTTCACATCCAATACCTTAAAATAGACCTAATCCATCAGGTTGGGTGAAAGTCTATAGCTGGGAGGCGCCACTGACCTTGCTGGCAGTGCCCGCTGGGCAGGCTGTGCATAACTCATGTGGGTGTTGCCACCCACCTGTGCCCCAGGACAGCTCCTCTCCCTCCCTCCCTCCTTCCCTCCCTCCCACCTCCTTATCAAACATGTGTCTGCTCATGGGGTGACCCCATCAGTCACCCCATCCCACCATCTACCAGCCTTCCAAAGAATCTGGTGGCACGATGGGGAGCATCAGGGTCAGTGGATATGGAGCCAGGGCCACTGAATTCCCTGTGGGGTTTGTAGGGACGTTTGGGGAAGGAGGAATTACCTGAGATTCCACCTTCTCAAGGCTGATTTTTTTTATCCCGTGGTGTGCTGGGGGGAAATTCCCACTGGGGACGTGGGTGGCAACAAACAAACGCTGCTCCTGCCGTGCTAACGGGGATCCAATCCTGCCAGGATGGTGACATTGGTCGCCACTTCACTTGATGGGATTTGGATCAGTTGGCACCATCTCGACACAAGGCCGGGGTAGCCTTTTGCTGTTCTGTCCCGGTGACTCCTCGGGATCTCGGCCAAGGCAGCGTGGCAGTGCCAGCAGTGCCAGCAGTGCTGCGACAGCGCGGCCGGCGGCGACCTCGGCGGTGTTTGGGTCGGTGCCACGGGCGCTTCCTCTCACCAATCTCCCCCAGCGTGGGCTCCCAAAACTGTGCCCCTTCCTGGAAAGAAGTGAGGCTCCACCCTGAGTCAGTAATCGTGGAGTAGGTTGGAAAAGACCTCCAAGATCATTGAGTCCAACCACACTGGGATTTTGCCCACCACACTGGTGTCTGGGTGCCATATGGAATTTTCTGGCACATCACCAAGTACCTCAGTCTGTCCCGCTCACTTTTTTTTGGAACGATGACCCCTCAGGGGTTTCCTACAAGCTGGGCAGAGCATGAAGGAGGCCAGCATTTCACAAGTGGGACAATGGCCAGGCACCCACATCTTGCAGCCGGCACTTTCCCTGAGGGATCGCTTTTCCCCGGCTTTCCACAA
This sequence comes from Acropternis orthonyx, assembly GCA_035583155.1. Lineage (NCBI taxonomy): Eukaryota > Metazoa > Chordata > Aves > Passeriformes > Rhinocryptidae > Acropternis > Acropternis orthonyx. Next base: position 18,840,683 of record JAWWEU010000138.1, on the reverse strand, counting down.
CCATGAGCGTGTGTATCCATGGCATCACCATGGCAATGGGTGGCAAGAGGACTGGGCACCTCCTGTACACCGATACAACACGCGTACAAGTATGCTGCTGCACCCGTCAGAGCGGGGATTTGTTGGGTTTTCCCCTGGTCTTCCTCAAAGGATTGATTATTCCCCATTGCCAGGCAAGGAGATGCTGCCTTTTGGCCTCCAGCCCTGCGGGAAAAGGCCTGGTGGAGAGGTGTGTGCCAGGCTGGGCACTGCCGGGAGCCGTGCCCGGCCGTCCCGCCGGGTGCTGCCCGTGCCCGCCGCGGGCACCGCAGCGCTCGGCTCTCTCCGGGCTCTTTCCCTGCATCCACAAACAGTTGGGGCGGTTGCAAAACCCACATGACATGTGCTGGGAATTGCTGCAACACGCTCGCAGGCGCGAGCCATTCCGATCTCTCCCAGGCACCTCGTACAACAGGTCCTGCCAGCTGCCGGGGCCAGCGGGGCTGCCGCGGTGCCCGGCCCGCCGCCCTGCCCGCCGCCGGGGCGGCTGGCACAGCACCGCGTGCCATTGCCCGTTTGCAGGGGTGGGGGGGGGGGGGGGGGGGGGGGGGGGGGGGGGGG
>JAWWEU010000138.1:18818674-18839983 GCA_035583155.1 Acropternis orthonyx | reverse complement strand
CCCTCAGACATTACCTGATGTGAGAGCTTCCCCTGCCCTCAGCACATCCCTGGAGAGCGGGGTGAAGCGTGGGGAAAACCCTTGGGAATGGTTGTCGGGTCACAGCCCTGTGCCTGTGCTGAGTTGTTTTGCTGGAACTCATCTTGGGCATGCCTGGCAGCTGTGCCATGCCATGCCATGCCATGCCATGCCATGCCATGCCATCCTCTGTGTGCTCTGAACAACCTCCTGGGCTCGTGTGGGATCACCAAGAGGACATGGTGGCGTAAGGGCAGCTGAGCCCCATCACTCCTTTGCACCTTTGCTTTGCATACACTCCAGGGGAGCTCCATGCTGGGGATATCCTGTACCTACATCCCTGCATCCCACAGGGTGCAGAGGGAAGAGCATGGCAACACACTGTGGTAGCTCCTGGCACTGCATTCTGGTGTCCCAGTGCCAGATGGAGAGGGTGTTTTGGGGTCTGTTCTCCCAGCAGTGGGAGAATCTGCTCTGCAAAACTTTACATTGGACGAGGTAAGCTCACCAGATCCTGCTTCTCCCCATCTTTTGGAGGGGGTGTTCGGCTCTGGGTTTGGATTTAACAGCTCAGTGATGGTTTTTGGCTTGCTTTGTCAAAGCCAAGTTGGACGGGGAGTTGAGCAAACTGGTCTAGTGAAGGCGTCCCTGCCTATGGCAGGTGTTGGAACCGGATGGTCTTCAAGGTCCTTTCCAAGCGAAGCCATTCCATGATCCCTGCCGAGCAGGGAGCGGGGCCAGCAGCTGCCTGTCCCGGGGCGGGGAAGCCCCGCGCGCTGCCGGAGCGGCACCGACCTCGCTGCATGGGCTGACTTGTTGGGGTTTGCCTCGAGCAAACACCGGGGCCCTTCTCGGGGAGGAGAAACAACCCTACCACAGTGCCTGCAGCGAAGGAACCTGCTCTGAGCACCCACCCCATCGCCCCATCCCAGGGACCGGTTGGGCCAGGGACCCCAGGGCATGCAGCTGCCCTACCCAGCGGCATCCCCAGAAGCCCTTTTCTTGGCCATCTCACATCAGGCACCAAAACAAAGCTTTTGTTTCAAGCTCTTGGCCTTAATCTGTCCACCCGCGGATCCTGTGCGTAAAAGGGAGACAAAATCCTTCCCTCTCAGGGGATGTTGAAGCTTGCCAGGAGCTGGGGGTTTTGGCTGGAGGGTTTGTACAAACTCTGAGCAAAGCAGTGGCAGCTCAGTTAGTAAAGGTGGAGCCCACTGAGGTGGGAGTCAAGTCTAATGGCAGCTCCTCAAGGGAGGGCTGTGCCTCCCGTGCTCCGTCTGAATTGGGTCCGATGGAAAAGAATCATCTGTGATTAAAAATTGGCGGTAATTACATAATGGGTACGCACCAGATGATGCCCAGACAAGCTCCCTCCTGGGATTTCCCAACTTTTGGAGTGTTTAGCTTTGCAATCATCTTAAAGAGCTTCCTTCTACCATGGAGGGGGTGGCAATTATTGATATTATGGCAGCACCCGGCACAATTGCACAAGGCTCAGCAGTGGCACCGTGGCCACCAAGAGCCAGGTTGTGGCCACCCTCCCTCCTCTGATAGCTCTGGGGCATCAGCAGGCATGAGAGGTGGATCTCCCCATTCCATCCCCAGCATCACAAGGACAATAAAAAAATAATAAAATAAGAGAGAATTAAAAAATAAGAGAGAAAAGCTGCTTTTTGGGTCTGCTGGTGAAGCGAGCGGGGCAGTTGGGCCACGTGGTCACTCCGTGACCGGTGACGAAAAGGCAACGTCAGGATGTTCTTGATGGTGGGCCAGCTGTTAATCCATGTGTTTTAGCAAAACCCAATTTGTTCCTTAAGATTTGTGGAAGCCAGGAGAACTAGGGGTGTGGGGAGCTTGCCTGGGATTAAACCTGCCTGACAGCCAAGCACGCCAAGCTCGTGAGCCCAGGGAGAGCTTAATTAAAGTCAACGGAGAAGCGTTTCCAAGAAAATAATACGGGGTATTTAAATGGGATATTTTTGTTCTGGGCCCAGAATGTCTCCTTTCGCCCTCTTCGGTGTCAGCTTTAATAAAACAGAATGAGATCTCCAAGAAAAACAAATTGGAGCTCTTAAAAGGAGCTGCGGAGATAAAAATCAGTAACAGTGTTGCTGGTAACACCTTGGGTTATTAAAACGGAAAGAATGCTAACGATGCGATTTGCATGGGCCTTTCTTGTGGCTGCTCCCCGGCAGGAGCCCGCTCGCCCTGGCAGGGAGAGGGGCAGGGGCTGGCTGCCCCTCACCGTGGCCCCTGGGCTGGGGGTGCAGGCAATGGGTGCCTTTGCTCTTCCCTGCCCGGGTGGATTGGGGCGTCTTTGGGAAACGGTCACGCGGGGCGGGGGGATTTGGAAGGGCTTTATGTTTCTTTCCTCGGGCTTGTGGGGTCAGGAGCAGTGCTGAGGTCAAATACTAGAAGGCTTGGAAAAAGAGCAAGAATCAGGATTTCAGGGACTCAAAACTGGGTTAAATCAGGGCTGGCGGTGTTGGAAAGGACGCCACAGGCCATCAGAGCTCTTTCACAGGTGATGGACAGGTGGATGGAAATACCGAGTTGGATTTACCATGTGGCTTTGCTCAGCACACTGAGGTGCCGTGCTGAGAAACTGGGGTCACCTCCTCCAAAACCTGATCCCACTGGCGTGGCTGAGTGTGCCAAATCCTGTCCTGGAGGGCTGACCTGGCCACTGGCAGGCCCTGCTGGCTGCCTGGTCACACACTGCTCCCCAGGATGCTGAAACAGGAATGCGGGAAGGGCTGGGGAGCAGCTGGTGGTGTGTGTTTGCACTTTGGTCCCTCCCCCATCTTCTACCTTCCCACAGCCAGAGCAGATTCAGAACTGCCCCTTTCATTCCGTGTGCTCCCATCCTGGCCAGAGCTGACCGTCTCCTGGCTGGAACCTTCCAGCGTGCCCACCAGGGATGGAAGTGGGCAGTGCACAAGCACGGGGCGATGCTGCCGCCCCAACTCTGGGGTGAGGAAGCCCGGTGCTGCTGTGGGGTCCTGTCTGTCCATCTGTCTGCCAAGCAGGAGGATGCTTTCGGAACAGGGTGATACCATCAGCCCCATAAACCCAACCAACGGGGATGCAAAGGCCAGCTCCTGCCTTGCTGCCATGCCCAGCTCCATCAGATAAGGCAATTAGAGCTTTATCACTTAACTGCAGAGGATGATAATAGGAGTGGTATTGAGATAGGCTGTTGCCAAGGAGAGACTATAGGCAGAGTTGGGTTTTTATTTTTTCTTTTTTCAAAATAAACTCTTTGGGGCCTCAGCACTGCTGGAGGTTTGAGGTCTTTGTGGGGCTCCTCCTGCACTTACCCCACAGTGTCCCCTCCTTATGGGGAAATTCAGCATTAAACAAAAGCTGCGCTGACCACCCCAGTGCCAGGAAAGCTGGTTCACAGTCTGTGAGAAACCAGCCTGGGAGGGGAAAACGCAAGGACTGACAGAGATGTTGACAACCACTTTCTGGACAGCTTTTCCCTCACACCTTGGGAACGTGATTTCAATCCCTTGCAGGTTTTTCCTGTCCCGCTCGGCAGGTGTGGGGTGCACTCTTGCCACAGCACAAGGGCACGGAGCTGACGCTGAGTGTGTCTGGGTGACCTTGGGAGGGACAGCCCAAAGCCCTTCACCAGGCCCTCCTGCTCTCCGTGTCGTGTGTGAAATGCTTGACTGATGCCCTGGTTTCATATTTGGCAACTTCCCCGGCCCGCTGGGGTGGTGTGGGAGAGGTGAGAGAGGCATCGGCCCTGATATCCAGAGTTCTGCTTGTCTCTGACTCACGTGCTCTCAGTTTTCCACTGTCCCCGTGGAACCCTGTGCCATCGAGGTGGCCGAGCTCTCCCAGCACAGGATTTGGGGCATTTCCCAGCCAAAACTGGCCTGGCAGGAGCTTTTGTACCTTAAAAGTGTGGATTTTGAAGACCCAGGGTGGGTTTCTCACCAAGAACTGAAGTTTTGCTATGCTTGTCCCGATGTCTGCAGGGCTGGGTGATAAAAACTCAGGTCATCTGGGGACAGGGAATGGTGTCACAGGCTTTTAAAAGGGAGAGCTAAAAATCCCTTGAGATCTGCATTTTAGGAGAAGGCCTTTATTAAGGGAGATTCATATAAAATCAAATATGTTGCCCAAAGCTAAGAAATCATAAAAGGTTTTTTTTAAAGCTGTTAAACTCTGCCCTGCTTCAGTTCATCAACCAAAGCGCGAACCAAAGAGCCTGGAGAGGAGGTACTTGAGGTCCTGGTTTGACCCCTGTGACTGGCTGTTAACTCCCACTGGCCCATCCTAATCTACATCCGGAGATAAGATTAGCCTCTTGTCTGCTTTTCAGAGCTTGTTTTGCCCCCTTGGGACAGCATCATCCAGGTTTCCCAGCCCCACCATCTGCAGCATCCCCCCCGGCCAGTTTGTGTCCCACTGGCCTCATAAACAAAAATCCCCACAGAAAGCAGTTTTTACTGCAGGGAGACTTTTTCTTCTCTATGAAGGCAAATGCTTAGACTTTTATTGCTGGATGAAGAGGAAAGAAGGAGGAAAAAACAACCCCAAAAGCTGTTGGGAAGATGATGCGAGGCAGAGCAGCACAGAAAGCAATGTCTTTGGGGATTTTAATTTTTCCTCTGCATCCTCTTCCGAAGCAGGAATTAGCTGTTGCAAAATGTCAGGCAGAGCTGGGTGATTCCAGCCCCTGGACACGTGCTGGGGCATTTTGCAGGAGATAACTCTTGCTTTATAACCCGCCTGTGCCGGGACAAAGCTCAGGCTTCCTCTGAACGTTTGAATTTGGGAAGGTGATGAACGAAAATAGCAGGATGCGGGGCTGGTGTGGAAGCAGCAGGTTGTTGGCCGCGTTCCCCATTAGTCAGGGCTGGTGACGAGCCGATCTCCTTTTCCATTTTCTTATGAATGAATCAGTTTTGGCTTGGCCGGATGGTCAGACTGGTTAAACGAGAAGCAGCTGGTATCAGTCTCATTAGCAGCAGAGACAAAAGTGAGCCTCTCCCTGGCTCGGCAAACCCCACGTGATCCCCGACTGGCCCGCGGCCTCCACGACTGGCGGCAGCACCGGAGCCCCCAAGCCCTGACTGGTGGGGATTTGGCTCCTCTGCCACCCCATCCCTGCCACCTCTGTGCCCCTCCCGGCTCCTGGACACGCTGAAGTGCCGTGGTCACGTCACACCAAGTGGTGGATGCACGCAGGGACCTGCATCTGGAGCCTGCCGCTCTCTAGTGTGTCTGTCCTCGCTCGGTGACACAGCACGGATATTTCTGGGGGCAGTTCCAGCTTCAGCTTGCCTGTGGTCACTGCGGGGAGCACAGCTTGGCTGTGTTTACCATTCCAGTCCCAAGGCAGCCCCAGTGCGGAGCTGGTCCTGGGCCAGCGGAAAAGGCCGGACTTTTTGCCACAATTTCAGATGGAGCGGTTGGGACCATAAAATCACAGACTCATAGAATATGCCGGGTTGGAAAGGACCCATCAGGATCTTTGAGTCCAACTCCCAGTCCTGCCTGTCTGTAATGCCACTGCCTTGTGTGTGCACCAGCTCTCTTGGGCAGCGGTTGCTCTGTGCCAGGATCGCTGCAGAGGCTGAGCAATCTCATGATTCTTCAGTAAACAGCATCCCCAGGGCTGTCACGAAGCATGGGTGGCTGAAGTCCTCCAGGACATCTCCACAGGTCAGAGCTGGGAAGAGCAGGGGGGTTAGATCCACCCTACGCTGGGGGTTTTGCATGCCAGGGCTGCCTGTGGCCACTCACATCCGTCATTACCCCAAAATCCTGTCAGGCTTCAGCTCTGCACTGCTGAATCCACTTGGCACCTGCTTTTCCCTTTGCCCCTGGGCATGGATGGGCTTTATAGAAGAAACTGGAGCTCAGACACTTCAAAACAAGTCCGGGGACTGTGGTGTGTGTTCCCTACAGCAGTCCCACACCTGGCACCTGAAGAGACAGGGTCGTTGTGATTCCTGCCCCGACCCCAGGATGCCATATTTTCATGATGAGGAAGAGGAGGCTCCCTGGCCATGGAGGAGGGATGTGTGGCTTTTAACCCCAACTCACAGGGCCAAATCTTACTCAGTAACTGACAAAAACCTTCATTAACCTGCCCTGTTATTTATTCTGATTTCAAAGCCCTTGATGCAGCAAAAGCAAAGGCATTTCCCCAGAAAAGCACATTAATGTTTCACCTGCCTTCGGAGCCCTTTGCCACTGGGGCCCTTTGATTGGGGGCAGGGGGGGCTGTCCCCGGTTCCCCCCGCTCTCGTTAAACATTGCGTGGCTCCCAGGGAGCCCCGGCGTGGCTCTGCCCGTGGCCGTCGCGTGGGATAAAGCCCGGGGGGGGCCCTGGTTTTTAATATATATGTATATGTGTGCGCACACAGGCGCACCGTATGCACGTATTTGTATGTGGATCAGGAGCCCTGTTCGCGGCACAGCGGCAGGAGCTGGAGGCTCCCCAGGGCTGGGTTCCCGGGATCATCCCGCAGCGAATCCCCACGCCTCGGCCGTGGCTCTTCTCCACCCTCCCGGAGCACCAAAGGGCAGGGCTGGCCCTTCCCTGCACTGTGGGGCGGCTGCCGAAGCCACCCTGTGTCTGAAAAACTTTCAAATGAGAGCAGGTCAGCCAAAAGTGACAGCCTGTTGGCAAAGGGGTGTAACCTGTTTCTTGCTGGGGAATAAAAAGGAATTAAATAAAATATTGCTGTTTTTCACTTTCCTTTAGCGATCAGATTTGCTTAATTACAGCCTGGTCTGTTTTGCCGAGATCTCCAGTTGTTTTCAAATGTGGTCTTTAATGTAAGGAAGCTCCAAGAGATTAAAGTCACATGGATATTTTACCCCTCTTTTGGCCTCTGGGTGTCTGGTTTAATGATGATACGCAAGCCTTGTGTCATTTGGGGATCTTTTTCCTCATCATTAGGTTTCAGGAGCACTAGCCAAAGGCACCACTGTCTGTGCTGCAGACCCAGGGGAAGCTCTCCAGCATTGGAGGAGGAAATAATTTCCCAGTGGCCAACAGAAAAAGAGCCCATGGAACTGTTTTGCTGCATGGACACACCTGGGACAGCCCAGGATGATGTCCTGACTCTGTGCCTGCCCGAGGGCTCTGCTCAACCTACTTAAAAATGGGTTTTCTTCATTTATTTTAATGTTTAAAGATATTCTCCCAATGGGGGAGACTCCCCAATGGATTGCCCACTGTGGTCAGGCATTGCCCTGTGTCTCTCCTGCTGTGGGAGGGTTTGGGCTGGGGCTGAGCCCCGTGACTGTCTGGGGGAGACACCAGTGTGGCAGGAGAGCTGAGGTGGAGGGGGCCGTGGCAGGGAGATGTTACATCCTTTGTGAATGAAGCTTGGGGGCAAAACAACTTAAAAGCCACCTGGCACAGCCTGGAGAGGGGCCTGCCCTCGGAAAGCGCCCGCAGCAGCCACCACGACTTTCCCTTTCATATTTCCAGCCCTGTGTATAGTCTGGTGTTGGGCAGACTTTGTCTTCAGGGAAACTGGGGCCGTACTGGGTGTAAGCGAATAAGTAACATAACTGAAATACTTTCATAATATTCGGGTAGTGCCGTAGGGGAGGCATCGCCGCCGCCCCGGCGCTCTCCACGTTGGGGTGTTTGCTCCAGAGGGGCTCAGGCTGAGGTTGCCACAGCATTTTTATCTCTGGAGCTTGGAGGGGAGCGGTTACGGGCCAGGGGTGTCTGTGGGGAGGATGCTGCCATGCAGCACCGTGGTGGGGCAGAGCCAGCAGTGCGTGTGGTTGACACTGGGGAAGACTTGGGGAAGGCTTTCTTCCAGCCTCACTCATCCTCGGGGTGCCCCAGCCTTGGCTGGTGGATGCTTGGGAAGTTTAGCTCTTTCCACACCATCCCCATCCTTATCTTCATCTTCATCCCCATGTCCTAGAATCATAGAATCATGGAATTTGCTGAGTTGGAAGGGACCCACAAGGATCACGGAGTCCAAGTCCTGGTCCTGCCCAGGATACCCCAACAATCCCACCCTGTCCCTGAGAGTGTTGTCCAAACCCTCCCGGAGCTCTGGCAGCCTTGGGGCCATGCCCACTGCCCTGGGGAGCCTGGTCAGTGCCCACCACCCTCTGGGGGAAGAGCCTTTTCTTGAGATCCAACTTAGCCCTCCTCTGACACAACTTCGTGGCATCCCCATCCCCATCTCCTGAAAAGACAGCAGGGGACAGTGGATCATAGTGAGGACACCGCAATCCAGGGCTGGAAGGGATATGGAAAGGTGTCACCACACAATGGGAAAGGGTTGGGCTGACTGGGAGATGTGGAGAAGACGAGGCTGTGCAGTGCTGAAACCTGGGCTGGGGACAGGGGTTGTTGCTGCTAGAGGACATCTAGCTTCATCTCTGCCTTCAGCTCCCTAAACAAAAAAAAAAAGGTGCAAAAACCAAAAAAAGGTGATTAACTGTGTTCTCTGTCCAGTGAGGGACAGGCTGCAAAGCGATGCTTGGAGACTTTGCAGCAAGGAAAGTGTTGGTTGGAAGAAATACTTGGAGTGCAAGAAGACTAGACCTTGTCTAGGGGAAAGTGTAGATACATGTATATAATATACCCAGGTGATTTAAAAGCCGTGTAATGTGGCACTTGGGGACATGGGTTAGTGCTGGACTTGGCAGTGCTGGGTTAACAGTTGGACTCAAAGGTCTTAGAGGGCTTCTCCAACCTGAACAATTCCGTGATTCTATGATTCCAAGGTTGAAGATGCCCACAACCAGAGGGTTTGGAGAACAGTGTGTGCAGAAATCTGCCAGGGCTAGGAGAAGACCATAGATGTCCTGCAACAGCACCTATTTGTCCAAAAACCCGTGGTGTGGGTGCCTGGGCGAGTGGAGGATCCGTGGCCAGGGCTCCAGCATGCTGTGACTCTCCCCTTAAAGCTCAGGACTGGCAAAGGGCTGGAAGTATTTTTCTTTCTGAGTATCCCTTAATTAGCTGAAAGGGAAGGCTGTCAAGTACCCAACTGGGAGGGAAAAAGATCTCCGTGAGCCTGTGACCAGCCCAACATTTTGCCTCCTTGTCTTTTCCCAACTTCTTTGTTTTCTCTTTGAAAAAAAGGGTGTTCTTCTCTTTCCCTTCATTTAACTGCTATTTATTTGCTGGTAAGTGGAAGGAATTCAGCTGGGATCAGCCTGGCTCCTGCCAGCAACTGGAGTTGAAAAGTTTCTGTGGGGGAGATGTAAGAGCAGAGCAGGGGGGTTGTTTTCCACCCACTGCCGGTCCTCGCTCTGCGGGTCCCTGGGTCATGGCCAGCCAGGTTGCATGGATTTAGTTCTCCTTTTTTTGCTGGGATGTTGACAAGTGCCCATGGGAGTTGCAGTGGGAGGAGCGTGGACCTGGGCCGGAGGGTTTATTCTCGCAGTTAATGGGAAACAGAAGATGGCTCGGGAGAGATTTGGCAGAGAGGGAAACTTTTCTGTCTCTTTCAGCTTGGAAAAAAGCATCCTTTCTCACCCCAGTCTCACCGCAGAAGGCGGAGGGTTCCCAAACACAGCCCAGGAGGGGCTGGCAGGAGGGGGAGACAGAAAGTGCCCAGTGATTTCACAAGGATGGAGCAGCCTTGGGCCACCAGCCACGTTTTGGGAGGGGAACCCAACCTGCCCCCTCCTTGGGGCCCAGGAGCCATCCCATCTTCTCCCTGCGGCATCAAGGGGTTGGGATGCCCCAGGTGCTCTCACGCTGGAGCAGTGCTGGGGAATTTTGGCATTCTGCAGCCGTCTGTTGGGCACAACATCACCACGTAGCTGGAGATGTGCTGTGGTGGTGGGGCAGCACTGGGCGGAGGTACCTGTAGGGATGCACATGGATTCTGTGCCTGGATGGGAGATGAACCCCTGACCTTGGCATGTTGTCTCTGCCCCCTCGTCCCGGACCGTGAGCTGCGGTGCTGGCCGGGAGCCACAGCTCCGCGTCCCGGCAGAGCCGGGCTGCTCCCACCGGGAAAAGCCGCGGCAGCCACGCACAGGGGGCGGCTGGCAGGGCAGGGCGAGGGGCTCCCAAGGTCACCTTCCTGCCCTTTGGGACACTCAGGCGTCCCCCCAAAAGTGGCAGGGCTTGTCTGGAATCCCAGGCTGGGAAGCGATGGCTGGCACTGGCTGGCTGTGTGCCCCAGCACGGCTGGCCCAGTCCTGGTTGCCAGTGCTCATGTCCTCACAGGCACCAGCCCCCTGCCACCCTCCCTGCCACCCTCCCTCCCTCCTGTCCTGTTTGCCAACAGGAGATGAAACGTTGGGGCGAATCCCTGAAGCTCCATCATCCTGGTCTCCCAGCTGCACTGTCCTCCCAGTTGTCTGTGGCTACGGGATCTGGTTACCAGTACAAGTCTACCAGTTACATGAAGGGGCTGTAATGACGATTCAGAGGAGATGGCACAGTTTGGGGCTGGGGAAGAGGAAGGGGGTCACCACCAGCCTGCTGGGGATAGGATGATGGCTGTGGCAGGCTGTGAGTGCTGAGCTGTTCCCAGGCAAGTGCTTTGTGCCCTTGTGCAGGTGACTGGAGGAGGTTAATCATAGTCAAAGCCCAGTGAAATTTGGTCAGGTCGTGGCCTTTCCAAAGGTTGGCAGTTTTGGACGTGCAGCAGCCGGTGTCTGAGGCCGTGGCGGACCCACAGTGTCCCACCAGAGTTAATCATTGCCATCAGCTCTGGGATCTGCCTGGCGCCAGCAATGGGAACTGTTTCCCCAAAGACACAAAGTGAGGAGCCAGCACAGGGGGCCTGGAGCAAACCCCAACCCACCAGGGTGCACTGGGCTGGGGAGAGCCAGACCTCCTGACACGGACCTTGGCCCTAACCCAAGCTCTAACCCAAATCCTAACCCTGACCCTAACCCTAATCCTAACCCTGACTCAGATCCTAACCCAAACCCCAGTCATGACCCTGAGTCTGATCCTACCCCTGACCTTGAACCTAATCAAAACCCAAACCAAAAAAACCTGATCCAAACACCCATCCTCAACCTGACTGTAACCCAAACCCATACCCAAACCCTTGCCCTAACCTTGACCCTAACCCTGACCCAGTCCCTAACTCAAACCCTAATCCTGACCCTAATATTGCCCCTGATCCAAATCCTCATCCTGACCCTGACCACAATCCTGACCCTTTGCTCTCCCTTTTTTATAAGGTGCATATTGAGTTTATTGCTCTGGCAGCCACTCCAGAACCCCCCGCTCTCACTGCTCACCCCAGTGGGCCCCGTGCTGCCCTCTGTGCGTTGTGCTGGACAGAGGGGAAGGATCTGGGCTGCTTCAGTCACCCAGTCCCACTGGGAGGCCCCCAGGGGCTGCTGGTCCAGCCTTGAGCTGCTCTGCTGGGAGATGTGGCTGCTCCATTCTGGGAGAGTGTAAATCCCAAATTGCTCCAAATCGCTCCAAATCAAGCCCAGGAATCGTGAAACTTGGGTTCTAGCCCCCATTGTTGAGGGGTGGGTCTCCAAAAGGGGCCTGGGGGTTGGTGGTGGTTTCCCCACCGTGTTTTCCCCGCCCTCCCCCTTCAGGGCTCCCACTCTTTGGGCAAGGGTGTTGTATTGCAGGGGGCACATCCGAGGGGCATCACAGCTGGGGAGGAAAATTGTGTATTAAAAAAAAAAAAAAAAAAAAAAGGGGGTCAGATGGAAAAAGTCAGGAGGAAGATGCCCTGGTTTTGGCACTGTGAGTTTGGGTGAGCGCCGGGAGCTGGGGGCAGCAGGACCCTGGGCCGGTGCTGCGCTCGCTGCTGGTGTCCTGATGCTGGAAGGGGGTTTTATATATGAAAAACTACTTTCTTCTCCCTGTGGGTGTGTTTTGAAAAGGGGCTTGGGAACAATGAGGATTAACAAGCAGATAGAGAATTAAATGCAGGGTTTGAGTCTTCAAATGTGTGCACATTTCAGAGCGTGTGTTTGTGCCAAGATAAACCCTGTCAGGAATAAACATCGTTTTACATGAAAGGCTATTTACAGATTGGTGCTCCGCGGGTGGGAGGAGGGAATTTTCACCAATGAAAATGGAACTTTTCTGTTTTTTGTAAAATTACTGGTTGAAAATGCAGCCAGAGGCTGGCGAGCTGTGTGACAGCACAGCTGAAGGGGGGGGATGCTCACCCCCAGGATGTGGGGTTTTTTCCCCCAGTTCTAAAGAGCCTTTGCCAGTTTATTTGGCCAAGAGCTGCGGGAGGGCACTGGTTTTGCCCAACAGCAGCTGAATGCCAAGAGAGCCTTAGGCTCTCACCCAGGGACATGGGACATGGGTAAATGTGGTCCAATCCAGCATCCTTTGGAGCCATCCAACATCAGGAGAGCTTGGAATAACAAGATCCTCAGCCTCCTTGAGGGTGTGGGTCATGGAAAGACTTCTGGACAGGACATAACCCATGTTGAGAAGAAGTTGTTGCGACCGTAGCTCCTGTTTGTTGGGTAACTGGAGTGTGTGGTAGGTGAATCATCCCTCAAAAATTGTAAGCCAGAGGCAACATGGAGAAGAAAAGCCTTCCTGGCCAGTGGAGTGCTGGGAATTAAAATCCAGCCTGGGCACATGGTGGGTTTCAGCTGCAGAGCACATGCTGCCTTGTTGCTTTTGGATGGATTTCACAGGAATTTGCATTTCTGGACCAGTTTTGGAGCCTCCGAGGCTGAGACTGTGGATGGGGAGGACATGATGCATCTCAGAAACAAGCTCTAACTCCATTTTGCTCCAGCCAGGGTCGAATTTTATGAGTTTGGAAAGAAACAATGCAAAATGTGGCCGGGGCTGAGCTTCTCCGAGATGTTGAGCTCATGGACCTCAGGCAAACACTCCGTTCCTGCTGCTTGCCAAGCGAAACCACAGCTTTGTCTCCATCTCTACTTAACATGGCCACAGGGCAGCTCCTACTGGGACTTTTCTCTCACACAAGCTGGTATCTGTCACTTAGTGGTCACAGGAGGTGGCCTGGGCATTGCCTCTGAAAAAGTGCCCTGCGTCCTTGAGAGCGAGGGAAGGCAGAGAGGCACGATCAGAGCGAGAAGTACATTCCCAGGCTGCCCTGCCTCAGGGCCCTGTGCTCCAGAACCAGTCAAAAATCAATATTTAAAAACTCTCCTGAGTCAAAGACTGGATGGAGACTTGCTGGGTCTGGTATCTGGGAAGTCTTTGCTTTTCCGGGGCCGTGGGACCATGCCACTTCTACAACATTCACTTTTTTCCCTTCCTCTGTCCTAATACTGCCATGAACACAGCACTGAAAGGGTCTTTAGTCGGACTTGGCCTTGAATAATTCCTCTGAATAATTCCATTTATTCCAATTTTCAGGCTGTTGTGGAATTGTTTTCAAAAGAAGGGAGGGGGTGGAGGAGTTAGCCAAACCTGATAAAGGAGGACTTTGTTCTGAAGCTTTAGGGTATGGTACCAAGCAGGGCTTGCTATACAATTAATGAGTTTAACTGGCTTTTAGCTGCACGTGATGCGCGGTGGCTGCCACAACACCGCCCCACCTCCGTGCAGAGGAGCCCGTCTGCTTCAGCTCGGTGCTCCCCAGCTTTGATTTGGGGATCCTGAGCATCAGTTTGGTGCTCCTCAGCTTCGGTTTGGGGATCCTTGTCTTTGATCTGGGTCTCTTCAGCTGCAGTTTGGTGCTCCCCAGCTTCACTTTGGGGCTCTTCGGCTTTAGTTTGGGGCTCCGCAGCTTCAGTTTGGGGCTCCACAGGTTCAATTCGGAGCTGCTCGACTTCAGTCTGGAACTTGTCATCTTCTGTTTGGTGTTCCCCAGCTTCAGTTTGGGGCTTCTGAGCTTTGAGTGGCTCTTCGTCTTCTGCTTGGTGCTCCCCACCTTCAGTTTGCTGCTCCCCAGCTTGATGCTCCCCAGGGTTGGTTCGGGACTCTTCCCCTTCCTTTTGCTGCTCTTTAAGCTCAGCTTTCCATCCTGGTGTGCATCGTGGTGGCCTCCTCAGATGTGCCTTTTGCATCTGCCTTTATTTAAACCTTGACCGTCCGTCCCCGGGACGGGCTCTGCCCACGGGGGGTGTCGAGCACATGGGGCTGAGCTGTTGGGAGCGTTTCAGGCTTTACTTTGAGCGAGCGGAGGATGACGCAAATGGCTTTTCAAGGGCACAAGATGAAACAGCTGCTCCGTTCTCAGTGCAGATGTGCTGCGGGAGGCACGCAGGAGCCCCGCAGAGGGGCTCACAGCCAGCTGCTCCCCCACGGCGGTCCGCCTGGGAAGGGCCACGAGGTTGTTTGGGCTCCCAGGCCACCCAAAAACGGAGCCGAGGTAGGGCTGGGAAGGGCTGCAAAAGGTGCGTGACGAGGTTTGTCACACCAGCAGAGCTTCCCTGTGCCTGGAACAAGTGAAAAAATTACTCGTTTCTTGTAGGAGCGGTGCAGGTGGGGAGGTGGAGGTGAATCACCCTCAGAGGAACGCCAGGTGCCTGGGGAAGGGGACCCTCTGCATCGTGTCCCTGTCCCAGCTGCGCGGCGCGAGCGGGAGAAGCCGCGGGAAGCGAGGGAAGACACTTCCTCCAGCGGCGGATCTGAGGTCACCTCCTGGCCCTTGATCCCCCCAGCCCGGGGTATTTGGGTCAGCGGGGAAGCACAGCTGAGAGCGACGTCCCTTCCTTCTCTCTCCCTGGAGAGTCAGTTTTAAAGGAACAACTAGGCTTTGGCCACAAGTGCTACACAGTAGGATTTTTTAATGGTGTCTTTTGGAACAATGAGCTAAATACCAGCGGGGTTTGGGTCTGTGTCTCAGTGGTAATTTCTTCTGTTGTTCCTCACTTTCCTGCTTCCACCTTGTTCTGCTCCCAGAAACCTTTTTCTACTCAGGAAAACGCCAGCAATGAAGGAGGTTTTTCATCTTTTTGCATGGTCTTGCTGGAAAGAAAACTGACCTGGTGTCCAGCCTGTGGAACCCACCTGGACTGACCCTAAGGGCCCTGCCCACCTCTTGCTGCCATGAACATGCAGACACGTGGTGCTCACAGCCATGAACATGCGGTGCTCACAGCACTCACAGGCCCTTTGGCATCACCAGCCCCATTGCAGGGGGGCTGAGCCCCTTGACCCCCACATGCCACAGGGTCCCCAGCAGCCCTGTCACCTGCTGCCAGAAGGAGACCTGGTGGCCAAAGCCTAGTCCCAGAGCTCCTCCATTGTGGCCACAGCTTGGAGATGTTGTGCTGGTGGGCAAATGGGCTGGTGGGCAAGTGGGTCACCTCCCCAGTTTTCACTCTGTCTCGAGCCCAGAGTAAGTGGTGTTGGAAAGGATGGATCATCTTGGCCGTGTTACTCGGAACAGCTGGAAGTGTTCAAGGTCAAGTTGGACAGGGCTTGGAGCAACCTGGCTTTGTTGAACGTGTGCCTGCCCATGTCAAAGGGTTTGGAATTCAGTGATCTGTAAGAGCCCTTCCAACCCAAACAGTTCTGATTCTATGATTCTCTGTTCTCCTATACCACTGAAACACTTCTCCCCTTGGAGATCTTCAACCACTGTATCCCTTGTCCATGGTAAAGGCCACATTGGTTTGGATGAGCCAGAGGCCACCAGTCTGGCTGCCTTTGTTAGGTCAAGGTGGGAAGGAGCCATTTGTGAAGCTTTAGCTGGAGCTTTCCTCTGTGTGAGAGCTGCTGGTGGAATGCTGTCCTCGGTCACCCTCTCTGGTCCAGCAGAGCAACACCAGCCCCATGCTGGGCTCTTCTCATACCCCAGAACATCCCAGGATCTCCAGGAAGGTCCCACCAGCTCTGGAGGAAGCCAGGGCTGCAGGTAGCCTGGATGGGGGTGGCAGCTGGGGCTGTTGCTGTCCCCAGCCCACTCATGCAAGCAGAGAGGAGTGGGGGGTGTGTACCAGAGACGTCACAGCTGCTGCTTCATTGCCTTCGGGAGGGGCTGTGGTGGGAGCAGGGTGGGATGGACATGTGCCAAGCAGGGTCAGTGGAGAGGTGACTGCTGGGGAGGGACAGTGTGCCTTGAGTCACCTCTAATACCTCCAGCCTCCAAATCAGAAGTCATCTCCATTTCCCCATCACCACAGGCAGAGTGCTTAAAATGCCCTTTTTTTTTTTTTTTCCTTTTAAGATAAAATGTGTTTTCTGGAGCATTTTGTGTTTGTGCCAAAGCACCCCATGGAGAGAGAGTCTCTTGGGTGTCACCAGACGGGCCCCCCCCCAACACCCAGCGGGGCAGCTCCAAAACCAGCCCCTTCAGCTGGTGCTCCTAGGAGGTGGTTGGACTCACGGCACTTGAAACTCAATCAAGTCTTAACCCGATTCCTGTCAAAGTTCTGGCAGCTCTTGAGCTCCTTCCAGCCCCATTCTCAGCTGGATTTGGTCCATCCTTTCTTTTAGGATCTGCCTGATCACACCACGCTGCTTGATAAGGCTCCATGCCTCCTGTGGGGGCTTGTCTGTGTGCTTCGATATCTCACCCAGGTTATCAGCCACAGAGGCTTGGAGGTGTGGCTGGGCTGGGAATTAGCCATCTCATCCAAATCCCCATGGAAATCAGAAGCAAAGATTCCTCCTTTTTTTCTCCTGTGGGCTTTAAATCAAGTTGTAACTTCTCCAGCATTGGAGGAGTTGTCGAAGTGAAGGTGTTTAAGCCCTGTCTGGTTTCCACTGAAAGGAATGGCTGCCTCTGCCCCTCACACCCAGGAAAGTCCACGAGAAACTTCAACACCTCTTACACAGATTGCCAGAAACAAACTTTCATCCCCTGGAGTGGATCCAGGGGCTGTGGCTCCACGTCCAAAGGGTTTTGCTTCACCTGGACTCTGGTTTTTCCCCAGCCTGTGGTTTTCTGCCGTGCCTTCCCTCCAGCCTCGCCCAGACCCAGACGGATGGAGATCACCGACATCGCAACGGGAATAAAACGGGGGTGGGGGGTGGTGGGGGGTGGAATTCTGTAACCCACTCCCTGGGGGTGTTCTGGTGTGAATCACAGTGGGATCAGAGCTGGGGCTGAGGCGGCTTTCTCCCGAGCTCCCAGATTTTGCCGAGGTTTCCTTCCAGCGCTGGAGCTCTCCCAGCCCTCCCGGCTTCCCGGGGCTTCGCTGGGAAGCGCTGGGAAGACAAAACCCCGCTCTGGAAGTGAGGCTATTGTTCTTACTAATTTTAACTTGATGTTCTTCCCCGAGCCTATTTTTATTCATTGCTTGTGGTAAGCCCTTTCTCTAAGGTAGAGCAATTTGCCACAGGACTCTTTTTCTCGGTGTGTTTACCGATTTTAATTGAGCGATATCTCCTCTTTACAAACCCGAAGCTGGAGGAGCTTTTAAGAGCCCGTTGCTGAGCCTCCCGCCCCGGGTTTGCTTTGATCTCTGCAGGTGAGTGTGCATTTTTGGGGCCAGAGATTGATCCTGCTTATTTGCATGTAAATCCCCGGGTTATTAAGATCAGAATCTGGCCCTTTAAATTTAATACTTTGCTTTATGCTTTTATTTCCGCGTTTCTTAAAGTAATTTCCAAAAATAACAAACTTCAAACATGACGGGGCCATCTAACATTTTACTGCCTTGGCTGGAGTAGAAGGAACATTTCTGGAAGTATATTATCCAATTTAACGAGCCTTTCCCATCTTGGCGTTACTCCCACCCCTCACCCCCTCTCGGAGTTGTTTTGGACGGCTCTTTGGATCCCTGCCACCTAATCCTATTAGAAGGACTTTCATTACACTGTGCCTTGTGTTTATAATCAAGAAAATCAGACGGAGAGGGAGGTCCTCTCCCTCGCCCTTCTTTTCGCCTGGTGTCGAGACAAGAGCCCGGCCAGTCCCACGAGGTTCCCGCCCAGCCCTTGCTTTTCATTTTATTGCACCACTCTGCATTTATTAAAGAAGATTTTGAAGTAAATTGGGTCCTTGCAAACTTATAATTAATTTGGAAGGGTCAGCTCTTCCCAGGCTGGGCAGGGCTTTTTTGTGTGGTCCTTTTTGAAAGGCAGAGGTTGGAGAGGCTGTTCTATAGCTGGGATTTGCTTTTAATAGGGACCTGGTTATTTTCTGAAGATCTCACGGCTCTGGAAGGATGGAGTGTTTTTCTGCAGGGTTGTGCTGAAAAGTTTTGCAGAGCCCCTGTTTTGGGTGAAAGAAAAAAAAAATCCATCCTGAAAAAGGTATTAAAAAAAAGCAAGTAACACTTGACCTGGGGCTGGGCATGGCAGGCCAGAGCCGGTGTCTGGAGCTGGGGGGATGCTCCAGGAGGTTCCCCACTTGGGTGCTGAGTAGGCCTGGAGGTCCCTTGTCCATCTGTCCTTCCTGCCCTGCCCCACACACTGCTGAGGGGACCTCTTGCTTCTCATCAGATCTTGGAGAATTTAAATTTTTTTCCTTATCGGATTGCTTTTCTTGAAATGTTGCCTTTCCTCCCCAAAGTAGTCACATCAGCCATTAAAAAGCAAAGGTGGAGGGCAGGCAGAAGATGCTGGACAAGAGGAAGTGGTGTCAAGTTGTGCCAGGAGAGGTTTAGGCTGGATATTAGGAAAAAATTCTTCGCTGAAAGGGTGGTCAAGCCCTGGCACAGCTGCCCAGGGCAGCGATGGCATCATTGTCCCTGGGGGGATTTAAAAGCCGTGTAGGTGTGGCACCTGGGGACATGGTTTAGTACTGGGCTTGGCAATACTGGGGGAGTGGTTGGACTTGAGGATCTTAGAAGGCTTTCCCAACTGTAAAAACTGGGATTCCACGATGTGCTGAAATAATCAGCAAATAATAGAAGTTTCTGGGAAAAGACATACAGAGAGTGGTTTTATCTAGAGATGGGCTGGAAGGAGACGTGAGGTGACAGTCCTGCTTGGGCATCACCTGGGAGGGCCAGGAGTGTCATCTAACCTGGCATCATCATGTGTCTCCATCAGCTCAGCTGCAACAAGGACTCTCTGCTGAATGTGGGCTGAGGGGGAGGTGAGGAGGCCTGACTCTGGAGAGCAGCGATGGATGAGCGTGGTCACCCCCGGGAACGCAGAGCTGTAACTCAGGATGTGAAACTCTTCCTAGGCAAAGTCGGGGAGCAGAGGGATCTGATGAGCTCGGGGGGTCTTTTGGCCTGGAGGTGTCCTGATGGAAGTGGCATCAGTGGGGGCATCATCATACACACCCCAAACGTTGTGAGGAAAAAGTGTTGGAAGCTCAGTGCATTCCCTAGGGCACATTTGAACCCAGTGGAGAGGAATACAAGGGAAATTTGTCCACACCTCCAGTGCTGCCCTGTCCATGAGGGAGTTGGGCAGCAAATGTGACCCCTGTGTTAAAGAGCTGCCCTGTGTGATGGAGCTGCCTCTCTGCCAATACACCTTCAAAGCTGGGCTCGGTTTCTGGCTGTGCCCCACTCACCCACCCCCGTTTGATGTCCCACCCTGACCATCACCCTTCTCTCTCTCTCTCTCTCCCCAGCATGGGTCGGCTCTTTGGCCATGGGCATGAATTTTTTCTGCTCTCCCATCGTCAGCATCTTCACCGACCGGCTCGGCTGCAGGACCACAGCAGCGTTGGGAGCTGCCATCGCCTTCATCGGGCTCCTCTGCAGCTCCTTCACCAAGTAAGGCTGGGAAGGGGACACACAGCTCCTTGGAGAGCTCCTCTTCCTCCCTGTTCCCTGCAACCCTCCTGCCAGCATACAGCTGCTGCCTTTTGGGGCAAAGCAGGTGGCTCCCATCCAGTTGAGAGATGTCCTGGCATCTCTACAGCCCACGTGTGCTCAGCCTGTTTCTTTCCAAATTGAACCAGGTTGGTCTTTTGCCCTCAGCCTGTTTCTTTCCAAATTGAACCAGGTTGGTCTTTTGTCCTTATATAAAACAAGAGCAAATTTTACCTGAGAAAGGGACTGTATTTTAGGGGATTTCAGCCCTCAGGTCCTTCATTTGATCTTTAAAATAGGCAGGAGAGGTTGGTGTGCCTCTTGTGGGCATCTCCAGAGGCTCCAAAGAGGAGAAAACTCTTCTCCTTTGCAACTATTTTCACATTTGGTGCTGAAAGGAAATTAATGCTTAAAATAATATTTGGTGGATTATGCCTAAGAGGGAGTTTCTGTGCAGGGCAGACAGGGAGGGGGACACGGACAGGATTTGGAGCAGTTTGTGGTGGTGTTCCTGCTCCGGCTCAGTGTCTGCGGCAGTGCGAGGCCATTGCTGCTCCTCCTTTTCCATCCCTGATCCTATGCCATGAATTTCTGTTGGCAGGCAGTGGCTGCTGTGCATTTAAATGGCAGGTGTACCTGTGTGTCTTTCCAACCCAGACATTGGCATCTTTGTGGGAGCAAGAAGGGGTCACCTCTGGGGTAATTTATGTGACACTTGTTAAACAGAGTCTCAGAGGCACCATGGAGACACCTCCAAAGCGGCTTTTGCCCCAGTTTTTCTGAATAAAAACATTACTTTGGGTTGGATTTCAGTTAAAATCAATATTGTTTTAATTAAAATGCTTCAAGTAGTGGAGTTTTAAAGCAAACACACACCAGTTTTCCAAAAGGCAGCTTGCCTGCACCGTGCTCTTTCTGCCCATCCTGCATGGGAGCCAGTGGGAGCAGGACACCAGCTGCTCGGTGAGACCCTCAGGCTTGTCCCAGCCCTGGTTCCCTGGATCCCCAAATCTTCAGCTGCAGGAGGCCCCTGTTATGCTGGGAGTGGGGATGCAGCAAAGAGCAAAGTCCCTGGGACTGTGGCCGATGGCAGCCGGGTTTTTTGGGGCGCTAAACCCCTCTGGGGCAGTGGTGTGGAAGGAACCAGCCTCTGCAATTTCCCGCAGGTGCCACCGCCTCCTGTTCCCAAAGATGACGGTGACTGGAGAAGGGGCAGTGGGTCCTGAGGGAAGGTGTGTCCTGGCAGTGCAGATCACAGGAGCTTCCCATGCTTTCCTTCTAATCAACAGAGCTTGGACTTTCTTGCCCCCCCTCCACTGTAAAGTGTTTGTACAAAGAAAAGGAGCTTGTGGGACCACGACGCTGCCAGCGGCTTGTTGTGTTGGGCTTAAGAAAAAGAATAAGACTGGAACAGTACAGGCAGAGAAGAATATTATTTCCAGGAGAGCTGCAGAACTGAAATCCCCATTTCCTGCCTCTCACTCTTGGATCACATTCCTTTGGCTCCCTTGTAAGGGAGAAAGGAGCCCCTCTGCAGCTGGACCAGAGCGAGGGAAGCTGTGCCGGCACAGCCGAGCGGAGCCGGAGGAAGAGCAGGAAGGCTGCAGGATTTGGCACAGCTCCATCTGGGTGGTGAAGGCTGGTCCTGAAATTTGGAGCTTGCGGCTCCCGCTCACCCAGAACTATGGAGAAGCTTTTTTCTGGGGGGGCGGGGGGGGGGGGGGGGGGGGGGGG
>JAWWEU010000138.1:18808145-18818574 GCA_035583155.1 Acropternis orthonyx | reverse complement strand
GGAGGTGACACCCCCCCCCCCAGTGTCAGCTTGGCTGCAGGCGCTGGTGCAAAGTGGCACAGCTCCGGTTTGGTGGGCTGAGGCAGGTCTGGATCAAGGCCCATCCCCCCCCTTTATCTCCTGGTTTCTCTGAAATGGGTTTATTTTGTCCAAACAGAGGAATGGTGGTTCCCAGCACTACACTGAGCTGATCCAAAAACCCTCTGAGCCACCAGGCCTGTGCAGCAGGACCTCAGCACCCAGTCAGAGCCTCCTGCTCTCAAAATATTGGCAGCTTTGCATGAAGAGCACTAAAGAAACCAAATATGCTGAAAAGTCGAGCTCTGGGGAAGGCTGGATGGGGTGAAGGTGAGGCTTTTCCTCGCTGCTGCCCTGCACAGGGGTGTCTTCTGCACTCATAATCAGCTCAAGCCACCACATGTCTTGGGTGCCCTCAAGAAAGAGAAATCCCAGTTAAGGCTTCACCTTCGCTCCAGTGTTAAGGGGGGTGTTTTAGCATGTTTAGATGATGGCCAGTTCAGCAGGGCTGCCTTCCTATGCCCCCAGTGCCCTCCCAGACCTCTTCCTCCGCACTGCTGTTCTTGTAGTCCCTCTTCATCTGCCTCTCCTTCCCCTCCACAATTTCTGCCCAGTTTATCCTGCAGAGAGGAATCCCCCAAACTTCTGCCAACAGGGATGAACTAAGGCTGTTCCCATTGAAAGCTGGAAGTGAGAGGCAACTGATGGAGGAAGCCCTCTTTGTCCCCGGAGATGGCATTATCCACGGGTGACCTCATTATCCAAGGGAGATGATGTCGCCCTTCCCACCAGAGAGCGGCTGGCTGATTCCCAGTAAGCAGGCTGGGAAATCCTGGCTAAGAGACACGGCTGAAAGGAGCCCCTACCCATGCAAGGATGTCTTAGCACCAACAGGGAGCAGATGGGAACCAAGGCTTTTGTCTCCACTTATCCGACACGTCAGCTTAGCCAAAGCACCAAAGCTGGTGTGAGCCAGCCTAGGAGGCCAGGGCTGGTGCGTGGGAGGTCGGAGACAGCCTGCGTGGCCCAGCTGCTTCCCTGGCTCCCACACAGGGGGCTTCTGATGTGGTTTCATTCTGGAGTAGCTGGAAATTGCCTTTCCTGACAGTCATTTGTCTTGGAGCTGTTGGGCACAGAAAGCATGTCCTGCTTTCTGCTTGGCAAGCCGAAGACACAAGCATGTAATGGAAGGAATGATGTGCTTGTAAAGGTTTTCCCAACTTCCAGCTGCTCTCTTAGATGTGGGCTGCTCTTCCCTTGCTTGGTTCGTGAGCAGCACTGAGCATTGCACAGGAGTCATTCCAAGGGTTGGACCCCGAGAGCTGCCCAAAGGTCTCTGTCCCGCTCCCTCCAGACAGTGTCTCACGGCAGACCTTTGCAGATGGATGTATTGCCTGGTGTTGAAGGAAAAACATCCTTCATCTGGAGAGAAACACAGCAGGTTGCTTGCACTGCCTCACACCAGGCTGCTCTCTCAGATGCTTCTGTTGGGAAAGTTGGGCTGGCAGTTGGGAAGCGGCTCCTTCCAAGGGCTCTCAGGACTCTCCATCTGCTCTGCAGAGCAGCCACTTCACTCCCTCCTTGAGTGCAGCCACCAATGTAAGGTACAAATGAGATCTATTAAGTGTCTAATTTAAGCTCCCAGAGGAGCTTAAAGAAGAAAAACTTAATTAGCCAGCCTGGAGCCTGGGCAGAAACACCATGTTTTCTTCCTGCATGCCTAATAACCAGCAGGGTTGGTGCCTCCTGCTTTCAAACACTGGGTGAAGAATGTTTTGAATTAGTCCTTTCAGTGGAGAAATAAAAAGGATTTCTAGCTAAAAATATCCCACCCTCCCTACCTTAGAAAATCTTGTTTGCTGTAATTTAAAAACCATTGAAGCTATGTCATCTTCCCAAGGAGGGCAGGTTGGCTGCTGCGTCTCCCGGTTGCAGAAAGCTCTCCCCAGCTAAACTTAATTTTCCCAAAGATTTAATGTGCCAGCTGTGACGGGAGGATAATCCTTGCTTTGGCTAGGGGTTAAGCTCCTCGGGGTCAGACTGTCTGTGCAGCACCTGTGGCATGTGACACCCGGGTCTCCACACCCAGTTTTGCAGGACCGTGGGGCAGGAGGCTTCCTTACCTCCCAAACCTCTGCCTGACGGCACCACCTCCATGTGTTTTTGTCCCACTAGGTCTCTGGAAGTTCGTTACTTCACGTACGGGATCCTCTTCGGCTGTGGCAGCTCCTTTGCCTTCCAGCCCTCGCTGGTCATCCTCGGTCACTACTTCAAGCGCCGCCTTGGCTTGGCCAACGGCATCGTGGCCGGCGGCAGCTGCCTCATCTCCGTGCCACTCCCCTTCTTCCTGAAGATGGTCGGGAAGGCCATTGGGCTGGCACATACTTTCCAAGTACTCAGTGCCTTAATGCTCATCCAGATCTTCTTGTGCATGACCTACCGGCCCATCCTGCCACCTTCCTGTGACTCTCAGCACGATGGGCAGGACAAGCTGGGCAGCCGGAGCATGAGGCAGCAGTGCTGGGCCCAGACACGCAAGTATTTCAACTTGAGGGTGTTCCGGAGAAAGACCTATCGGATTTGGGCCTTTGGGATCGCTACTGCCGTCCTGGGATACCTCGTACCTTACATGAACCTGGTGAGAGCCTTGGCTGGGACTGGAAGGGGAGGGAGATCCATTGCCTGGAGTGAAAGGGCTCCTCCCTGCAAGTGGGAGGATGTGGGAGGGTGGGGATGGGCAGCAGGGGCAGAGGCACCAACAGCCTCAAAGCCAAGAAACTGCTGCACATCCTGCAAACAGGAATAGTGATGAAAGGATATGGATTTTTAATGACGTGTCCTCTGTGCCAGGAGGGCAGAGCTGTCCCTTCCTGCAGCTCCTGAGGACAAGCATCAGCAGCAGGAGAGGAAGGGCCTGTTGGGTTTGGGGTGGTGGAGGTGTTGTGTGCAGGTCAGTGTGGTGAGGACACGAGGGTCACACAACCACCCCTGAAAACATCAGCCCTCTGAAGGAAGCCTCATCCCTTTTGGGGAGATGACAGGGAACAACTTTCCTGAGGCTTCATGTCTTGTGTCCTTCCCTCCGTCACAGGTAAAATATGTGGAGAAGCGATTTAAAGAGACCAAAAAGGACTGGATCCTCCTGGTTTGCCTCGGGGCCATGTCGGGGCTGGGGCGCTTGGTTTCAGGCCGTATTGGCGACTGCATCCCTGGGCTGAAGAAGATTTACCTGCAGGTACGTTGTGTCCAACCCTCTGCAGAGGTGCTGGCCAGCCGTGGGTCAGGGAATGGCATCTCTGCGTTGGTCTGCTTAATCTGGTCAACCACAGGTTGCAAACCCTTCACTGACTGCTTTCTAACACCCTTATCTCCTGTTAGGGAAGAAAAGTTTTTACAGAAATGTGTAGGGGAAGTTACACACTCAACTCGAGGCCTCAGTGTCCATTCAGCAATGAAACTCCACGGTACCAACTCTTCCCAGACTACTGACACCCTCTCACCTTCCTGTGGTTTTTGAAGAACAAACTGCTGAAATCTAGCAGCTAATCCAGCAGCTAATCCTTCTTAACCCTTCTTAAAAGGTTGTTCTTAAGGGCCTCTCTGAGCCCGGCGCAGCAGATGGACGGCGTTGGTGGGTCCAGAGGAGTGAGCAATGACATCGACCGGTTCACTGTCATCTTCCTGACTCTTCCTGCTGCACATGCCCACTCCCCATGCCCACTTCTGTCTCCCCAGGTTGCATCCTTCATGCTGTTCGGCATCCTGTGCATGATGATCCCGCAGTGCCAAGGCTTTGAGGGCGTCGTCGTCATCTGCCTCTTCCTCGGCCTTTGCGACGGCTTCTTCACCACCATCATGGCCCCGGTCGCCTTCGAGCTGGTGGGGCCCATGCAGGCCTCCCAGGCCATAGGGTACCTCATGGGGCTGATGGCTGTGCCCATGACCGCGGGTACGCCCATAGCAGGTTGGTGGCACCGCAGGGACGGACCTGGACCCGGCTTTGGGAGGGAGATGCTGGGAGCAGCTTTCCTCCATGGTGTGGCATTTTGGCGTGAGACCAGACTCACGGTTTGGAATTTTCTGGCTTGTCATGTCACATGGGAGTTGAAGGATGGGTGTGGCATCACTCGGTGCTACGTCCTGTAGCATCTCAGAGCCTTTCTCCAAGCTGATGAAAGGTGACCACTGGGGGAAGAGCGAGCCAAGACCACATTAACTGATTTCTGCTTGAAGGTCAGCTAAAAACTGGCAGATATTTTTCTGGGATTGATTCAAAGTTAGAGATGGAGACACCTGAGGCTTCACAAGACTTGGGTCTGTGTTTGAGCACAGCAATAACCCCAACGGCCTTAACAGCAAGGGCTTTGCCAGAGCTGCCCCTGAAGGTCTGCATCAGCAGGCACTAAGCTAAAGCTGGATAAACTTCTCTGATCAATGTGCTTCTGGCAGCAAAGTTCAGTTTAACGCCCCTGTGAAGGAACTTGGGGGTGGAAGACATCCCACTGTGAGGGTGCTGCTACAAACCCCCTGCATTGCAGGGTGAAGGGACCTATTTCATCGACCAAATTCCCAGGGAAGTGTCTACGCAGAAGACACTCAGAGGGATTTTCCAGTGCTGATCAATGGCCATGTGTTAGACTCCAAGGATGCCTGGCTGGGTTGGAACTTGCCAAACTAGAAAATGCAGAACCTTGTTGGGTTTCAAAGGCTCGGCTATTGTTTGTAACTGGCAGCGTAGATAAAATGTCTGTAAGCAAAGCAGGGCTTCCAGGTGGAGGCAATCTGCAGAGGAACAGCCCCTGCCCACTTTTCCCATTGTCTCCTGTCTGGCAAGCCTCTGGGAAGAGCCACCTGAAGTGTTTGGTTTGACGTGTCTCAGCTTGCATTTGGGATTGTCTGGGATGTGTCCAACTGTGTCCCGTTCTGGTTAAACAGGAAGGATTTTCTTCTTGATTTCTTGGTACACAATGTTGGCCGCACACATCCTTCAATCCAGGCCATAAAAACCCCAAGAAATGCAGTGGGAAAAAAAGATTATTTTAAAAACCCAAATCTCCCCCGCTCTGGTGGGTGACGCAAGCTGCAGCTCTCGCTGGAAGGAGAGGTCATTAGGCTAATGAGGGCTTAGTCTGCTGTGGCTCCAACCTCCATTGT
Organism: Acropternis orthonyx; assembly: GCA_035583155.1. Classification (NCBI taxonomy): domain Eukaryota; kingdom Metazoa; phylum Chordata; class Aves; order Passeriformes; family Rhinocryptidae; genus Acropternis; species Acropternis orthonyx. Next base: position 18,813,402 of record JAWWEU010000138.1, on the reverse strand, counting down.
TCTTCTCTTCCAGGATACCTCAATGATTACTTTGGGAACTACAACGCGGCCTTTTACTTCGCCGGCGTGTCCCCCATCATCGGCGGCTTGGTGCTCTCCGTGGTCCCGCTGGTCCATCAGAGGATGCTGAAGAAGCAGCGCCTGGATTCTGGCAAAGACAAGATGCTGGTGTCGGAGGCGGTGGTGAACGGGGAGCTGCTGCCGGGCTGCCCGGCCTCCGAAGCGCACATGTGACGCCACCCCGGCTCGCACCGCGGCCACCAGCAGCCTCTCCATGGCCCCAGCACAGGCCCTTTTCCAGACAGACGGCAATTCCCAGTGATGGCAGATGCACTACATTTGTAAAGGAGAAAACACGGAAAGTTCTTCTAGTTGAAGGCTTTTAACTGGCAGAAACGCTCTTTCTCGGGACAGTTTTGATTTCAAAGCCACCTGGTTTTTTTTTTTTTCCCCTCTAACCATTTTTCTAAGGAGAACTCTCACCAGGATTCAAACTTGATCGATCTCCTGCTCCTCTCCCCGGTTTTCTATACATCACAACAGAGGTTTACAGCTCATAAATGCCTTTTTCAAGCAGGCCACGGATGGAGCTTGTTGAACCTTGCAGCTGTCCGTCCTCCTCCTCCTCTGGTGTCACTCACGTGTCATGTCCAAGGGAGACAACCCCGTCCCCATCCAGCACCAGGGGCTGTTTTGGAGCCAGAGATCCAAAGGAGGAAGCCCTGCTTTAGTCCGATGCACAAACCAAATAAATGTCAGCAAGTCCCACTTCCATCTTCTCTCCTCCTTTCCCACTGCTCTCCCGCACACCCAGGGAGCTGCAGGTGGGATGACGGGGAGCTGAGCCGGCTCCACCAAACGGAGCCACGTGGGAGCACACCCTTCCTGCAAAATATGCCTTAAAAATGCATGGACGAGACCAGCAGGTCCCTTGGCCACTTTCTGCCTCCATTTTCTGATTGGGCTTTTGAGGTGCAAAAGAGAGGGGCAGCTCCTGGCACAGCCCCCGGCGACTGGATCCGCAGGGCCAAACCCATGGGATCGCTGCCAGGGTGGGCACTTCGGAGGCATCAAGGCACACAGGGATGGGACAGAGCCCTGTGGGCCATGGATCAGCTCCCTGTGGGCCATGGATCAGCTCCCTCCTGGGACATGTCTTCCCTGCTGGGCACAGGGGCACCCGCAGCTGTGGAGACGCTGCTGGCTCAGGGCACAGGGTGCCACCGGCGCTTTTTTGGGGGCCAGCGGTGTATTATGCAGCAATAACCGTGAGTCAGTGTTGGCAAGGGAATCCTGGTGTTTCCAAAGGGTTGGAAAGCCCCAGTAGCATTTAACTTGTAGCCTGTGTGTTGTTGTGGGGAGCTGGTGCAGGGTCAGTGCTGTCCCTGGGGTGGAGAGGGAGAAAGCAACAAGGAAATCACACAGCCACGGAGTGCCCGCCACGCAGAGCGACGGCAGAGCTCAGCCTTGTGTAGGAATTCATCATTGCCCAGAGAAAATTTTAGAAGTCTCAGTTGGGCAGAGAAGCTGTGGCTGCCCCATCCCTAGACGTGTCCAAGGTCAGGTTGGAGCAACCTGGGCTAGTGGAAGGTGTTTTTGCCTATGGCAGGGGGTGAAATGAGATGGGCTTTGAGGTCCCTTCCAACCCAAACCATTCCATGATTCTATGATCATCTCCAGACATTGCTAATGAGTGTGGCTAATGAGAGAGAAGGGAAGTTCTCCTGCCCCGGTGCGTCCCTGTGTAAACAAGGAGCCAACAGTGACTGGGGCACCTTTTCCTGGGAGAGAGCAAGAAACAAAACTCACTTTTATCCTGGCTGCAAACCCATCCTTCACTGGATTTTCATTTTGTTCACCTGCCATTAAAAAACCAAGGTGCCTGAAGAGGTCCATGGGTATCACCCCTTGGTCTCCAGGCAAGTGTGAGAGTTTGGAACACCAAGACACATCTTTGCTGTGGATATTTGGGCTCAGTGGAGGGCCCCTCCTGTGGGCAGTGGTGGGACATTTGTACATAGGCTCAGGCCCCCCCTGCATGCCCCTCTGGCCCTGTTTTTAACCCATGTTGGTTAATGCATTGTAAGGTCTTGTGGTCTTGTGGCCCTTCTGTGCCCCTACAAGCTGGAAAACTACCTGGTGTGTTGTGACGTGTCTGTTTATGACTATAAAATGAGGTGTCTGCTTGTCTCTTTCTTCGGAATGCTTTTCCATGACTGTTCCTACCCCTTGTGGCATTGTCTGCCGTGGCTCTGCTGACCTGTCGCTCAGTTTGGGAAGCCACAGGAGGCAGCTGGAGCCACGTGGGCCGGCAGGGCATGCACGCAATGTCCACGCTGCAGCTGTGGTGGGATCTGCCGGGCTCAGCCTATAACTGAGTGTTAGAGTGGTGCATTTCAGGTGGAAATGGGGTGTCTTCAAAGCCCTCTGGAAGCTGAAGGAAAGAAGTAACTCCTCATCGTAACTCCTTCTGCGTGGTTTGGGGCATATATTCACATCAAAGTTGGATGAAATTCATTAAATCATGTTTTTGACCTCGATGCCCCCTGAAGGAGAGTTTATGAGGTATTTAAATTCAAGAAGTAGCTTCTTCAGACCAAGCAGAGGATGAGCAAGAGCAGCCTCCAAACCCTGTCTGGGCTGAGCAAGCAGCTACATGACAGAGCCCACCGATGGGTGCACTCAGACTTTGCTGCAGTAAAACCTCCCTGACTCATAAGGTGATTTATGGTTCAAATCCCAAATTTCTACAGAATTCCACTTGCCTTAACTGCTCCATGTGCCTGCAAAGGGCTTTCTCCAGGGAGAATCTGCATTTGGTGCAACAGGTTCTTAGCACTGCAGTGGCATCAGAGCATCTCCATGTCAACTGGGAACCAGTGCTCTGCCCAGGAGAGGTGCTGGCACCCACTTTTGTCCCTGCTAAATTTTGGTCTTTGCCCATGGCAAACTTCTGTTTGGTCAGGGGAAGCCAACCCTCATCCTCTCACAGAGTGATGTCTGCTACCAGCCTCCCAAAACCACGCTCAGCATCTTTATCTGGTCGAAATCCTGCGCTTGGTGAAGACAAGGCCAAATTCTGCAGCAGGGAAGGCAGGTTTGAACAACAGCAATGAAAGGGTCACCTTGTCAGCAAACACAGAGGGGAATGGGAAGGACAAAGGTTGGAACAGTCTGCCAACATGAAGGGAGTGTTTGGGGTGGGTTTCTCAGCAAACTGGTGTGGGGGGTCTAGTTTGGCCCTTTTGGGTATCAGACAGCTTGCAAGGACTTCTGCAGCTGGTGGCCTATGAGAGGTGGGATTGTGGTGATTGGAACATCTACACACGGGGAGGAGTTGCGCTCATCTCTGAAACATCCTCTTAGCCTGTGGTGATCTGCTGGTGTGACACCAAAAAGCTTCATCCCAAAGCCTGTCCTGTTCCATTGGGATGTGCTTGTCCTAGCCCAGCACACCCCCCTTGTCCCTGGGCCGTTGAGGGCTGAGCAGGCGGCAGCACTCACAGTGAAAACCGCCTTGCACTCAGTTGGCTCATTAAAAACCCACCCTGCGAGTGCCGGGCTGTGATTCCTGCCCCTCTCCCTTGCTCCAGGAGGGGAAGGGGGAGCCCGGCACTCCAGCCTTGGCCAGTTTTGGGAGCCAGCGAGGGCAGGGGAGCAGGTTGAGCCCCTCAGGTGGGGAAGGGAGCAGGCAGGGCCCCCCTTCAGCCCGTGCCCGGGGTGTTTGCAGAGCTGCAGAACCTTATGTAAGTGCACGGTGAGCACGGGACATGTCCCAGCAGCGCCCGCTTGGGGCTGGGCTGGGGCTGCCTCTTAAATCTTTACCTTGAGGGTGTTCAAAACCAACTTGTGGTCTTCTTTTTTTCTTTTTAATTCTTTTTTCCTACTGCTCCAGAGTGAGGCATCTGTTTTAACTCCTGTCGCTCCTGCCAAGGGATGGAGCGGGACAGCCGAGCTGGAAGGGCTCTGGGGATGGCTGTTCATGATGGGAAGGGTAGTAGTGCTGCAGGAGCTGCCTGGGAAGTGCCATGATTCATGGCTTAGAGCTTTTTTCAGTTGTGAAATAATCTGCAGGAGCTGCTTCATTGCAGCGTGCCCTGCCCTGAGGTCCTGCAGCCAGGGAAACACACATTTCTAAGTCACATAGCTTAAATTTAACAGATTCTGGCCACTCACAGGCTGGGGCTGAGGTTTCCTAACATTTCTGTGGGAGCTGTGGGAAGGCCACATCCTAATTGCCATCCAAGCCTGAGGGCTTTTGCAGGTCTGCTGCGGTACCGTGGGGTTTGGGGACCCCCAATTTCAAGAGGTTTTGGCTCTGCCTCCCACCATCGTGGTGGTTTGGGGCTGCCAGTCGAGGAACTTTATCACCCTCTGGGCTGAGCTGCCTGGAGGAGCCAGGAGGGAGGTAGTCTGCAGCTAGGCAAGGGCATTCCTGCCCTTCCCTGCGTGGCAGAGCCATGGGAGTGTTCTGCATGGCAATAGAGGGTCTCTTTGGTACGTGGGTGCCAAGAGCGACTTGCTCTGGGCAGCCTGATTTGGTGCTGAGGGTCTCACCTACTCTTGCTCAGATCACTCCAGTTCAGCATCTCAGGAGCCTTAGGGTGGATTTCAGCCCTGGCTGACATCTGCACCTCTGTGTGGCCATATGGTCCTCAGAGTGAAAACCTGGATAAAAGTGAACTTGGACCAAACCCTCTGACACAGGGGGACAGATCCAGCTGAGACCCCTGCTGTCCCCCCCAGTCCCTCACTGCAAACTGTTCCCGGCTTTCATGTGCTTCTGTACCCCACAGTTTTGTTTGGGGGTTACCTTGGTTATTTTGGCTTCAATCATTTTCACCCTGGCAGAGTTTGCTTCTCCTTATCCAGCTGGAAGCAGAAAATTGGAATGACTTTGAAAGCCCCGGCTCCTTTGCCAAGGCGAGGGGGGCAGCACCCTCCCTCTACCTTCATGCCACCAAACCTGAACTCGAGCAGCTCTTTTGAGTGCTTACAAGGCACCCTTGTAACCTTTGGGGAGAATGATGTGATTGAAAAGCGCTCCTTAAATACTCCTCCTCTGCATAATTCCAGGCAGGGATGGAGCTGGCACTGGAGAGGGGCTCCACAGGCCAGTAATGACCCGAAATAAAGCTGTTTCCCTTTCTTTTGAGAGCTCTTGGAAGGAAAGCAGACACAGGGAGGGATGGATGGATGGATGGATGGATGGATGGATGGATGGATGGATGGATGGATGGATGGATGGATGGATGGA
>JAWWEU010000138.1:18788927-18808045 GCA_035583155.1 Acropternis orthonyx | reverse complement strand
GATGGATGGATGGATGGATGGATGGATGGATGGATGGATGGATGGATGGATGGATGGATGGATGGATGGATGGAGCTCTGAGGGGATTTGGAAGCCCTGGGGGTGTCTGCAGGGGTGACCCTCCCTGTGCCGCAGGGTGAGCATCACTCAGGCTCTTTATCAGTTTGGCACGGCCGCTCCGTGGACTTCAGCCCTGCTGACAGTGGGGTTGTCGCGAGGCTTTGGAGGGCTCGCCCCACACAGCCCCTCTCGGGGGGGCTTTGTTGGTTCATCTTTTCAAACACTGCCATGCCCTCAGTGCTCCTTTCAAGGACGGACACCATGAGTGTCCCCATGTCCCCTCTTCCCGCACGCTGCGGTGGCAACACACCAAGTGCGGCTGCAGGGCTGGGATCCACCTTCCCAGGGGAAAGACACAGAATTCCACCTGTTTTCTGCCAAACATGGCTTTGGAGGAAGCTTTGTACCTCCGAATTTCTCCTCTCTTTGTACCATACTCCCAACGCTCACCCTACATCCACCTCTGCCCCACACGGCAAGCGCAGCCCTTTCCCGTAGCATTAGAGGTGAGATTAGTGTCTATTTTACTATGGAATTAAACTTGTTGTTTTCCTTTTTGTACATTTTTCATTGTGGCGTGTCAGACGAGTTGTTTTTCCAGAGCAGGTTTTTGCCTTGAGTTGATGCTCCCCTTCTGGTGGGTGAGGGCCAATTTGCCTGAACTCGGTTGGGATTTGGCTGCCGAGCCTGTTCAGTCCAATCCTTTCGGGAAAGAACACGAACTTCGCGAGGCCTGAGCTTTCCCAGCATATCCTGTTTCAGCTATTTGAACCCGTTAAACCCAGAGGCAGGATTTTTCTGGGGAGGCTGAGGGCAATTAGGAAATTACCCCGCTCTCCCTCCCCTGCCCTGAAATCCAGCTGGATGAAGCCAAATATTTGCTTTCAGATGGATGGATTTTGGAGTTGGCTCCACATAAGAGCACCGGGGCGGAGGCTTGAATTTTGGCCATTTCGGGTAATTGTTTTTAAAACAGGACCTCCAAGCTTGCTGCCATCAGCCCTGATCAGCAGATTCCAGTGCCAGGCCTCTCTCCAGCCCTGTCACAGTTGGCATTTGCTCCGTTGTTGATGGGAAACAGCCTGCCCCTGGGGTTTCGGGGCGGGATGCATTGCTTTGCCCTGCGATGCGCTGGTAGCGCTCACCCTCGCCATGCCTGTACCCACTAGAAAGACTCAGTAAAAGGCTGTGAGCACCACCAGTAGCTTTGCAACCCCATTTTTTCCCACTGTCCTCCTGGCTCTGGCTCAGCAGAAGCCGTGTGTGGCTCCAGAATTGGTCCTGGGAGGCACCCAGGCCTGCTGGGCACACTGGGCAGACCAGCAGAGCCAGCGGTCTGAAAACAGCCACCCAATTCAATGCTGAAATCAGATCCTGAAGCCTAAAGTTATTCCTTTTTTATTATTTTATTTTTTACATCTGCTCCTTGTAAGTGATTTATATCCCCTGAAAATTTTGTATCTGGAAGTAAAGTATTTGAATGTGTGTCTTAAAAGTATGACTATCCTTTCAAATGTGAATTTCTGATTGTTGGAAGAAAAAAAAAAAGGAATAAAAATAAACAAACCTACTCCATATTAGCACATTTTTGTAATTAATGTTTTATGAATGTTGTTTTAAAAATTGTGTAGAATAAACCAGTTTAAAAAGGAAAGGGGTCTGTGCCTGTGTTTTGCCAGGTCTCCTCTCCCCATGGGCATCTGTGGGCACTGATCCCCCTGCAGCTTTCCCAGATGCTGCCAAGTCTTCAGAGGGGCTGGAAAGGCAACAGCTTAACCTGGGAATGACTTTAATCAAGCATTTGGTACACCTTGAGGAAAGGCTGTGCCAAGGTCCTGGTATCTAACAGGGGAGAAGATGTTCCCATGTGACCCAGGAGGGTGGGTGGTTCTTGTCCCACCCAATGCATCAAAACCTGAAAACCGCAAAGAAAGAAAACCCGGAGAGCATCACCCAGAGGGCTGTCAGAGCTCAGGGTGAACCCCCAGCCACCCAGCCAGGTTCTCCTCTGTTCCCCTGGGCGCGACTTTGGGTCTGGCACCTTCGGGGGCTGCAACATCTTTGCTCCATGGGGGCTCACACAGTGCCACAGCACCAGAGCTTTTATTAAGCATTATTATTATCAGTATTATTTCTTCCTTTTGGCAGTGGTTGAGGGGCACAATGAGGCCTCTCTAGTCAGACGAGAACTAATTCTTTTTTGTCAGTAAGAGCAGTTATGGGAGGGCTGGGAAAGAGCGAGCAGGATTATCCATGAACAAGGTTCCAGGGCTGTGAGACATTGAAAACATGCCTTTTATCAAGGGGTTTGTATTAATGATTTGTTTATATGAGGTGTTTTAATTGCCATTAGATGAAACACACATATTAGTTTCGTATAGCTCAGGCTCGTTTTTTAATATGCACCTCAACCCTTTTTCAAGTTGGGGATATTTACTGCAAATAGTATTAAAAAAAAAAACAACCAAAACCAAAATACAAACCACAAGGAAATAGGAGAGGGTAAATAGAGATTCAAAGTGAGTAAGGCTGTGGCAACAAGCTCCTCTGGACTTGGTGCTGTGCATGCAGGGACAGAGCAAGGAGAGGGAATGCTGCATCCCATTCCTGAGAGAGGAGCTGCACAGGCAGCAAAAACACCCCAGTGCTGGTGTGATATTAAAATTATCTCCTTGGAAGAGCTGGAAATTTGGAGGGGAACTGGGAGGGTGCTGGGGAGTGTGATAAAAGTGGGCTGTGCATCCATGGGGACACTGGGACAGGCACTGGAGGGACACCCAGAGAGGCACTGGAGGGGACTACCTGCCCTGCAACTCCCAGCACCCCCAGGAGCATCAGCTCATCACAGTCCATCTCCACAAAATTCATAAAAGTAAATATAGATATACATATTCCACAAATTCCATGTAAATATAAATATATACACACACACACACACATATATATGCGCCTCCAGAGGTGTGTTTCTGCATGGGCCCACTGGGAATGCCCTCTCACCCTGGCTGAGCACAGGGCATGGAACATCAGTCACCTCCTCCTGCTCTGCCAGGCTGCTGGATCTGGCCCTAATCCATGGAAAAAGTAGGGGGTAAAGTATTTTGCATCAGAACAAAACCCAAGTTTTCCCATGAAAAGGCTGCAAACAAGAAAAAAACAAACCACCACCACAACAACAAAAGGATGATTTCATTAACACAGTAGTTCAGTATTTAGATATTTATTCATACATTAAAATTGAAATAGCATGGATTAAACCAAGTTAATTATATATAATAGCTGATATTTGTTCTATAAAATGCATGTATGCTTTATATATTAAACATAATGACAAGTAGGTTTTCTATATTAAATATGAACCATATGTCTATGTTTTGTATTCAATAGTCCTTAATTATGTATATTTTTAGACTTAGGCATGCGAATAGCATCGATCTATCTATAGAGTGATTTTTTTTTTCCTATTTACACACATACACGCCCCCAAACTCTGCCTCTGCAGATGTGCAGCGTGTACACGAGCGCTGATCCCTGCCAGTGGCTGCCGGGCAGCTGGAGGCAGCGGGCGGGTGCCCTGCCCGGCCACTCTTCTCCTCTCCCCGCCGGCTCTGGGCTGGGCTTGCCTCGCTTATTGTCTTCTTTTCCATCTGTTTTCTTTTTGCGGGACTTAAATATTATAATCCTTCAGGGAAAATACCCCGAAGAAACCGTTTGCAAGCGCCTTTGACGGACTTGAAGGAGGCACTGAGGAGTGGCAGCGCTTCGGTGTTTTTTAATCATCCTCTGCTTCTAAATGCAAATCTTTCCTAGAGCCGTTGCTTGCTGTCGTTATTCAAAGCAATAATTTGGGAAAGCTCCCTTCCCAGGGCTGTTCAGCCGCACCCAGGCTCGGCGGGGCTGGGAGGGCACCGAGCCGGGCTCTCGGGGGTCCCTCTGCCCCGGGACGGGGGTACCCAGAACCCACGAAGCCCCAGCGGAGGGGGAAGGCGAACACCCAGGGTGGAGCTGGGGCAGCGCTGGGGTGAGCTCGGGATGCGCCGGCTTTCCTTCGGGTGGGGGTGCAGGGGCTTTTTTAAACGCAGGAGAGAAACCGCTTCGTACTGGCAGCGGGGCAAAGCAAGGGAGGGAAAATAGAGATGTGCTGAAGATCTGAGGCAAACACAGCACAGGGGAGCGGGAGAGGGGGGAGGGAGGGCCGGGAGGTGCGTGTGGCTGGCACGGAGGGGAGAGACGCGGCTGCTCGTGCTGGGGACCCGCTGACACCCGAGCAGTGGGCCCCCCGGGGGTGGGGACAGCCCGAGCGCAGCCCCGGTGCGGGAATATCGATCCCTTGGGCTTTGCCCTTGGGCCCGTTCGGGTGTTGCCTTATCCTGGCCGGGGCTCCGGGGTATGCTGCGTTTAGCTGGTTTTTTCTCTTTTGGCACGGGAGCTGCACTAAACAAGTCTCTCCCCATCACCTGCAGCCCCGCTCCATCCCGCACTGGGAACACGAGGAGCGTTCGGGGGCTTTTTGGGAGGGTTGTGCAAACAGCCCGTCCTGCTGCTGCGGGGTGGGGTGCGAGCGGGGCCCCGTGTCCTCGCAGGCTCCAGCTATTCCATTGTTCTGGCACGCACCTCTTCCGCCCGGGATCGGGATTTGATGGTTATAAATCTGCTGCCGTCTCATCTGGAGCATCGCTCAGGCTGGGCCAGCCCCGGCGTACGTGGCCGATGCTGCATCGCCCCAGCAGTGCCTGACTCCCCCCTGCTCGGTCCCCGCGGGTCCTGGAACGTGTCGCTGAGTCTTTCCTGGACCTGCTCTGCATCCTCACAACCAGGAGGATCCCCGGGGGTTTCCTGCCTCCTGTATTCTTCTTCCCCCTGTGTTGAGGTCCCACTCAGACAAACACAGTGCAAAAGCGTTTTCTTTTTTTCATCCTTTAGTTTTCCTTTGATTTAATCCCTCCTTACTCTTTCCCATCCCATGTTCTGTCCTCCATCCCTTTCCATCATTTCCCACCTGCCCCTGTTGGCCATGCCACACATGCAGGGAAGATGGACAACCAGCACTGCTGACAGCAAGTGGCCTTCAGGGCATTTCCCAGCCTCCCCCTCCCAAAAGTATTTGAATTTCATTAGATACATCTTTACAAATAAACATCCAATCACCCCAAAGGTGCCAGCAGCAAAGGCTGAGTCATTTCCAGGTTTATTTAGGAATTATTTAGTGTAGGTAGAAGTCAGCAGTACCCACAGAGATTCATCTGTTTCTTCCACTGCATCTTTTCCGGCCTCTCAGCTGCCTGGTGAGCAGTGAGTGATGCTCAGGGCAGGCACACAGTGGTCCCACCTCCATTCCACAAATCCCTGCTCTGGAGAGGAACCCTGTGGGCTCCTGAAATGAAGCCATTTCAAGAGTTTTCACCCCTATAACACCCTCCAAACCCACCAACCAGCCTGCAGCAAGGTCTGGCTCTGCAGGCACAGGGCAAACCGTGGGCTTTGGGTCTGGGCAGGTGCCAGAGCTGTTTCACTGCTGTGGAAGGGAAGACTACAGTAAGTATTAAAGCCAAGAAACCAACCCAGGCACTTTGTGCTTCGTGGCATTTTCTACAGAACCCATCACAATGAGCAAAGGTGCTGCTCCAGAGCAAAAAGCCACCATCCTCAAACTTCCAGCCTAGAGAAATCACATCCTGCAAAAGCATTCCAAGAAATCAAACCAGTGAGACAGACCTTTGCTGGACACCAGGAGCCCAGCCCGCTCCTCTCCCGGCTCTGCTGGTGCCACAGAGAATGTGCCACAGCCCAGCTCCCCCAACACCATCACAAGGGTGCTGCCTGGGAAACTTTTCCTTTGAAATCCCAGGACCCTGCTGGTATAGGGTGCCAGAACTCAGAAAAACCTCACAAATCTGAGATGACTCCTGTTTGATGAAGTAATCATTGTCGAGGGGACCTGATGCCTGGATTTTCACATGCTTGGCTTAGCAGGGGATTTATTCAGGGGAACAGTTGGAGCATGTGGCAGCAGCATCTCATTAGTGCCATGGACAATGCCCTGCCAGTTGAAGTCTAAAAGTGGATTTAGTTTTTCCTATATAACTTTATTGTAAGGATTTATGGAGCCACAACACAGCTGAGTTTAGATTCATTATATGAAAAGTCCCAAAACAGGTTCAATCACACTTGAAACAGCTGGGAAGGCGAGGGAGGGGCAGCTGGGCTGTGCTTTTCTCCCCACCTCTCTCTCTTTCCAAACACTCCAGCCCATTGAGGAGCAGTCAGAAATGGGGAGAATTGCCCCAGTGGATGGCTACTCCTGTCCCCGCATTGCTCTGGGATGCACAGAGTAGCCAAACACAACCTTTCTCCTCCCACCCAGCAGCAGGAGCAGCAAAGCAGCCAAGTACATTCCCCTGTGGGTCTGGATCTGCCATGGAAATATATCCTGAAGGGTAAGACAACGTAAAAGGTTACAGGGTTTAAGCACCAAGAGGGAGGAACAAGATTATATAAAGTTTTACAGGTCAGGACAAAGACCTCAAATATATTAAAGAAAATAAACAGAGGGATGAAGTCAGACACACACGTGTGCCAAGGTCGGTTTGCGCTCTTTAAGCAATTTGGGGGTTGATTGGCAGCTTTTAAGGAACAAATACGGGGTTACCCAAACCAAAGCACTTCCTACAGGGAGACGAGGGGCTGGAAACAACACCCAGGCAAAGAGCTCCTGATGCACAGTGTGGGAGCCCCTTCAGGAATAAAGTCACGGAAAGCAAAGCCAATGCCTGTGTTAAGACTCACTTTCAGGCTGAACTGAACACTTGCAGAGCAAGAAGCATGTGGGAATAGAGAAAACAAAGCCTTATCCAAGAGCTCTCCCTGTGGACAGTGAAGCTGGAGCAGAATCCTGACTCAGTGCATCCCCGGAGCAGCCCACGATGTTCCTTCCTCGTGGCCGGAGGGGAGCACCACTCGCAGTGCCGAGGAGCCTCAGCCCAGCTGGGACTCCGTGCCCGCTGCCGTGGTACCAAAACACCCGTTTTCATGCACCACAACACCTTCCTACCCCTCCTTCCCAACCGGTGCCATCTCCTCCTCTCGCGGAGCGGCTCCCGCTTCCTACTCGGGGAGCGGAGCTGGGCCGGGGGAAGCGTGGGGAATAAATCCAGCTTCCCACGCCCTGCAAAATTTCCTGCCCGCTCAAGTAAGTATTTGCACGTACCTCAGCTACTAATTTTAGGATGAAGCTTTTAGCCACATGCCAGAGTCTCTCCTGGAAGCCGCCGAGTGGATTTGCAGGGAGGCTCAGCCCTGACAGCCCTGAGCAAGCGGCCCTGGTCCCGATGGAAACCGGCGCAAGGCACAGCTGCTCCTGGAAAGGCAACCTGCAAAGGCTGCTTTGGAACCCCACAGTATCCACTGAGAGATTTACAGAAGTAAGGGATATGGTGAGATTTATTGCTTCAGTTGTATGTACTAAGAAGCAATAAATTCTTCCAAGAAGTTAACTCTGTACCATTCCAGCTCTTTCTTTTCTGTCCAGCTTCAAGGGGAAAGGTGTATGGAGGAAATAAACTCCTACCACATCCACCACCGTTTACTCCAGTGCATTCCCACCATAAGAATAAACCCAAGGAGTGATGATCCAGCACAAAATGAACACTTCATGCATTTTATTGAGTGTAGTTAGACTTGTATTATGACATCTTACATAAGGAACAAACTCCTCCTAAGTGTTAGCTGGCAAACCTGGTTAAACTGTGTCCAAGGACCTCAGAGCATCAGTTTCTATTAAACAAGTCCAGTATAAACAGAAACAAAGCACCGTACAAAAAACAAAAAAAAAAAAAAAAAAAAAAAAACACACCAAAAAGAATAAAATAAACTGTTACATTCACAGTGGAATTCAGGGCTTCCCAACCAACAGCTTTACTAGCAGAGAGTGAAATTCAGGAAGGCGGCTCAAGTGCTTTAGTTTCAGGGAACAAACCCAGACAAAATAAATCAAACCAAATTCTATGGTATGTTTTCTCATACAAAGGGAAAAAAAGATAGAGCCTATCAGAGGGGTTGGGAAGTCCTGGTATAACAGATGCAAACCTCTTTTTTAACACAGCACAACTTATTTGTACATGGGGTATGTTACCGTTGATTCTTGTCTCTTCACCCTCCTGCTTCCCTCCGTAGTCGAGGGTAAACAAAAAGCCCAGTGTACGTAAGGGCTGGAAATATTTCTGATTCCCTCAGCGTGGCTCCAGGCCAACCCTCATTCAAAGCTCCTCCTCCTGGGAGAAGGCAGAGGAGCAGGCAGACATTTCCATATGGACTGAGCTCCTCATCAGCTCCTCGCTTGCTCGCAGACCCTCACTCACCACATGAGCTCCACCGTGGGAGTGAGAAAACCAGGACACCACTTCCACGGACATACACACTCATGACAAGGATCCCAAATTCAGGATGAAGCGGTGGCTAAACCGACGGGGTGGCGGTTTGTATTGCAGTGTGGCAGTGAAGATCACACTGGGAGGTTCAGAAACCCCCTCCTGGCACTGCTCAGAGCTGGTGCTCAGCCTTACCTGCGTCCATTCTCCTCCTCACTTTATCCCCTCCTTTTTCACGAGCCCACTGGGTTGTGTGGGCAACTGTTTATCCTGCAGAGCCACCAGGGAAAGGGGCCTTTGGAATCTCACATTTGCATAACCCAGACAAGTGACAGGAAACTTGCGATGACAGTCGTTATGGTCCATTGTGCCGGCTCTGGTGGGAAACCCCTTCGTCTGCAACTCGACACAATGGACAATTACGGCTCCTCCAAACCCGGGGCCGTGTCCCATCCCTGCAGCTGCTGTGCCTGCACACCAGTGCTGCCTACAAAAAGGCCTTTCAAATGTACCGAGTGAGGCACCTACTCTACTCAAATCATTTCTAAACCAACTCAATTAACTGCCTCAGAGTTCCCTGCAAACACCCAGCTCGTCCGGAGAAATAAAAAAGTGCACGTGAAAGGGAAATCCAGCCAACAGCAGGAATTGCCCTTCAGTCTTTTAACAGACAAAACCACAATTAAAAATAATAATAAAGTGAGCCCCCGCAACTGTGTCAGTTCACAATCTGAGTTAAACTAAATAAAAAGTACTGTGTTCTTGTAGGGCCTGGCCTTGTGACTGCTGAAACTGTGGGTACAGGTCCGTCCTGTCAGAAGAGAATGAAGCTCATGTGCCAGATATTCCCAACAGGATGTTTGGGGAAAACATCTCCAAACTGGGCCGGGCAATGACAAGGAGAATCCTCCAAAACTAAAATAATGCCTGTTGATCCTGCAGGGAATCACGCCGGTGCTGAAGGCGGGCGAGGAGATCCCACACGGTGGCACTGTGACCGTGCGCTGTGCACAAGGCTCTGCCTCTCCCAACCCATCATTTCTGTCCAACCAAGCCTTGGAACATGACAAAACTCACCATTTTAACTCTTCATATGGCTACAGGCACCAGTGAAGCTGATGTGTCCCTCCTGGAATATCAGGAAAACTGCAGGAAGTGCTAAATACTGATGCTCGCTATCAGAAGATTTCATGAACTGTAGATTAGGCCAATTGTGAACCTTACGGAAGTCTTTCCTACTTTGTAAGCAACTGAAATGTTAATATTGGCTTTTCCTACACCCAATCTAAATTTAGGTAAATAGAAACTGAATTACCAGAAGCTGACAGGCAACTTGGCTACATAAAGAAGTTTTTGCTGCATCACTAACTCAGTATCTGCTCAATCCTCCAGACAATGAGCCCTCAGTCCCTTCAGCACATTCAGCACTGGGAAAGGCAGAGAAAACACTGAGAACGAACGCTCAAGGTCTCCTGAACTGAGATTAAATTATTTGTACTTGGTACCATTTGGGAAACTGCCAAGATTGCTGGAGTTGCTCTTGTTACAGAAAGATAAAATGTTAAGACATTGCACCCTGAGCTGTAACAGAACTGTAAGGGTGGTTCTACCAGTGTGGAGTCACTGGAAACTCCAGCCATGGAAAAGGCTGGGTGATGCCACCGCCGTGTTTCCTGGGGATTTGGGCTCGTGGGCTTCCCTCTTTGTGGTCACCAGCTCTACTCTGAGACACCTACATTCGACTTCCAACATGGTATTCACGTAGAGAGGGGCTTTTTCCCTTCTAATTCTACTCTCTGGGAAGTAAGTAAACCTGCAGGAAAACTGCAACTGAGAGCAAGTGTTTGCTATGGGAATGTTATGGGAAGAAATTCAGAACGGTTATTTTGTTGAGGAAATTTTGGCATAGAGAACCCAGCACCTGGAATCAACAGCCAGCTTCAATTTTACAGTGATGTGTGTCCAAGAGAAAAAAAGTCAAACCCAGGAGCTTATTTATTCCTCTGTTCCCAAAGAACACTTGCATGGTGTGTCCCAGCAGGAGGAAAGAGCTCAGTAGCCAGTCAGGGTTTCCCACTGAACCAAACACCACAAAGGACACACGTGGAGAATAACTGGAATTTTGGGACCTTGTGGAATCCTTAACTAGCTGAAGAGATGTTAAAATGCCTTAGAGCAGCAATTATAGTTTATGTAACCACCACTCTAAAACACAAAAAATGTGTGTCCTCGTTAAGGAAAAAGGCCAGCTTTGGTTTTGCTATCTGGGGAACACACATTTCCCATAGTTCATATCTCTTCTGAACTACTGCCCTGAAGTTGAAATTCACAAAAATCGCTTTCCCTTTGCACATGTAAGCCAAGAGGAAAAAAAAATCCTTAAAACAAAGAAGGGGCCAGTGGGGGTGAAGGATGTTTCTCCCCCCCCCCCACACACTGATGAGAGTTGAGGTACATTCTCCCATTCTCATTTGCAACACGTCAGGTACGTGATTTTAAAAGTAAATTCAATTCCTTTTCATCTCTCCACTAAGAACAGGAAGAGCTTGCTGAGTATTTTGTATTCTATCCTTAGAATCTGCCATACATTTTAAGTGTTCTCCCAAACATTTAAAAATTTAACCTAATTCTCTAATAATCTGTTTTCCAGTTAATACTTATTTCTCTGTGGCTCTTGAGTGGCTACCACCACTGGCTATATCAGCATGACCACTCAACATAGCCAGGGGCTGGTGGACAAGAAAAAAAACCACCACCTGCCACTACTTGTCTGCTGAAGTTACAAAGTTGCCTCAAAAATTGAGAAAAATCTCACTGAATGAACTGGTACAAACCAATCTGCATCATTAAATATTTGCAACCATACCAAGAAATAACCAGCCATTAGAACTTTTAATTTTTATCATCTTTTTTTAGGTGGCATTAGTGAGCCAAAACACTGCAATTAGAACATCTGGGGTTTTTTAATGCAATTAAATGTCTAATCCAACTGTTTTTATGTTACAGTAGCTGTTCACATAAATAGTACAGATATGCACTGCTCTTGACAGGAACACAGTAACAAAAGCAGCTCTCTCATGTTCACTTTGCTCTCTGTGTGGTGGGGGCTGTATGAAAAGCATTCTTGATTCCTAAGCAGGGTACAGTTTTACTTCTTAATGCGTTAGTACAACAGTGCATTGGAAAAGTACTGAGCTTCTACAAAAAAGCTTTACAGTTTTAAAACAGTTTTATTTTCTTTATTTAAACAAGCATAGGCAATTCTTATATTTCCACAACATGATAAATATCCCAATTAAGCTAACAGCTCATTCTACAGCGTGCCATAGTGATGGGGAAAGGCTAACATTAGTGTTATTTACACAGACATGTCCAATATTAACCCAGGAGGAAAATTAAAAGTATGTTCAAGTGTGCAATTAAATTCATATTATTTTTTCTGATAGATGGATTTCTTGCAAAAACTCCTCGACTCATGGACATTAAGCTGGGATGATTTCTCAAAGAACTCCTCTTAAGCACAATCTTGAGGTCAAACTCTTTATAGAACTGGGGTGGCAGGGGCTGGGCAGGGGAAAGAACTTAATACTCTTCACAAATTAAAACGTATTTTTAAGGGGGTAGATGTCTTTGGACAAGTGAAATTTAACACCCAAAACTGACTAGAACTTGAAAAACCTAATTAAAAAAATTTTCCAATTTCTGAAGCCTGAATCCAGAGAAAAGCTTTAATGAGGGAAGATTCACTCCAAGTCATTACTATACACTGAGGTACCACTCAAAAAGTGGCCATAAAGAAGGTGACTTCTTTGCCCATCACTATCACACCAGCTGCTTGGCCATTGATTCAGATCTCCTTTAGACAACGCTCTCCCTGTTACCAGAAGCTAAGACTGCTCTGCGACAAATGGGACAAGTGGAATTCTCCGACAGCCAGCGGTCGATGCAGTGGACGTGATACTCGTGGGAACAAGGCAGCTTCCGGAGCTTGTTGCCTTCCGTGTACTCCGTGATACACACACTGCAGGTTTTCAGAGCGTCGCTCTCACCAAAATTCCTCATCGCTAGGTTGTCAATCTGCTCTTTGGTGAGTCCTCTTGGTTGGTCATCGTCATCTTCATTTAGGAGGAAAAATTGTGCAAGGCTAAGGAACGGCAGAGAACCACTTTCTTCAAACGTGACCGATCCCCTCGTATTCCGGCCTTCCCGCCTGCCCCCAGATGTTGAACTAGCTTCATGGCCACCTTCATACACCTCCCCTGAGCTAACATCTGCATTTTCATTGCCTGAAGTACCACCACCTCCATTCTGTGGCTCAGAGGTATCCGCGTTCTGACTGGGAGCCGGGGCACTAGGATCTGCATCGCTATCACTGTACATAAAGTAACTGAGCTCCCCGAAGCCTGTCATTATCTGCCTCAGCATAGTCTGAATGGCAACAGACGTGGTCTCACTCAAGCCTGTGTTTAAGATCCTGCGGATGGGAATCCTAATGGTGCTGACGTAAGTTCTCACTCCGGCTCGCTCCGACCGGGAGAACGTGCGCCTAAACCCGCCCCGCTCGCTCTCGTAGGTGACCGTGTTGTTGGGTGTCTGGGACCGGGACCGTGTCCTGTTGGCTATGCTGTCCCTCTGCCGGTACTCTCCCGGACGGACTCTTCTCACCTGCAGATCAAGCACTATGGTAGGAGGCCTCTGCCCAGGAGCTGCGGACTCACCGGTGCCGGTAGTTTCTGAAGAACCTGCTGCTTGAGGAACAGGTCTCGTTTCGGGGGGGGAAAACAGAACTGCGTTTTCACTTGGCACCTCAGTCCCCACAGCGTGCTGCCTTAAGGTCACGTGCTGCCTGGTTCTAGAGCTGCCCTCGGCTTCATTCGCCGGGGAGTGGTCAAGTGTTTGAGATGATGTATTGTGATGAGGCCTGCGAGGAGCCTCGCTCACTGGATTAATAGGTGACCTACTTCTATCAGTCCTAGCCCGTGTTCTCCGCTGTTCTGGACTCCTGCTTCTGGCTCTCCTCTGCCCTCTAGGAGGGGAAGCCTCCTCAGCTGGTACCTCCTCCGAAGCGCCCCTTTCTGATCCAGGCTGCCTTACAGATGGTGATTCAGACCTTGGAATTTCAGAGTCACTTTGGCTGTTTTCCAAATCCTCCCCACTGGAAGGCTCTACAGATGGCTCATTCTCAGTTTCTGGATTTGTGTTCCCATTGTTACGGTTGACATTTATTTCCAAACTGAATCTGAAGTCACCACTGTTTGGGTTAGTCCGGCTCACTGCTCTCCAGGACTGGTTTCCTCGCTGCCCACTCCGCGTTGTATTTCCAGTCTGTCGGACTGAATTAAGCCAGTCTATTATAGAATCTCCATTTGAAACATCTTCTGCGGACTCTGCACCTGTGAAAAAGACAGGGAACTACCAAAATTAGAGTACTGAGCTAATTTTGGAGTGATCTTTTCCAAGAACATAATTGCTTAGTTTAACAAGTGACAATTTAGAAGCGCTGAATCCTACCAAGCGCTGCTGTGGTTTCACACACAGCATGACAATTCCCAGCTACCAGAGCTCTTCTAAAAGAGCACGAGTGGACACTGCTCTAACGTGGACAGAGTGACTGCAGCCACTACAGAGCAAAAAGTCATCAAAATAACACATTGTTTATCATACGCAAATGGAAAGACACCTCAGGTGTCATAACACATCAATATTCTGTGTTTTCCTCTCCAACAATTCAATGATCTATTGCCCATTAAATAGAGAACTAAGTTTGTCCTGAGCCTTCACATGAAACGCCTTATAGCAAGTCTGTCTCACTGAAGAATGAACCCCAGTGCTCAACACCAAGCATCATCCACCAATCTCTACAGAAGCACCTTTAGAGGGGAAGAATGGTAAAGTAAAAAAGAGGGAATGCCAAAAAGCATCCCAGAAGAGAGCAGACAGGAAGGCAATTTAAAAAAATAAAAAAAAAGAGAAAAAGAAAAAAGAAACCTAAGTGAAACTATCTTGATACAAGTAACAGATGTGTTATGAATTAAATGTGTTCCAAACTGACCTCTGCAGCAGGTATGAGACTCACTGAGTTTCGAAACAAAGCTCACCTTGCACCTGCCTAGGCTTAACTTGTTCCACGCCTGCACTCAAGTTAGGTCCATACAGGGTGCTAAAGTCAAGAGTTTGCACAAATACTGTATATACCTCTATTCTCATCACTGTTTTGCTGTGGTGGACCTTCTTTAACTTGGTGTAGCCTTCTCAGCAACTCTTCTTCAGTAATTTCACCTTAGAAAATAAGCAAAAATTTCCAAAAATATTTCCAAATCATATAGGTATATATATGTCATAAAAACATTATCAGAAGCTTCTCAAGAAGGTACAAGCCACTGCTTTTGTCTAATCCAATCCTGCCCTACTGACACTGCTGAACAGGTTGCTGAGGGGAAGCTCACTTTAGCACTGCTGTCCCAAGTAAGCTTTGCTGAAGCTGAACTATCCCACAGCTCCATCCGATTCAAGACAGATGTGCTCGCTGGTTCTGTAACCTCTACAACTTGGCAGCAATTTCTGTCATCCCATTCGTCACCATTAAAAGGCTGTGAGGAGTAAAATATTTGAGGTAACACTTTCACAAGCATGAAAAAAGGTTTAAATTAGTTGAAGTCATGGTTTGAGTTATGTATTAGCCTATAAGGAGTCAATTTAAAGTAATAACGCAGATGGAGAACTGAAACCAAAATGCCCATGCAGAATCTCTCACCAGACTATTCACCCTGGTTACAAACTCAACCTCACCAGCATAAAATTTGCACACAGAGACTTCAGAATTTTTTTTTTTTTTTCAATCTCAGGGCCCATAACTGGAACTGGGTCAAATCTGGGTGTTCCTGCCAAATTGTGTAAACACTAGACTTCTGTAACTACCTCTTCGCTAGTCAGGGGGCTGCTCAAATTTGAGTATGCACCAATTAGCAAGAAGCTACTTCCTTCCATGGAACACAACCACAGCACACAAACTAAATGGGTGGAATCATTTCAGAACAGAAAAGGACACAAGTTGCCTACAAGCAACTCTAGCAGGATGCACAAGCATTACCCACCTGGTGTTCCTAGCAAATTGTTATCTCTCATAAGCCTGTAGTCCTCTTCGCTCAGGTTGTTCACAAACTGATAGAAAGCTTCCTCTCGATCCAACCGGTCCAGCTGACTCTGACGCTGTGCTTCTGATTGATCAATATTTCCTTTATCGCTAGAATCTGAGCTTTCCATGTTGATGAGTGGGAGAGTACCTAAAAAGGGAGGAAAGAAACCCTTCACTGAGTGCAGTGAAATATGGCCTGACAGTCAGGCATGTTTACAATGTAGAACGGAGTACAGGTTAAAGCAGTTTGCTAACTGAAGCTTCATTAAGACCAGGTGCCACAACCACAGGGATCAAAACCAAGCCCTTCTCAAAGCACAAGCTTCTTCAAGCAGTACAAACCAAATCAATGCCCATCATTACCAAGGGCTCAACAAAGCAGCAGGTATGAACACAGAGACTATCATCTGCCAAAGCCTTAGTCCATCCAAGGAGTTTACCAGGTGTCCAGGACTATCTGCTTTTTGGCACAAAATATCCCTACTCTCACAACTCCCTCACCCAGCAGCCTTACAGCTGTGCAGTACAAGGCATAAGCCATCCTTGATCACGCTCTCTCTGACTCTAAAAGACATTCATTGCTTTTTCCTGCCTGCTACAAGAAACACCTTCAACCATCCCAAGTGCATTTTAACAGAATGAAAGGATATGAAGAACTCATATACAGAAGATGTTATGGAACACCATGTGCACAAAAAAAGAAAAGGTTCTCATTTCCTCAAACAAGGAGAAGGGTTTGTAAAATCAAGTTCAGTGTTTCACATCAAGAGAAGAATTTCCTTTCAAGTTTCAGCATTTACTGAATTACTGATGTTAACAACCAAAATTTCCATGACAAACCCACAGCATATACCAGCTGTACGCCTGCTTTCAAGAACTGTCTTCTATGTTGCGTATTTTTAAATATAATATTCTCATAGTGTTTTTCTTTTGGATGAAATACTTGACAGTGTCTCTCAAAGAAAATTATCAATGAATTTTGTGTCTGTATCTGATAAACATTATAACAAAATACATGCAAATACAGGAGACATTCTGGCACTGGTTGTGCCATGCAAATATATCAAACGAAGATAAAATAACTAGTTTCCTTGATCACTGTGGCTCACTATTCACAGCATCAAGAATTTTCCTGCATGACTAGTAGAATCTAGTTACTCAGAGAGGTGATTAGCAAGCTAATCCTCTGCATGCTAAGAAGCTCTGCAATAACATTCCCCATCAGAAAACATTCCTTTCATTTAAACCATACTTCATGTGACATGAAAATACCGGTAGAATAAAGCTTTTCTGCTTCTCACTGGAAAATTTCCAACACTTAGACATCTGTCTAGTGGAAAAAGCATCTTTTTTTGGTTTGTCAGCACAGCTGTCAAGTCAAGACTGCCCACAATTTACATTAGTGCTTCTCCACAGAAGAGCAGCCCTGCATGATCTCCATGGGCACTTTATTTCAGCTGCTGCGGTGAAAATTACAGTGCATGATGACCTCAGTGTGTAACACTAGAAAAATTCCACAGGATAGGACATCCCCTTACTGCAGACTTTGAAATTATGAAATTGCTGCTCCAACGCTCTTTGTCTTGAGTTAGAACTTGGGTTTAGGTTAGCGGTATTACCTTGTTGCCACTCAGGGCTACTGGTATTGTTTGGTTCTGTGAAGTTCTGCCATTTTACCAAAGCAGTTACACCTTTTTTTCCCAGGAATCAGGAATCAACAGCACGCACGGGGTCACCACTGACTCAAACGGAAGTCATCAGCTTTCTCTGTATTTCTGAATCTCTGGTGCGATGCAAAGACTGCACATCTGCAGACGTGTATGTGACGTCCTGCCAAACGCTGCGGAACGGCCCCATTCCCAGGGGAAGTTGAGCAATGGTTTCCCAGCAGGTACATTCAGCTCCGACCCAGCTCAGTTAGGAAATCTGGGTGCCCTTCACATGCCAGGCACATACTGCCAATGAGAACACAGTTTGCTTCAAAGTCAATCAACTTTTTACAAGCTTTCTGGAGCAGAATTATGACTCCAAGCAACATCACTTAAAGACATTCTAGAGAAGATCCCAGAAATAACTACAGCTGCTTTTAAAAGTAACATCTGAATAAAAACCTCAAGTAGAATGCGAGACTTGCATCCAAAATAAAACCTTGAAAGATGCATTAGTTGTCTGGGAATACACATCAAAACGCTAACTAGTATTCCCTTTTTTAGGATAACAATGAAACAAAGTCAACAATAAGATTAAGAAAACAAGGAAATGCAGTAAGATGCTAAGGGACAGGAGCAGCACAAAGTTTTGTAAAATATTTTATCCCAAAGGACTGCCGACTTGAGATTTACTGACTGCAAGACACACAGAACGTCTCCATAAAGATGTCAATATTAACATCTTTGCAAGCATTAAAATAATTCTACAACGGCTTTTAAAAAAGAAAACCTCACTATGCATACAAAGCATGACCTTGGTTTGCTGCTTATGCTTTGAAATCTTCCTTTTAAGTGAAAATTCCAGTGCCTGCAGGCACCTTGGCTGTATCATGCCCATTGCACTCAAGCATTTGCCTACTCCATTTCAGACAAAAAAAGGCCACCATCCGTTGTCAGGGGAAAAGAGAGAGCCCAAACAAGTCAAGTGGGGGGGAAAAAACCCACCTTAAATCTCACCTTTACCAACAGATTGATGTACAATTCAATAGGTGACTCTTTAGGAAATGCTCAGAGTAAGTAATTCCCAGGTTTGCTCCTCTTTTCCACCATCTCTTACCTCCTCTCCTAAACCATAAAATCAGCTAGCAACTAAGACTGAAAAGATTTTACTGCCTCAGAGGTGGGATCTTAAATGAAGACCCTAATTTACATTAAGACTATTTCTACTAGTGACAGACTCACTTTGTTTTACTGGCACAGATTACCCCAGCCCACTGTACCCCAATTTCACTATCCTAGAAATGCTATGAATCTATATGGGATGTTTACATTGATGGAAATACAGATGGCACAGAAATGCACACCAACACATTGTCCCTACCTCAGCACTGACATTAAATGGGACAATACTCTTCAAACTAGAGCTCTGATATTAAAACCAGCAAATGAGATACAGGATTTCTCCCTCAAGGCTTCTGCTACTTTCTCTCTCTTCCCTGTCCACCCAGCTCGTTGTCCACATTGTGCAATTTAAGCCTCACCTCCCACACTGCTGCAGAGCACTCCATTACCAGACTGAACTTACTAGACTACTCCTGCCTCAGCACGACTCCACAGGGCCCATCTGGCTGTCCAGCAGGATTTCCAGGCTGGGAGTTACTACTCCTATCACAGCACTGGCAGAGTGGCAGAAATAACTTGAAAAATCTGTCACTCCCTCAGGATTCTGCTCTCAGCTCACACTGCAGAAAATTAAGACTGGCTTAAATGAAGCTGACTCCAGTAACACAGGGAAACCTGATGAGGGCAAACCAACAGGTGTCCTATTAACTAACAACAAAATAACCAACATTTGATTATGTAATAAGCAGGTAGGCTTCAACCTTGTTTCTCTTTCTTCCAGTTCAACTC
>JAWWEU010000138.1:18748233-18772182 GCA_035583155.1 Acropternis orthonyx | reverse complement strand
GCCCTTTCCTTTTTTCCTTTCCTTTTTTCCTTTTCCTTTTCCTTTTCCTTTTCCTTTCCCTTTCCCTTTCCCTTTCCCTTTCCCTTTCCTTTTTTCCTTTCCTTTTTTCCTTTTCCTTTCCCTTTCCCTTTCCCCCCCCACTCTGCCAACTTATAGCCACCGTTCTTGAGACACCATTCTTGTTTGCCACACACCCAATCTATGAAATGCCTTGTGCTCCAGAGAACACATCCCTTAAGTACTTTTCTCCCAGCAAGTGGATTTGCTGCCTGAAGCTGCCCCTATTATTATTTCCATTAAAAGGCAGGAAGCCTAATCTTGCATAATCATGCAATCTAAAAGATGAAATCTGAGGGTAAAGAAAAAACGGTGCAGGTATAGATAAGGAGAAGTAGAAGCGTCTCTTGTGCTTTATGCAAAAAACAGAGTTGCAAGATGTAAAATTCCACAGAAACTCACTTGTGTTTGTTTAAATCCTTCTGTCCCAGTGACAGGGGTCGATAAGCACCTGTGATATCATTTTGGCTGCCTGGGTTATCTCCCTGGGTGACTTCTCTGCAGGAAGGGCTCTTCAATGAGTGCCCTGTCAGGTACATCTGCTGACTGGTCTCTCTTGCTGGATGACAATTACTTTCCATTTCGCATTTTAAGATGGCTCAATACATAAACTTTAAAGGAAAAATCCAGTCAGGGCTTGTGATACCTTGAGATATCACACAAAAAGACAAAAAGACTTCAATTGCTCTCAGCTTTGAGCAGCTCAAGGGCTGACATAAGAGTGCCACATGGTCCCTCAGCGTTTCCAAGGTGTCTCAAGGTGTGGTTACAGCTAAAGCTGCCTGAGGCATGGGCAGGATGGCCACACGCAGGCTCCTCCTCTGAGCTGGCTCCTCCTCCTGCCCTTGTTGGAGTCCAAGGGTACCAACAAAGGGCAGGACTTAAGCTTGTCTTCCCAACACGCAGGGTCCCCCTCAGGAAAACCATGACATGCTGAAGGAGCAAAAGCTTCCTCTTCCTCACCATTTTTTATGAGCTTAGTTCTTACCCAGTGTCTGACCTCCCGTTTGTGACCCATTTCCAAGTGCCTGTTCTGCCACTGCCCTGGATGTTGCTGCAGCTCGTGGTGGTCACTGCACCTCATGGTGGGCTGACCATGAAGCTCTGCCATCCCGCCCCAGCAGGAGCAGGTATCTCTTTGGTCTCTCGTCTCTGGTACCTTCACACAGCCAGAGCTGCCTTCTCCTCTGCCCGTGGGCAGCAGCTCTGGGTGACTGTGTCCTCTTTGTTGGCTGCTGCCAGCAAAGAAACGACATGGGTGTTTGGCTGCTTTTAGCAGTAAAGCACAAGGATTCTTGGACTTCTGAGTGGTATCACTGCTGTATGTTGAAATCACAAAATCATTAAGGTTGGAAAAGACCTCCACCATCGAGTCCAACCTGTGACCAACCCTCCCCTTGTCAACCAGCCCAGAGCACTGAGTGCCACGTCCAGTCATTGCTTGAACATCTCCAGGGACAGGGCCTCCAAACCTCCCTGGGCAGCCCCTTCCAATGCCTGACCACTCTTACAGTGAAGGAGTTCTTCCTGATGCCCAGCCTCAACCTTCCCTGGCATAGCTTGAGGCTCTGTCCTCATGTCCTGTCGCTGGTTGCCTGGGAGAAGAGGCCGACCCCCACACTGCTACAACCTCCTTTCATTGCAAGAGCAATAACGTCCCCCCTGAGCCTCCTCTTCTCCAGGCTGAGACCTCCCAGCTCCCTCAGCCATTACTCATAGGACTGACTCTCCAGATCCTTCCCCAGCTCTGTTCCCGTCTCTGGACACACTCCAGCCCCTCAATGTCCTTCCTGAATCAAGGGTGCATGAACTGGACACAGGACTCAAGGTGTGGCCTCACAAATCCTGCACACTTTCCAAACATGCAATAAAATAAACATCCTAACCAATAGTTCAGATGAGATTGCAGACACATATGTCTTCTGAGCATGTGATAGCTTGGGAGCTTCAGAGACATCAGTGGAAATATAGGAGGAAAGTTTCAATTCCCACTTCCTTCTCTTCCCACACCTTTATGCTGAGCATGATGCCACATGGTCTGAGATATCCCTTGGGTCACTTGGAGTCAGCTGTGCTGGCTGTGTCCCGTCCCACCTCCTTGTTGGTAGAAGCAGGAAAGGCTTCTGTGCGAGCCCTGCTCAGCAATAACAAAAATATCTCTATTATCAACACTGTTTTCAGCACAAATCCAAACCACAGCCCTGTACTAGCCACTGTCAGGAAAACTAACTCCATCCCAGCCAAAATCAGCACTCTGTCCGAGTCCTGGAATAGAGGAAGCTCTCCACTGACAGCAAATGCTACTGGAGAGACAGAAAACCAGTCCCTTGTTTTGCATTCAATTTGTTGGAACTTGGTATCTTTGGAATCCTTTTGTTTTTCTCAATTAGGTGAAATTTGTCCAAGTTCAAAAGTTATGGAAACGGTCCAAAAGACAGGCTGGCAATGCAATTGCAGAAACTCTCCTTACTTAGGAAATCAGCTTAAACCCCCTAATGACTGGGGAAATGACACCACAGCCCATTAGTTGGTGGCCATTTACATTTCAAGGTCGCTGTCATCACCACAAGAGGGAGAGGGTGGCTGAATCTCTCTCATAATTAAAGCTTATGAGCTGGAGACTCATCTTTAAGGTGCTGCTTTGTATTGATCTGTAATGCCACTTTAGAGGTTATAGCTAATATTATTAGATTTTAATCAACTCAGATTTGGTCATGGATGCTCCTTTCAGCTGGAAGAATTGAGTTAACTGCTTCTTGCCATTTTTGTATTTTTATTTTAACTGCCTTGTGTGAGAATAATGTAACATCTTCGTTCAGATAGAATTAGTCACTTTACATAGAAATCTTCAGCATGTAGAAATCTTCAGCATGTAGTAATCTCACCCATATTCAACCAAGCAGGTAAGCACATACTTACAAGTCTACAATTAAAATCCTTAATTAAATCCTTAAATTAAGCACATACTTAAATGCTTTGCTAAAGAGGGATGTAATCTCCAACATGCTTAAGGTAAAGTGTATGTTTAAGTGCTTTATTGAACCAGTGCTTTTGCTGCAACACAAAGTATATTTCCAAAGCAAAAGCTGCTGCTTTAGGTATAATCCCATAAAAAAATTTGGGGGGAAGCCTGTGGGTGTTTATCAACATAAACCACATAGCACCTGTTCTGACAGTTCACACCTGGAATTTTATGGGGTTTGAAAAACCTCTTGGATGGGATGTTGCCAGTGGAAGGTGATCAGCTCTGCCAGGGCCTTGGCTTGGCTGGTGGTTTTGCATGGTTTGCAGAGCTTACCTCTGAGTTTTGGGGCAGGTTTGGTCTCTGTGTTGACTTTGTGGGAGTTAAATATATTTCTAAATTTGAAATATATTGAAAAGAAGCACTTATGAATACCCAAGATAAAGCAATTCCCATTTTTTTTCCTATTGACTTTCTTGCATGAAGAGAGAAAATACATCCACAATTTAAGCTCTAGAGGCTTCCAGCCTCAAAAAAACTGCAGTACCAGGTAATTTTATGGGAATGTTCCCACCTAGTGCTAATCTGTTCCAGGCAACAAGCCCAGGAGAGCCAGTGGCACACGTGTCCTGGCCTGGTGGTGCAGTGCGAAGGTTTCATCAGTGAGACAGACACCAGCCCACAGGTACAGACTTGGGAGGAAATATTTTGAGTCCCTGAGAGGCAACGTTACCAACTGAAGGAAAGACACAGCAAGGACAAAGGTGGTGCTGCAGGCCACCCAAGCTCTCTTCCTTTGGAAACAGGAGGTAACAAGTCCAGCCAAGGTACCAGCACGGCACACAAATGGAAACGCTCAGCACACTGAGGCTGCAGCATCTCCCATCCCTCTGTGCAAGACTCTTTGGACTGGATCTACACTATCCCTGAACGCTGCATAAAGTGAGCCCTTGGGATGCAGCCTGGACCCCCTGGCTAGCACTTCTGACCCTTTCTGAGGAGTTTTTGCTAAGCTCACTGGGTAGTTAAACAAGGTTTAGGTGCTGATGGATCACTCTCCCCATCACTTCCCCCTCCAGCTCCTTAGGCTATAGCATATTGCAAATCCTCCCCTGGCATGCTCTGCAGCAAGAGGTGGATTAAAGAAAAATCCAAGCAAGAAAATGTAGAGGGAAAGCTCAGCTCCTGAGTGGAGGTCAAGGTGTTCTAAACCATCCTATGGAAGCAGCTGCAAAATTCTGTTGCTGCTTTGGGATGTGGTGAAGGCCATTAGGCCAACCCCAGAGATGCTGAGGCAAGACTGGTGTCACCCAGGGCAGGTTTGTCCTCAGCCATCAGCAGCCAGAGACAGCAGCTCCTGCTGGCAAGACAGAGAAGCTGGTGGTATTAAATTACATCCTAATTAAACTCAGACTCTGCTTTCACTCACAAGGAAAAGTCACTGGGCTGTACTCATAGATGGATGATGGTTCATCCAGAAGTTAGAAGTGTTTTAATTATATGGGCTTATAATCTAAATGTGTTAGATCAGCATAAACCATTTGACAGGTCCTTTCTGTAGCATTACTCAGGTGTGTGAAGGCTCCTCTGTTAATTAAATGTGTTCTGGTACCATTCAGGCCCACCACAGACCTGCCACCAGCTGGGCCAGCACAGGCTTGTGCCAGTGCTCCGTCTCACTGCAGAGAGCACAGGATTGCAACAGGGTCCCCAAGGCATGTTTTTGAGCAATATAACCCTGATTTTGGAGACAACCTGCACTAATAGCTCAGAGAAACATCAGCCTTCCAGGTTTCTCAAAACTCTGTCTGTCCTGGCCTTGGACACTCCCAGGGATGGGGCAGCCACAGCTTCTCTGCCCAACCTGCACCAGGGCCTGCCCACCCCCACTGTAAAAAATTCCTTCCTTACATCTAGTCTGAATCTACCCTATTTCAGTTTAAAACCATCACCCCTTTTCATGTGGCAACAGGATCTGCTAAAAGGTCTGTCCCCAAGGCTTGCACTAGGGAGCTAGAACTATTTCCAGTAAGGGTGTCGATATAGGATAGACCAGACGGTTTTGGTGGCCATGCACTTGGCCAGCCCCTCTGTGTGTTTTACTTCCTGGTGAACAAACCCTTCTCGCACCAGATAGTGTTCAGTCTTTAAAGCTGAGCTCTCCGTGGGCTTCCCTGGCCAACAGCCCCGCTCCAGCCCTTGCCCCACTCGCTGCTCCGTGCTCCCAACATCATGTATGAGCTATTGTTAAGCCATCAGAGTGTCCAAAGGAGGCAGCGAAGATGGGGAAGGGCCTGGAGGGGCAGTGTGTGAGGGCACTGAGGGCACCTGGTGTGTTCAGCACAAGGGGAGACCTCATTGTGGTCTACAACATCCTCACAAGGGGCAGAGGAGGGGCAGGCACTGATCTCTGCTCTGTAGGGAGCAGGGACAGACCCAGGGAATGGCCTGGAGTTGTGTCAGGGCAGGGTCAGGTTGGATCTCGGGGAAAGGTTCTTCCCCCAGAGCTGGGGCACTGACCAGGCTCCCCAGGGCAGTGGGCACGGCCCCAAGGCTGCCAGAGCTCCAGAAGGGTTTGGATGATGCTCTGGGGCACAGGGGGTGACTCTTGGGGCTGGGCCTGGGCAGGGCTGAGGGTGGGACTGGGTGGTCCTTGTGGGTCCCTCCCAGCTCAGCACGTTCTGTGACTCTGTGAAGACATCAGGATCCGCACAACTGGCAAAACACTGAAATCCTGTGCCCTGTCTTGCTCATCTGTGAACACAGGCAGCTTGCAGAGGTACCAGCTCTGCTTTGGGGGATCATTTCCCAACCCCTCAACAAGGGATCCAGTTTGCTGAACCCGGTGCCCATGTCCCACTTTCTGCAGGGTTTGGAATGACCCTGCCTGAATTAAAGCCCCTCCTCACCCTGGCATTTTTCCTATCAAGTGATAATAGAAGGAATGGTCAGTTTTAAAGCAAGTAATTTTAATGCCTTTTCCATAAGAAAATGAAGATAGTGGCATTTCACTGCACCCACCTGCTCCTCCCCAGGAAAAGGCCAGTCTGGAGGTGCTTCCTGGACTCCACTTCCCCAGCACAGGGAAGAGCCTCCCCTCCCAACAAACCCAAACCC
Source organism: Acropternis orthonyx (assembly GCA_035583155.1). Lineage (NCBI taxonomy): Eukaryota > Metazoa > Chordata > Aves > Passeriformes > Rhinocryptidae > Acropternis > Acropternis orthonyx. Next base: position 18,766,046 of record JAWWEU010000138.1, on the reverse strand, counting down.
ATCTCTGCACCCCTGAGAGATGAAGTGTTAACTCTGTGTTGAAGTTTCCATTTCTCAAGTAAAAACCAATTCCTAATATTCAATAAATGGCAGTTTTAATTTTTTCTTCATACATGATCTTAAAATGAGATTTTTAATTTTTTTATTTATTCCATAAACAATATAACAAAACTCAGCAAGTTAACAATATGACGTTTTCACCATACAGAGTCAGTCACAAATATTTAAAACCTTTGCAACAAGAACAACAAAACCCAAAATATTACAAGAATAATTTACAAGAGGATCTATAAAACAGCAAAGCGCTCACAAATTTTCCAGTTTCCTTTACACAATATCACTACACTCTTTCACAACATTTCTTTTTATTACAAAATTCCCAACAAAAGTTTAATTTTTTTCTTTGTATTTTGGTTTTTAAAACCAGAAACTTTTAAGTATACATCCTTTTATTAACACCCGAAGGTGCAAAAAAAGGGAAACCTCACACATACAAACACTTCACAGCACTTTTCTAAGAAAAATATACACTTACAAAATATTTTACAAATTGGCACACTTAAAAATATACAAGATTTTGTAGGCGTCTTAGAGTGATCCTTAAGAATTATACTTCAATTGACTCTACAGAATATTTATAAAGCTTATTCTAAAAGAAAAAAGGCAAATCATTTCCAAACATGTTAAAATTGCAGTGTAAAATGTGGAACAGAAATGGATATGTTACATTCATAAAAAGGGCCATTTAATAGTTCTTAAATGCTCAAGGGGGGGATAAAAGTTTTCTTTAGCACCATAAAACAGGAGCAACTTCCTAACGAGGTGCCTCTAGTTCTATGGAAGGGAACTCAAGGAGCAGTACATTCACATCTCTGGAGGCAGCAGTCGAGGCGCCCGGCCGGCGCCGGGGCAGCGGAACAGAGCAGCTCCTTGGATTTCTACCCTGCTTCCCACCGGGAGTAAGAGACAAAAGGAGTTTCACTGGTACCTTGGTTTCTTTGTGTGTGTGTGTGGTTTAGTCTAGGTTTAAGTCTTCCCTTTGTGCTTTTGAAATGGACGTCTGTCTGTCTAGCTAGCGAAGGGTAGTGAAAAGACCAATTTGATTTCTCGTTTCCTTTTGCACCAAGTGTTTAAAGGCTCAGTAAACATGTCTGGCAACCCAAGTGTCCTGCGAGATGGAGGGAATCCTCCTGCTTCAGATCCCAATTCCCTTAGATGGCTGTTACTCCACTGTCATTAGTGTCACTTGTTTACCTGAGAAACAGATTTGAAAAGCCTTGCTTCTACCACAGACATTGTACTTTATTTTATATATTTTTTCTTCTTTTTTTTCTTTTTTTTTTTTTTTTTTTTTTGCATTATTTCACACGCTGAAGAGCTAAAGAGGCACATTCTCAAATAGATGTCAGCGGCTTGAACCTGCAACCTCCACTGGGCCCCCCTGGGAGCTGCACAGGCAAAGTCCAACACACCAAGTTGAGAAAAGACCGAGGGCCTGATCCTGCACCAAGCCAAGTCCACGCACCTGAATCTCTTCTCACTTACACTGACTTCAAGGGAGTTTTTTCTTGGGATTTGACATCACCAGCCAGCCAGGAAAGCACTTGAGGAGCAGGAGCCCCCGGGAGCAGGCTCCCACCTAAGTGCTATGCTAGATCGGGAGCTTAGGGAAAGAACATGGTCCAGCAGGGAAAGGATGACAATGCTTCAAACATCTTTATTTTGGTTTGTGGCTCATTTGGGCCATAACGCCAAAAAAATAACAGCAATCCTGACTTTTAAAAGAGCAAACAGCACTGCAATGGTTTCTCAAAGCAACCACTGCCAGGCTGAGCCAGCCTTGGCTTTTCCTCTCCAAGCAGTCGGATGGCACAGTGTGGCCAGGACAGCCCTCTGGCTGCCCCTGCCCTCCTTCTCATTCTCCTCCTCCGCCCAAAATGCCTGCCTACCTCTGGTCCACAAGTCGTTATTCTTGAGACATTTTTCAAAAACTTCCACCCTCTCACGCTTAGAAAAAAAAAGCAAGATGTAAACCTGGTAAGACTTTTAAAAATAAAAACCCAGTAGGTTTTTATTGGATCCCCATCAGTGATATTCTTCTATTTACAAAACCTCTATATGCAAGTGTGTCCAGCAAACTATGGCTGTGGGGTGGGATGGCTCCTGCTCAGTCCCTGCAGGGTTTCTTTCTGCAGGACATCTCTGCATGGCACAGGGAACGGATCCTTTCCCAGGCCATGGGAGAGCTGCGCTCCCGTGGGACAGGAGGGAGTGCCACCTTCCCCTGCTCGCAGGCAGCTCCTGCTCCAGCTCAGAGCTGAACAAGAGCCAAGGGCTCAAGCTGCACTGCCCTGTGTTGTTCTCCTCTTGGATGGATTCTATGACCACCCTTTGGAAGCAAATGGTTTCTGCTTTTCAATGTCACTGCCGGTGATAAGTCACCCAAACTCAGGAGAGCAGCACCGCCGCCACCAGTCCTCTCGTCTGGCTCTCAGTGGGACATGCCAGAGTAGGAGTGGAACGAGATAAAGTAGGAAAAGTGCGGTGGAATAAACATCTTTTGTGTGACTTTGTCGCCCCGGCCAGGAGCCCAACTAGAAGTTGCGAGGATCGATGGAAGGAGTTGCACTGGGACTGGGCAAGAGGATGGGCGAGACAGGAGCCAGTGTAGGTGGGCACAGGGAGCCCTGGGGTGTGTGGGAGGTGGGCAGGGAGGGATGGGACCCACATCCCAGTCCTTCCACAGCTGTGAGCAGCGCCATGAAAAACAAAAATGCACCAAGAAGGGCAAACGGACAGAGCGAGCTTGTATAGTAAAGGATGAGGCAAAGGTGGGAAGTGAGGTAGTGATAGGCAGGTGGCGATGAATTCTAGGAAAGCAAAGTTCCAGCTCTTCAAGAAGTCAATAAGATCCCCTGGGAAACTGCCCTTAGGGACCAGAGAGCAGAACAGAGCTGGCAGATCTTCCAGGATGCTCTCCATAGAGCACAAGAGCTCTCAATCCCCAGGTGTAAAAAATTGGGTAAGGAAGGCAAGAGACTGGCACGGCTGAGTCAGCACCTGCTGGTCCTGACCTGAAGGGCAAGATGAAATGCAGGGAAGTGGGAGAAGGGACAAGTAACCTGGGAAAAGTATTGGGATGCTTCCAGGTTGTGTAGGGATGAGGTGAGGAAGGCCAAGGTGTGGATGGAGCTGAACTTGGCTAGAGATGTAAAGAATAACAAGAAGGGCTTCTACAGACTGAAAAAGAAGGGTCAAAGGTGTAACAACTGGCAAACTGGCAACAACGGACAAGAAGGCTGAGGCAACCTCTCTTCCCACCAGTCTTGAGTGGATAAACCACAGCAGGAGCAAAGTCCCTCCCACTGTAAGAGAATATAAAATTTGCGACCACCGGAGGAACCCGAACATACGTAACTGATGAGATGCATCCCAGAGTCCTGAGGGATTGGCTGATGTAATTGCCAAGTCACTCTCCAAGGTATCTAAAAAGTCATGACAGTCAGGTGAAGTCCTGGCGACTGGGAAAAGCAAAACATTGCACCCGTTTTTAACAAGCATAGAAAGGAGCCTGGGAACTACCGACCTGCCAGCCTCACCTCTGTGCCTGGGAGGATCATGGAACAGACCATCCTAGAAGCTCTGCTGAGGCTCCTGGAGGACAAGGAGGTGATGTGGGACATCCAGTACAGCTTCCCCAAGGGCAAGTCCTGCCTGTCCAACCGAGGGGCCTCCTGATGAAGTGATTCCACCAGTGGACAAGGGAAGGGCGACAGATGTAATTTATCTGGACCTCTGTAAGGCCTTTAACAGAGTCCTCCACAACATCCTTCTTTCTACACTGGAGAGAGATGAATTTGATGGATGGAGTGTTCAGAAGATGAGGAATTGGTTGGACGGTCACATCCAGAGGACAGTGGTCAACAGCTCAGTGTCCAGATGGCCATTAGTGACCAGTGGTGTTCCTCAGGGGTCCTTACTGGGACCAGTACTGTTTAATATCTTCACCAGAGCTGCTGACAGTGGGATTGAGTCACCCTCAGCGAGTCTGCAGACGACACCAAGCTGAGCAGTGCAGCTGACACGCCTGAGGGACGGAGTGACATCCAGAGGGACCTGGACAAGCTCGAGCAATGGACCCATGGGAAACTCCTGAGGTTCAACATGGCCAAATAAGAGGTGCTGCACCTGGGATGGGGCAATCCCTGGACCCACACAGGCTGGGGGATGAGGGGATTGAGAGCAGCCCTGCTGAGGACGACTTGGGAAAGAAATTTTTTATGAGCGCGGTGCAACGCTGGCACAGGTTGCCCAGAGAAGCTGTGACTGCCAGGGATGGCCCTGGAAACATTCAAGGTCAGTCATACGGGGCTCAGAGCAATCTCCTCTAGTTGAAGATGTCCCAGTTTGTTGCAGGGGGTTGGACTAGATGACCGTTAAAGGCCCCTTCCAACCCAAATATTCTATGAAGATCAGAACAGAAGAGGGTAAATGGTTGGCTCAAGGCAATTTCCAAATTTTGGGGTCAAGCAGGAGAGTGATGACTTCATCAAAGCCAGGGAGGGGCCAGTGCCACACCATGAGGGATCCAGGCTGTCTGACAGAGATTTTTGGGTTGGACATGGGATGACTACCAAAGAGGGCAGCAAATTGGAGCAGCAGGACTGAAGAGAGAAATGAGGCAGCTGGTATTTGTGATTACCATTGTCCTGAAACACCGAGCTGGGCATTCATGGATTGCTGAGAGACAATAAAACAGTCGATATGCTTTGTGCCTGATCTTCATGCCCTATTGCACATTCCTCGAATGCAATAAATATTGCTACCCAGTCCTGTACAAAGCGTTTTATTACAAGTCCCATATTCATAACATTAAGCATAACAAGCACAGTGCAGGCCAGGTGAAATGTGCTTTCAAATGACGGTTCTGGGTCAAAAAGAAGGTCTGTGCCACATCCCAGCCCTGGACTTGACCTGTCTCCATTAAGAGCAGCAGCCAGAACATCTGAAAGAAGGGAGCTGCCAGCCCCTCATCCTGCAGCCCGTGGGAGGAACGCTGAAAGGAACGGGATGTGCCAACACCAGAGCAGTGGCCGCAGCCTGCAGTATCTGATGAGCCTACGAATAGAAAAGAGCTGCTGGGGAAGCGGGGAGAGAGTGGTGGCTGCAGGCAAGCCCAGCACCCGGGGATGGAGCCCTACCACTGCTCTTGTCTCCAAAATAAATCCTGTGCACCCTCTGGATCTCCCTCCTGTAGCCAGAGCTGGGGTGAGATGCTGCATCCTGTGGGTTACCCAGGGACCACTCTCATCCAGAGCAACTCACTTGGAGCAATGCCAGCATTTATTCCATGAAAAAAACTAACTTAAAGGATGGGGTTTATAATTGTTTTTTTCCGAGTTCTTTCTTTCTTTCATCTGTTGAATAACCCACAACGCAACTACCGAGCTGTTCTCTTTGGGATCGCAAAGCTGAGCCTCAGCTACATCTCAAGACCTGCGAGCACTGAAAACATTTTGATTCTAAACCAACGCTCTGCATCTCCACTTTGATTGTAAGTGCTCACTCTGCCTTTTTTTTTTTCTTTTTGGCTAAATCAACTTCAACCAATTCTGCTGCTTTGCCTTGTGCATGGGCGGATAAAAACCTACTTGTAAGGAAACCCGAGCCTAGTCCTGCCCTCCGTGGAACACTCTCTCTCCTCGTGACCATATCGACACTGTGACCTGTCCGACTGCTATGAAGGCTCCTCTTCCTCATCGTTTTCTATTGCATAACGTGTCCAAGCCTCGCATCCCTCTGCTCCCGATCGCTCCCAGTTCGCAGGGCTCTTGCATATCAAGGTTTTTCATGAAATCAGCAGCAAAACTCACAGGCTCTCAGTTGCACAAGGAAAATAGATACTTGTCGGGTTCGTTATTCTCGTGGAGGGCGAGGGTGTGGTGAGTAGGGTTACAAATAAGGCCTTTTGAGAATACATTTAGCATTCAATACTTAACGCTGTCTTAATAAAGTCCAGTCATGTATGATCCGGCCCTGATCGGTGAGATCACAAATAGCTCCGTTGTTTTTTTTCATGAACTGAATCAAAGAAAAAGTTCAGAGTCGTATTTAAAATGAATGATTTTTGATTTTGAAAGTTCAAACTATATTGGCATCGCAAGTTTAGACACTGAGGAAACACCAAAGCTATGATGGGAGAGCACTTCTGACAGGCTCTGCATCGAAAATGTTTAAGAAACTACTCAAAGGAAAAGTAAATAGCAATCAATGTATGAAATGTATTAGTTCTGTTTTTATACCTATTTTAGAATTTATCCCAGGTTCTTATAAAATATATAAAACTGAGATACAAAGAATTAGCAATGTAACTTTGCATTTCAAATGATCTTCAGCTACAGGTTTTGCTTTAAGAAAACAGACACTTGAAAAGCAGCTGTTCTGTAGTCTCTAGATGCAGACACTTGAGTTCCTGGCAAACTTACCATCAGTGGTTTTCTGAACTCCTCCACCATTGCAACTCTCTCCTAGAATGAAACTCAACATTTCACCACTAAGTTGTTTTTCTGCTCGTGGTTTCAAAGAGAGGACGTTACCATTTCCCAGCATCGGTTTCAAAGTTCCTTTTTCCTTCCCCCCCCCCCCCTTTTTTTTTCCTTTTTCTCTTTTTTTTTTCTTTTTTTTTCTTTTTTTTTTTTTTTCCCTTTATGAGCTTTAAACCACAGGGTGAATCCATGAAATGAGGTAAGTAAATTTGGCACACTTTTAGTCATGTCCATAAAACTTTTGGTAAGTTGTATCAGTGAACAAGATCGTTTTCATCATGAGTTACAGGTGCTTTCGAAGGGGGGTGGTTAGTACTTAACAACTGGAATGTTTCTAGTAAAACCAAAAGGCATAGCTGCAGAAAACACTCACAACCCAATGTTGATAGAGAAGTAAAAATATATACAATACAGTCACTTGTTCATAGTTTGGCACAATTTTTTTGTTGTTGTGGGTAATAGTGCATAAACTACTGTACAACAGTATGACTTTTAAAACAGTCTTTCACAGAGAATACCAGATTAGGTTTGCTTTCAAATAATAAAATTCCCACAATTTCAAACTCTTCATTTCAGCACTTACATTTCAACAGACCACAAGGCAGATTTCGAAAAGGAACCGACGGGAAGGGAAAAAAAAAAAACCTCAAAAAAAAAAAAAAAAAAAAAAAAAATGTAAGAAAACAACCAAACATCGACCGGCTTTCTAGAAAAGGGAGTCTCTTCTTCAAATACAGGAAAACCCAAAAATGTTGTTTCTGCTTTAAGAAGAATGGAGTCTGATTCCCTGCAGGAAAAAATCAAACATTTGATGCCATCTTAGTTAGCTCGTCTGGAGTCACCACGACGGAGCGAACGTGCTAAAGGCGGGCGGGTAGAGAAGATGCAGCTTTAGATGATGCAGGTTAGGAGATACAACAGCAGAGGGGGCCAGAAAGCACTCAAAAATTGCCACGTGAAGCTCAATTAGGAACGAGTTCTCATTTGCAAAGTAAAGAGCCTTTAAGTTTCAAGATCTTGGCTTTTGGATGCAGAACCTCTCTCTTTTTTTTTTTTTTTTTTTTTTTTTTGGTTTTTTTTTTAAAAAATTTTAAAAAAAAAAAAGTCTTTCCTCGTCAAAATCATTAAAAAGAGCGTGTAATCATTTTTTGTTTTTGTTTTTCCCCCAATAAATAAGTAATTAAAAACTGAAGAAGCCAAACAGCAGAAAAGAGTAGCCTTGTTAGTTTTTTTAACCCCAGCCAAGCCAGAAAATTGGTCATTCTTTTAGGTAGCTTGCAAGTCATAAGTATTTTCATGCATTTAAAAATAATAATAAAAAACCAAACAAACAAACCAAAAAAAACCCCAACAAACCAACCCCAAAACCAAAACCAACCAAAACTGTAAAAGGGGAATGTCTTTTTTGTTTTTTTTTTTCATGCAACTTTTGCTTTCAGGAAGGAAAAACTGAGGAACAGCGGGCCTAGCAGGTGGGAGGGAGGTTAGGGGCATTCCAGCCAGTTTGGTGCAGCATTACCTCAGTTTCTCAAAAGCAGCTGTCACGGGTGGGTCCTTGTGGGGCTGCTCGCGGTCCGTCCGCTTGATTTTACAGTTCTCATCCCGCAGCGATTTCGAACTGGATTTATGACGGTAGAGTTTTTTATGGGTAGGTCCATTATTGCCTAAAGTGCTCAGGTTACTATAGTTTTTATCAAAAAAGGGAGCGTGAATGTCCGTGGTGAACCCGGTCGAGCAGTTGGGGCGACCGGGGTCGCAGGTTGCGGCTTTGCTGTTTTTGCTTGAGCCCTTGTTGTTTGACTTGTGGTTCTTCGCCGCCCCCGGCGAGCCACCATTCGCCTTCTTCTTCGACTCCTGGGACGTCCCTGCCAAAATTTTAAGAGTTTTCAGTTTCAGGCTGTTGGACTCCGGTGACCGGAATATGTCTGGCACGCTGTTGTGGCCAACGGGCCCCCACAAGGGCTCGATGGAGGCCATCATAAACCTCTGGACATCGGCCATTCCCGACGCGATGTTGGACAGGATGTTGGAAGGCTCCTCAAACTCCCTCTGGTCGTCGTCCAGGAGGCTGGTGGCGTTGCCCAGGCTGGGTTCTGACCAGCCCGTGCCCCCCTCTTTTCCCAGCGCCCACTCTCCGGAGAGCCCGTTGTGCTTGCCCAGCTTCACCCCAGCCGGGCCGCAGTGCGGAGCACCCTCGGCCAGGCCCTTGGTGCCCGTGGCCACCGTGCTCAACTGAGTCACTGCCCTGCCACCAATGGCCGGAGCCTTCTCGCCGTTGACTCCCACCACATTTTTCCCTTTCCTGGTGGATTTGGGTGCCTGCCTGGAGTTTTTCCCTTGAGGCTTATCAGTTCCTTTGTTGGTTTTGGGTGATTTTTTCCGGGTGGCTTTCTGGGAAGAGCTTTGGTTTGTACCCACATTCTTGTTGGATGAACTTTTCCTCTTCGATTTTGACACTTTGCTATTGGTGCTAATTTGACCAGATGGCTCATTAAATGTTGACAAGCATGGACTCTTTTCGAGAAGGCTGACAGAATCTTCATCGTTGAACATATGGAACTGGAACTGGTGATTATTTAAAGCAAACCCATTATCTGCCTGATCCTCAGTCTGCAGGACCCCACAGTTCCACTTGACCTTCTCGGAGCTGTTGAGGGCGGCCTGGGGGCTCTCCTGAAAGCCCTTCAGGGTGCCCAGAGGCTTGGCATCGGAGCCAGCTATCTGTGGGGACAGGTTGGGAGTGTCCGGCGGGGACATCTCCGAAAGCGATGACTGGCGGAACCTATCAGGTGTGAAGTTGGAAATGTCTAAAAGGTCCGTGGACTCCTTCAAAGGGGTGATTTCATCTATGCTCTGCTGGATCACTAACTTGGGACTGCAGTGGGCCAAGAAATCATCATTAATATCATCCTCGCCATCCTTTTCACAAGACTTTAAACTTAAAGAACTGTAATTACTAGAACTAACTGACAATGAACCCACTGAATCAAAACTAATGAGCCTGCCATCATCTGTACTTAGTGTACCTCGTTGGAAATGAAAGCGTCCCTCTCCATTATTAAAATGACATGACTGATAAGAATCATCAGACTGCACTTGTTGGCTATCCGGCATGTAATTTTTTTGGTATAGCAATTTGCCGCTATTCAGATTGACTTGAGTGTATCCAGAGGCGGGGAGCCCGTCCGTGCCCGGGGCGCCGCCGCCGCCGCCAAACTCGCCCGGCAGCCCGGCCGCCTCCGGCATGTCACCGGGGAAGTCCTGGCGGTCGCTGCCGGCCTTGCTGGCCGGCCACATGCTGCCGAAACTGCTCTGCTCCATGTCCAAGTGGCCGGGCGACTGCTGCAGCTCCGACTCGGAGGGCGGGGAGAGCACGCAGCTCTGCGCCGGCTGCAGGGCCGGGAAGGGCTTCTCTGCCGGGACGATGCTGGGGAGGGGGTGCTGCTGCTGCTGCTGCTCCGAGGGGTGCTGGGCAAAGTACGGGATACCGGTGTTGCTCGACAAGTCTGAAGCATCTAACAACGTCTGCAGATACCCCCCCGGGATCAGGGGTACATTGGTGGTGATATTAGCAGATGGCAGAGGCTTGTCTGAAGAGGAGGTGGATGGTAGGAAAGGAGAATTTTTAGCAACCTTATCCTCGTGGCACTCCGGGAGATGGGAGCTGTCTGAAGCACAGGGACTGTTTTCATCCTTCAGACGCGCTGCAGAGTCCTGGTTTTCCAGTGCTGGGGAGTCCTCCACCGTACTGGTAGCAGCTTTGATCTTCTTGCACTTCAACCTGGCTTCACTTTTGAATTTGATCCTGCGGAGCACTTTCCTCTCCGCCCCCTTGTGCTCCCGTTCCTGCGCTTTGCATTTCACGGCGGCGATGCCTGCAATGTCGTGGACGTGTAATCCATTGGCACAGCTGGGGGTGGCGATGGCTAACGCCGGCAGCCCTTTCAGGCCCACGTCCTCCTTACTGCTGCAAGGCTGCTTGTGATCAGAGGAGCAAGAGCCCAGCTTGTTCACTGATTGCTCGATGGCTTTAATTCTTTGAATCCGGTGCCTGTTTGCTAGCTTGCATTTTCGCTTCCGTGGGTGAGGCAGGAACGAAGCATCTGAGCCGTTAAGATAGAAATTCTGCTTGTGGTAGAGAGACGATCTGAGCAAATCCAGCCGGCTCTGCTGCCTCTCCTGCCAGAAGCCCTTCAGTGGGGCCAGCTTCTTGTATTTGCTGAGCAGCTCCTCATTCAGAGTAACAGTTGTCTCGTTGGCATCCACTTTGCTGAGCTTCACCAGCATATGCTTCTCCCCTTTAAACCTGTTAATGATGATGTACTTGATGATCACAGGGGGCTCCTTGCGAGAGACTTTTCGCCGTTTTTTGGGGCACCACTCGTCATCGTCCTCCTCCTTGGGCCCGTCCGGGAGCCACTCTTTCTTGTCCAGGATCTTCTCATTCTCGATGGAGTCCACATCGTACAGATAGTCGTCGCTGTATCGCACTTTCCTCTTCGCCCGCAACCCGTAGTTCTGCTGGATGAAGGAGCCGGAGTGGTCCCGGGCCAGGTACCGGCCGCAGTCCTTGATGTCCCGCAGCACGTCGTAGGAGGACTCCGTGCAAGTGCTGTCGTCGCTGAACTCCCCAGAGTCCTCCGTGGAGTTCACTGAGTCCAAGAAGTGGCTCCTCTTGGAGCCCACATACTGCACCATCTCTGTGCTGTTGCAAGATTTATTTAAGGCAGCTTTCTCCTCCTCCTCACCGTCCTCTTCCTCACCATCCTCCTCGTCCTCCCCCCAGATGATGCCTTCCTCAGATTTGAATTGAGAAGGGTCGGTGGCACCGCTGGGCCCCCTTTTCAGGGTGCTCCTGCTGTCCCTTTTGGTGCAGTTGCTGAACACGCTGGGGAAGAAGTTGAACTGGGCGTCCTCTTGTAGCGTGGTGGTCTTCTCCCGCACGTTGTCCTGGAAAGATTCGTATCTAATCTTTAGGGAGCAGACATCACTTCCCAAGGTGGAATCGTCATCATCGAACATGTAATTATCCACGTCTTCCTCAGAAAACAGATTTACAGAAAGCTCATTTTTGGAGCAGAGGTCAAGCAGCTCAATTTTACTTTCACTAATGAAAGATTCAAAATAGCCCCATTCCTGGTTGGGATTTGTTAGTAAAGGTTCCTCACCATTGCATTTGTCTAATAGTAATCCCTCGTAATAATTTTTCTGAGTGGGGTCCTCTGAATCACTGTCAGATTTTTCTGCATCTCTTTTGTCCGCTGCCCTTGATTTATGCATAGGGAAGCTTAAAAGCTGGTCTGAAAGCAGTTGATCCCCATATCTCATGGTTTCTCCTGTGCTCATGCAGTGAATCCCTATATCAGAGACTGAACAGGTGTCATAATCCCTATTTATATCCCCCACTTTCAAGCTTATTCCCGGCTCCGCATCAATGCCGTCCTTGGATTCAATAAAGCAGCCCAGACAGGTCCGGCTCGGCTGCATCAGGCAGTCTCCCGTCAGCGCCGACATTCCTCCGGGCTCCATCATGCTGAAAGGAGCCTTCTCGCAGTCGCCCGGCAGCGACCAGGAGCTCATGCCCTTGGTCACGCAGGACGTGAGGGAGATGGCGTGGGCGGAGGAGTCATCCGAGGCGTGCTCGGGGACATCCGTGAGCCGCAGCGGCGACGGGGGGCTCAGCAGGCAGGGCTTCTTGGCCGGCAGGGCGCGGGGGCACGCGTGGCTTTCCCTCTGAGCGGCGGTCAAGGCTGGGAACGGCACCGCGGCCTCGACGGCGGCGCAAGGCCTCTCATCGCCGTCCAGGGCGTGCGGTTCTGGGGACGACACGGAACAGGGAGGGAGGGGAGGAAGAAAAAGAGAGAGGCTTTACTACCCTTGCAGGTCTGCCCGAGTTTGCCATCCCGCCCCACATGCTCCCGGGGTCTGGTGGTGACTTTTCCCAGCTGCTCCTCTGGGAAGCAGCACACGTGCTGCGGTCCCTCCCTCCTGGATCCAATTAACGTGGTGATGTGCCTGGAAGGGAGAGGTAAAAGCTGGAAGAGGCACAAGAGTATGTTTGAAAAACCCAACCCATCCACTCCTCCCTCCTCATATTCATACCGTTACCTGGATACTGGCCTCTCAAACCTGACAAGGTCATTAAAAAACAAAACAAGCCTAATAAAAATGTTCCCATTAACACTGAAAAAAATTAACAGAAAAATAAGACTCTTAAGGAAATAAAGCATTCCCTCCTGTGGTGCCTGAGCTTACACACACCTGAGCTGCATTTCAGCTCCAGAGGCAGAAAGTTACAGCTGACTGTAAAAACCCAGCGGTCTCTTTGTCACTGTCCATGCCAAGGGAAGGCAGAAGATAACACAGAGTTTAAAGCAATTATTGTGGGTTTTGCCGTTCTTCCCCAATCTCTAAAAATGCCCTTCTATTAATGTAAGGATTTTTTTAACCTAAGGAATTTTTAGTTTTACCTCATCGTGCTCTTTTATGGCAGAATAAAGTTACGAATGTACTTTTATCTGACTTCTGGCTCAACGGACGATATGACCCTTGAAATTTAAATACGACGTCTTTTCATCCACAAACACGCTCTGATATCTCTGTATTAAAAAAATATATTCCAATGAGTGCATTCATCCCAGCCGGAGCCGTGCGCCGACTCGGAGCCCGGGGCTTTTGTCAGGGCTCGTGTCTTTCCTTTCTGGTGGCACCACTGAAGGCAGAGTGGGGAGAATGGAAGCAACGGGGCTTTCCAAGGGGGGACAAATCCTTGAAACCACAACAGGGGCACCAGGATGTGGCATTCAATGGGCCACCCGGAGGGATTTGGCTGCTGTGACCCTCCACAAGCGCTCGTATTCCAAACTGAAGGGAAAGCAAGTCTCCTGAACCTTTGGCAGTCTGGCAAGGGGAGGTTCGTGTAGGCACATGCACCATGGGCGGAGCAGAGCAGGGGGGCACGATGGAAAGGAACAGGATGCCAAGGAAGGAGTGGGACTCCTGCTCGTGCCAAGTGTAGAAGTTAGAGGAGGTCAGATACCCCCTGACCTCACCCCAAAAGCAGTTTTGGGCTATGGGGCCCTTTTGGATGGAGCCATCAGTGGAGCCTGAACAAAGCACAAGCTGCAGCTGGAACCACGCAGTGCTCCAAGGACTTTAAACCACCTTCCAAAGACTCCATAAATCCAACCAGAAGTGCACTGCAGTGCCTGTAGGCATCTTCAACATGCATGAATTGGAAAAGACCAGACTGGCTTGCTTGAAAAGGGTTAAAAAAAAAAAAAAGAAATATATAAAAAAGCTGATTTTTGAGTCCCTCCCACCAGTTTTCAGATGAGAAATGCAGAGGTGGTATCTTTTTACTTAAGCACCAAAACAAATTAACCAGTGCAGTTCCACTTCAGAGGTAAAATAAAATAAAAATCAGCTTGGAGCTGACAGGAAGCATGGAAAATCTGAGGATAAAAGAAGAATGTCTGTGAATGCTGTAAGACTCAAAGAAGGGGGAGGCAGAAAACTGAAATTCAATCTGGAATGCTGCAGTCAATAGGCAGAGCTGCCATTATAGAAAATAAACTGTCTCTGGGCGTTTCTTTAGGTTTGTTCTTGAGTGAGTGAACTTCACTCTTGTGAAATACAAGTGCCAAAACTCGATTTTCTAGGGCTCCGTATTGGCCTAGAATCAGGCGTGTGTTCAACTGATGCTCCAAAAGAGTACAGTTCACACAGAGGAAGCTGGAGAGGCAGAAAACACTCTTCCCAGTTTAACTCAACATCCACCCAAAAGCACATGGGGCAAGGGGAGGTGGTGGCACCAGAGTGCTGGCCCACGGCTTTGGATTCAGCAGCAACTCCTACACACCAAGGTTTAAACTGACAGAGGGGAGGTTGAGATTTGATATTATGAGGAAATTCTTCCCTGTGAGGGTGGGCAGGCCCTGGCACAGGCTGGGCAGAGAAGCTGTGGCTGCCCCATCCCGGGGAGTGTCCAAGGCCAGGCTGGAGCAACCTGGGCTAGGGGAAGGTGTCCCTGCCCATGGCAGGGGTGACACTGGATAGTCTTCAAGGTCCCTTCCAACCTAAACCATTCTGTGATTCTAAGTCTAATTAAAGCACTCTTTAATTAAATACCATGGGGGTGTTATCAGTGTTATTCTAGAAATCACCCCTCCTTACTGAGCAGGGAAGCACTGATTTTATTGTCCAAGGCATCAGACAAGGAGATCATAGCTAGAAAATCCCCTTGCAGCTCCAGCAGCTGTGGATTTACCATGTGCAGTCAGGAAGGAGAGAGAAACCTCCCAAATGACACCACCAGCATCTGCTGTGGGGTTCCCCATGGGCACCTGCATGTCGGGAGTTGCTCCAGGTTTTCGGTAATGGACAAGAATAACATCTGTCTCCAAGCCCCTTGTTTGAAGCTGACACAAGGACCTGAACATACAAGGCGTCAGAGGACCAAGGCCTTGATATTGAACAGCATCAAATTTATACATAAATAAGTATCTCAAGATTTACAGGCATGAAGTCAAAAGACATGAACTTTAACATAAAACATGTTGGAGAATGAAAACATCAGGCTCTGCCTCCCCTCTGCACTTGCTGTGGCCAGTGACTACAGTCCAAATGACCTGAGAAGCTGCTCAGAGCCACCTTTATTTCAATCAGAGTTTCAGACAGCCGAGCACTCTTACTCCTAATTAGTTATTTTGAAAGCAAGTATGGAATTGACAGAACAGACACAAAGGTGGGCATTTTGGGCAGGATGCTGAAGGGGACTGACCCTTCTCCTCTGACATCAGTGGTGGCAGAAGAGAGGTTATGGGAGGTCAAAAGTCCAACCCTCCCTTGCCGTGGGTGCGAATCCTGGTTTGTTTCACCAGCCCAACCTAACACTGTCCCCAGTTTGGAGGCACTAAGTATCCTCCAGTCAAGTTTTGCTACTATTGGGTAATAGGTTCATAACTGCTAAGAGAGGGAAAGATTCTGAACAGACAGAGGGTCTACAGAGTCATGGATGACCTTTTTTATCTAGGAGACCAAACTAAAATCTCCAACTCAAACTGCATGTGCACATAAACATTTCCAGCACGGACAAAAGTAGTACTTGTTAAGACCTAGGAAGGTTTGGATTCATGGCAGGAGCAACACCTGGGCAGGAAACACCCATTTACCTCTCTGCTCCACATTGCAGAGATACCCACATAGTGCAAATATTAAACACACAAAAGGAATTAGGAAAATAAGTTGGCTTGCAAGTTGTCGCTGCTCCCTCATGTACCATAATTAAGTTCCTTACCATTTTCTTTCACCCCATTAATCAGGATAGTTTCTTGGTCTTCTGAGGCACAATCCTGCTCTTGTTGGTCATCCATCAATTTAACCTCTTTCTGTTCACTCCATGCCCCACTGCATCTGGCCAACCTGCACATTTCCAGAAACACAACCACAGTCAGTACAATTCCCAGAATTGGCTCAAGGAACCGTGAACAAAAAATAGCAACAATAAAACACCCCCCACAGCTCCTCACACGCTGCCCCTCCCCTTCTTAAGAAGACAGATCTGATTATTTAGGCTCTTGAACTGTCACTTTCCCACTCCAAAAGCCAAGTCCAATGTATTCCAGCAAGGCTAAAATGTTATGCATCATCATTTCCTCCCCCAAATCCCTTCTCTAGAAGGTGGAGAATTGTTTGGCACCTCTGCAGCTCCTTTCACATCACCCAACCTGCTTTGCAAAGGCGGGTCCAGCCAGGGCAGCTCACCCACCTCCCCATGGATGAGTGGAGAGATGAAGAGGGGAGGACTCACCCCAGTTCATCAACAGCAGCTCTGCACTGGAGCTGGAAAACAAACGTGGATACCCAAGTGACAACTGCTCACCCTGGCTCTCAGCTACTGCTCTTCCAAGTGCTGGCAGGTATGAAAAACTCCCCAAAAAAGCAGGTTTGGGGGAAAAAAAATTTCTCTAGTCTCTGCATCATGAGAGCTCCATCCTCGGAAGCCTCGTTCCCTGGGCCCCTACAGCTGCCTGCACGGTGCCCACAGGGTGAAACTCCACCTCAAGTGACCGACCACCAGTCAAGGCTGACTGGACTTGATGGGACTTCACCAAAGCAACCAGATCAGAATCAAGCCCAGATTTCCCCCCTTTCTCCATTGAGGATCCCCCCACCCATTAAAAGCCTGCCTATGGAGAGGGAGCAGGTGTGACGGAGTGACGTGGCTGAGCCCTGGGCACGGGTGGCACAGGAGAACCCTCATCAGTGCTCTGATAGGCAGAACCTCACCTCTTTGACTACAAATTCAAGTCAAAATCAATTTTATTTCCTTCTAGCAACTTGAACTCTACTTTTTCTCTCTCACAGAGCAGGTACTAGATTGGAGCATTGGTTTAGGTGTTTTTCTGGGGTGTTTTTTGTTTGGCTTTTTTTTTTAAAAATCAACATTTGCCAATGTCTGCTGTTCCCACAGTACTCACTGCCCTGGGGTTCAGCAGCCAAACTTCATTCACATTCAGATTTGCAGCGGAGTCCTCTTAATTAACGTGAAATCTTTACAACCGCCTTAGTAAGTGAAACCTTCACTGAACTTAAAGATGTTGTGACACCGAGAGTAAGATAAGAATAACAAGCATCAGTAACTCCATTCCTTTGCATATTTAGAGGAATATTTAACTAACCCCGAGAGTTTTCCTTTGATGCAAATCCCATTTCAAAGCTCTCCGAGGCCGGGCGGTTTGCTGCTGTAAGACCCCTCTCCCGCCAGCACCCACACCCTCCCGGCACCCCCAGCTCCCACCAGGGCCGGGAAAAGCTGAAGCATGGCCCAGTGCTGGAACGGGAGCGACTGGAAAAGCCAGAGCACGGATCAGAGTTATCTCCGTGCAGCTTGGAGGAGATTAATGTCAGAGTGTGAAAGCTGCTCTGCGCCTTCCAGTGACAGGCTGCAGCTCCGTGCCTCCCTGATAATATCTCCTGCCTATTAAATGTATCTTAATTAATAGAAATATTAATAAATTAAGTTTTTAAAATATCTATTAATGGAAATATTAATGAAACATCTTAAGCCTCAGGAGAACCAGAGGATTCTCAGGAGGCCGGAGACCACACGGGCCAGTGTGGCTGATGGGGAGAGGGCTGGTTACTGCCTGGGGTACCACAGAATGGTTTGGGTGGGAAAGGACCTTAGAGCTCATCCCATCCCACCCCCTGCCATGGGCAGGGACACCTCCCACCAGCCCAGGGTGCTCCAAGCCCCGTCCAACC
>JAWWEU010000138.1:18737984-18748133 GCA_035583155.1 Acropternis orthonyx | reverse complement strand
CCAGGGCCTGCCCACCCTCACAGCCAGGAATTCTTTCCCAATATCCCATCTATCCCTGCCCTCTGGCAGTGGGAAGCCATCCCCCCTTGTTCTGTCACTCCAGGCCCTTGTCCAAAGTCCCTCTCCAGTTTTCTTGAAGCCCTGAAAGGCACTGGAAGGGGCCCTAAGGTTTCCCTGAGTCATGTAAAGTAAAAGGGGAAAGGCCCTGCCATGAGAAAAGCCTCAGTCCTAGAAAGGACTTGGGAGTACGATCATCATTTAAATATTATGGAGTTTTTCCTCCCTGTTCGCGGTTTAACCCTCAGGGAGCAGGTTGAGGGGGTAAGAATTGATCCAGGGTTGCTGTGGAAAGGTTCAGCCTGGGAGTCAGGCCTCTGTTTATCAGCAGGATGAGCTGACGTGCAGCTCTAAGCTCAGCAGCACCACCATCCTCTTTGCTGACCCGATTTTTACTGGGTGTCCTGGTTTACAGTGATTTGGTGTAAAATGCCTCAGGTGGCCTGTTTTCACCCCAAAACATCCTCACAGCTGTGTTATTACAGTAATGGCCTGTCCGGAATAAAACACAGGACAAAAGCAGGAGCAATAATTCTCTAATATTGTAAATGTGTCACTTCCAGCACACAAAACGTCTCCAGAGAGAAAACAACAACGCGACACAAAACACCGGCGAGCTCCCCAAGCAAGATCCCAAGTGTCTTAAAGAAAAACACGGTGCCATCATATTCCTGCTGGGATTTCCAGCAGGGGAGGAAGGAGCAGGGTCCCACACGTGGGTTCTGTGCCTCTGCCTGCTCCCTTCCTGCTCTCTCAGTCCATGGAGTCGGTGGTCTGGCTGGTCTGCAAACAGGTCCATGAGGAAGTGCCCACCTTTCCTTGGCTCTCACAGACACCCAGTGGCCAACCTTCACGGAGAGCAGCGCTCACCTGGGCACCAGACAGAGGGGGCAGGCAAGGCAGCCAAGCAAGCAGAGGCACAATAGAGAGTTTAGAGACCTTTAATCTCCCAGTATTCCTGTTTTTTGGGATGTGTGTGCATAAGGGGGAGGGAAGCGCACAAGGGATGTTTCTCGTGGGTGAGATCCAAAGGTTGAAGTAGACAATGAAGACACTGAGATGGAGGAACAACTGGACAACTATTTTTCTCAACTGCAGCGACTCGCAGAGCAGAGCTGAGCTCCAGAAATGAGATGGAAAGAACTGAGAAGGGTCCAGACAGGGGATCTTCACGTACAGTCAGAGAGACATGAAGTGTGAACGAGACAGACAGTGTGAGTTTTCAAAGACCTGCTGAACAAGGGGACCTTCGGGAGCAGTGGGACCACGGCAGGTGAGATCCCAAGAGGGACGGAGAGAAACAGCAGCAACTGGGAAAGAAAAGCTGACAAAGGCTCTTGACGTGATGCAGAACAAGAACAGAAGGCTGGGGATAACAAAGAGGAGGAGAACAGCTGGGTCCCAGGGAAGCAAAACTAAACCAGGAGAGCTCTGGGGGATAAAGGTGATGGGCAGAGAATACACTGGGTAGCAGGAGAGTGCAGAACACGGAGTCCTCTGCAGACTGAACATAAAAGGGACACAATGTGTATTTCAGACGGTGTCAGGCCACTGATGGGAGGCACCGCCGGGGTCACGCTGTTATGGAGAGCTGGCAGGAGCAAACTCAGTCACCAGCTTGAAGTTTATGAACTTGACTGGAGCTAGAGTGGAAGGAGGAAGAGGACGGCGGGCGGAAGGCGATGGTCAAAGACGTGGAGTCAGATGAACTCCAGGTCTCTGGAGTGGGAGAAGGACAGGAGCACAGCAGGGCTGGCTGTGCTCCAAGGACAGGCACAGCGAGTTCAGTCATAGGAAGAATTCAGAACAACTTTTGTTGATTGCACCACGTACTTCAGGGCATTGGTCTGCTAAGATCACAGCTGACACGACTGGGAAGTCACTGGCTAAGAAAGGAGAAGTCACAGAAAGCAAGCAGTGAAGCTAAACAAGAATTCAACTAGTTTTAAGCACAAGATGGACAAATTAAGGGACAGAAGGACAGGATGCTGTTGCCTATGACAGCAATACCCAGGGCTTGGTGACCTGGAGAAATCCCTTTCAGCCCCATGACTCAAGTCAGACTGCAAGTGCCTCAAACAACCTGCAGCATCACAACTCAGAAAATTCTCCATTCCTCATGATTCCTGTCAATTTTCCCACTGCTGGTGCTGATGGGGCTGTGCAAAGGCTGACAGTGACCAGACCACATGCACACATCTGGGAAAACACAAACACAGCACCAAAATAGACCCTCTGCTGTGACCCCCCCTCTGCTGCCTTTGAGCAGCTGTCCTTCAGCCCAGGTGGCCAAAAACCCAAAACATGTTTTTGTTCTGTTTTAACCCCCCACATGATCCTCAAGAAGTTCTATGGGCATCGGTGTTGCTGGAGTGGAGCCAGATGTGATCGGAGAGTGGAAGGCCCCTCTGCTCCCAATATGCAGCAATACCCTGGTGGAACTTCCTTTCATCAGTTCCTTGGAGTAAAACCAGATTTATTTCTTGTTCTAGAAATTCACAGAATGATAAAATTGCAGAATGATTAGGGCTGGAAGAAACCTTGAAGGTCATCTCATTCCAACCCTCTGCCATTGGATTTCCTATTCTCCCTACAGGAAATGAAATCAAGAGGTGCTGGTTGTTCACCTGTAACAGAGAAGGAAACACCCACACTGCAAAGCTAAACCTCCTGGACACATTCCCACATTCACCTCCGGTCATGTAAAGGATGGACCTTATGCCCACTTTTGGATATAAGCATGTTCCTACTAACACTAATTTCACAAGGATGAGAGGGGAAACGCCACCATTTTATACAACCACACAAATGCATCTGCTTGATGCCTGTCATACACAAAGGGAGCGACAAGTTGCTTTGCTTCTTTCCCAGCCAGAAAACACCCATTTCTCCCCAGTATTGGTGCAGCTTTTCTGAAGGGATGTTCACAAAGTGTAGGGGTCCATCACCCCTCTGGCAGAGGTGCCATGGGGAGACAACACCCTCCTCAGCCTCCTCAGCTCCCCCCGTGCCAGCCCAAGGAGAAATTGTGCCAAGGGGCATGCTGGAGAGATTTCCTCCCCCTGAGGACTCCCTGCAGACTCTTCCTTGGGAACCAGCAGTGGTTTGGCTCATGGCATTTCCAACAGAAGCAGCGATGCTCTGGATGCACTTACAGGGCATAAAGCAAGCGAGCTGGCCATGACTGCCACACAATCCAGTGCTTGGCCACTTAAATCTATCTATCTATCTATCTATCTATCTATCTATCTATCTATCTATCTATCTATCTATCTATCTATCTATCTATCCATCCATCCATCCATCCATCCATCTATAGACATACAGGTATTTATCCACTGCTAGTGGAACATCTCCTCATTCATATTTCCTGGGTACCACCGTTATACCACTGAAGCTCGATACTCTCCTCACAAGCAGAGAAGGAAAAAAACCTACCAGGTAAAAATAACCAGCCCACGAGCCTGACTGAAAGCCCACCTCCACACGTGGGAATTCTCTGGGATGGACAGGATTATGCAGCAGCAATTCCTGCTCCGTAATTAAAGTCACGAGAGTGTTTCGGCTTCAAGCCGAATAAACAAAAGGTCACTCACGCCCAGACAAAACCCAACGTGCCAGCTCCTATTTACACACAGTTTTTACATCCTGAGTGTTGTAGAGCATGAGGGGAGATAGATGGAGAGGGAGTATCCAAAGTGAAGGAGAATCTTTTTATGGAGAAGTGGGGGAAGAAAGCGAAGGAGAAGCTGTGGCTTTTTTCCCTGCAGAATTGTGAATAAGCGCAGGTGTTCTATATATGCAGTTGTATCTTTCAAAAAAAAAAGAGCTTTAGAGAAATTAATTACATGTCAGAGCCTCTGACAGGTCTTTTAAGAATTGTGATACTTTTGAATGAAAACATTATATACTTAAAAAGAAATACCATGTAAATGTCTACGAGATATTTACAGTCAGTGGAGTAATAGTAGGAGAGAATTCAGCTGTACCGTGGAACGGGCGGATGCTGAACACGCCGTGCTCCTCCTGACGACGTCTCCTGCCAGCACAGGACTTCAGGAACTCTGCTGCAGAAGCACAGAGCAGAGTTCAGGGCTGGGAATAGGCTGGGAACAGGCCCCAGGCTCTCAAAAAGTGCCTGAGCCACTTCCCTCTTCCCCAGGGGCTCCATCCCCGAGCACCCGGCTCCTCTCCACAGCCAGGACATCACACCACACACCTCCTGCTGTGCTGCAGTGGGCAGCTGGACCTCTGGAAAGGACAATATACAGGTGGATTTCTGTTTGGTTGGTCGGTTGACTTTTTCCTTGGTTTCTTTTCCCCCTTTTTCCTCTCTTTAGTCCTGACAAAACTCAGGACACAGGACAGAACTTCCCATGGAGAAAGTGGTGGGGCAGAACCAGAACCCACCACGGCAATGCCAGGCTGGGTGTTCACTGACCTGAATGGTGCTGTTTTCCTACCAGATTCTAAAATTCCCCAATCCCTTTTATTCTAGGGATCCTTGTTTTTTCACTATCACTTGATAACTGGTGGGTGAAGTGATAAACATTTTCCCCTGCCAGTAAATGCAGATATATTTTACTGCTAAGTCTCTAATGGCACCTCCCTGAATAAACCTGTATTTCCATGAATTTACATTTCTATTTAGGCCAAGGGTCTCTGAATTTTGCCCAGCACCATGATAAGAATGTAATTCAGAGTACCTGAGGTTTTCAGAACTGACAGGGTTGGAAAGGTGAAGTTCCTAAGGAAAAGTACATTGTGAAACCATCCTTCCACTCTGCCCATCATGAAGCGTTGGCCCATTCTATCAAAAGCCTGTTGGACCTGAGGGTTCTGCTTTCAAAGCTATTTCCCCAAGAAAATGTCACAAGGAAATCATGATCTCCCAGCAGTCCCTCAGATTTTTCTATCAGTGATGGTGAGTACATGGGAGAAAAGGCCAAGGGAAGGAGAAATAGGAAAGGAAGGGTTTTATGGGTCAGTCCCAGCAGTGAGACCTCAAAACCCTTCAGGAAGGTAAGATCTGTTTGAGCCAACATTAGCTGAGAACAGGTTCAGGTATAAATACGGATAAAAGCCTCCAATTAGGAATAAATCTGGGGGTGGGAGGCAAAGTTCATAGAAAAAAGAGTTTGCAGAGAAAATGGGTAACACAAACCCATGAAAAGAAGAAACAATTTCAGAACTCTTGTGTTCCCAGAAGGTGTAAAGGAGGGATGAGTTGTTAATATTCATGGCAAGCCTCCACTTTTCCTCAGCTGAAAGTAGATGCAACAATTACTGCAGAGCCCAAGCCCCAACTCTGCCAGACCCCCAGATACGACATTAAGAACACACTATTTAAAGCCAGCTCTGAAATAAATGACAGTTTCTGACCTTACTCTGGGAGGACATAAGGTGTGAGTGTTTCAAGACTTGTCACAAACAACTTTAAGGAAAAAGGAAGGAAGTGAACAAAATTACAGCCTTCCTGACAAAGCACACGTTAAATACCGAAGGAGCTTTCTCTGCAAATGTATTCTCAGACATCAAGAGCAGCAGTGTATCATAAAGGGAAAAAGGTGGCAATTAAAATCCTGGAGAAGCTGAAACGCATGAGGGAACGCCTGAAATATGGAGTATTTCAGCATAATACTGTCCTGTGTTAGGGAAGGGAGAGCTCCTAACTCCAAAAGAGGAGAGAGCCAAAATGCAAAGGAAGAAAGGGAAGAATCAGTGAAGAATGACTGGAGAGAGGGGGAACCTCACGGGGAAAAAGCAAGTCCAAGTTCTCCCTGGGGAACAAGTCCGTGGAGAACAGGGAGACTGAGAAAATGGAAGGGAAAAGGGCAGTCTGAGGTGAAAACCAAAGGACATTGGCCTTGGGTGGGCACAGCCCCACACCCAGCCATGGCAATTGAGAACCTGCTGGCAATTCAGGTAAGGAAGAAACAAATATCCCTTTTTACCTAATACGGGATGAATTTACACGTGGGGTTGGGTGACTACTCCCCTGGGAACAACAAGGGTGAGGAAACAGGAGGGTTTCAGTGAGCGCACCCCGTTTTAGGGTTCAGAAACATAAAGAGAATTCCTGGCTCCCACGAGTAAGGGAGGGTGATTAAGAAGAGTCACTGTGTTTCTTTTTGGTCATCCTCTCATATTTTATAGAAGTGGAAGGAAATGAAGCACTAATTAGTGTCACCAGCTGCACAGTTTTGAAAAGCACTGGCAAAGTGAGAGGGAGATTTCCATCTCCTGAAAGTGAGAAAGAACACAGACCTAAGTCTGTGTTTTGCTGTGATGGCCAAAAGTAAAAACATTTCTCATTAGCAGAGTCATGGAAACACAGGATGGTTTGGGTTGGAAGGGACACTAAAGCTCGTCTCCTTCCACCCCCTGCCATGGGCAGGGACACCTCCCACCAGCCCAGGGTGCTCCAAGCCCTGTCCAGCCTGGCCTTGGACACTCCCAGGGATGGGGCAGCCACAGCTTCTCTGGGCACCCTGTGCCAGGGCCTGCCCACCCTCACAGGGGAGAATTCCCTCCTAACACCTAATTTAAATCTCCCCTCTGTCAGTTTAAAGCTGTTCCCCCTTGTCATGTCTAAAAAGCCTGTCTCCACCCTTTTCGAAGCTCCCTTTAGGTATCAAAGATGGCCAAAACACAGCCCAAAATGTTGCTTTTTGCCTTTCCCCCTTCAAAGCAGCTGTATTCCAAACATATCACTTTCACTCAATTTCTCAATATAAAGTTAAGATAAATCAGAAATGTTAAGTCATGGATTTCTGAAGAAACTAGGCTGGAATGATGAAAAACTCCAACTCTCATGATTCTGCAGAGGTTGAAAATTCAGCACGATCCTGGGGCATTAACCTTACAAAAACACTTTGGAGGACTCTCCAAAGATAATTATACACCAGTCTGGTCTAAAATACCAAAAGCCATTGAAGAATAGTTGAGGATGGATATTTCCTGATGGGCAGAATTGCTTCATTTGAATGAACTGATTACCCAGGTTCTCTTTCTTCTGCAGTATTTACGGATCCGTTGACAAGACCGTATGGGAAAAGCTTAACAAACTCTCCCGATGAACCTCATCAGGAAATGCGACAGACCAAGGTCAAGTGCATTAAGATTAGAGAAACTGATGAGGAAAGGGGATGTTTCACAGTCCCTCACACACTGGATATCACCAACTAACTCAGCTGAAATAGAGTGTGTAAAATTTTGTTTGAAGATACGGATTAATACGGAGCCAGAACAGCAGAGATGGTTTTCACAGGGAGACGCTGAAGAAAAGAGTCCTAAACTTTACCATTACCTGGGGGTTTTTTGACGTTTTAAGGTCTCCTACCAGAACTATTCTCTTCTTTTCCCCATTAAAAAAACGTTTAAATAAAGAACACCAGGTTTTAAAAAAAAAAGAAGAAGAAGGAAGAAAAGAGGAAATTTTTTTTCTGTACAAATTTGTAATATATTAAAGTTTGCACTAAGGAGGATAATTAAGCTGGTGCCAGAGAAGGATGTGAAAGCTCATCAGGATATTTGCAGTAACCCTGGTGGGGTAAACACTTCTCTTTTCTAATATCTTCAAATTAGAAATTTTATAGGGAAAAAAGAAATCTTAACGAATCTAGTTTGTCTCTTATTAGCAATTAGCTGACATGGACTCAGGAAAAAAAGTGTTAATTTCCAAAAGTACACATAATTGTCACAAAAGCACAGACAGGAAGCCAAACAACAGAGTGCTTGGCTTAAGTACAGGAAGGAATGAAGCCGGAGCAAGGGCAGGAAGGGCTCGTTCCTCCTGTGATTTACACAAAGAACTGGTTCAGGGAGCTCTGCCCCGGCAGTGCCTGCCCCTGGTGGGGCGAGGGGGCTCCTGTGCCCGTGTGCCCGCTGCCCAAAGGGTGGAAGGTCCCATGGGAAACGCCAGGAGAGCTCTGCCCAACACGGCTGCTCCACTGGATGTTCACACCCAGCGTGTTACTCCCTACGGAAGAAGGAGCTGCTCACGGAGGGAAGGATTTTTTTCCCCTTACTGTGGGACACAGAATGGTTTGGGTTGGAAGGGACTTTAAACCTCATCTAAACCACCCCCCCTTGGCATGGCCAGAGACACGCCACGTGCTAAATCATGGGCCATCATTAACTTCAAGGAACTGAGGGAATCAGACTGCCAGGAAAGAGGCAACGGTGAGAGATCCCCCCCAAAGAGGGCAACATTCCACAGGGATGCAGAAGACAAAAATCCCTTAGCCATTAACATCCAAGTTTTTAGCCAGATCTTTAGAACATTCCTGAACATCTTGAAGTTTTATAAGGATTTTTCCTTTCTAGATACATAAAAATGACCACACTGATAGCAGACAGGCCCTTCCATGCAATTTCCCTTTTAAACTTTCAGCTTCATGCAATTCCTCCATATTCCTTGTGCTTGGAAAGGAAAGCCTGTGCTTTTATCTGCAGAGTACAAAGCTGGAGTTGCTTCTGCTCATTTGCTTTTCCTTTTAAAACCTTTAATGACACAAGCAGGTAGCAACTCTTCAATACATCATCATCATCATCATCATCCTTTTTCCTAGAGACCCTTTCAGGGTAGTGGCTCTACCAGGCAAGGCAAGTCTAAAAGTGGCTTACACTTGGGGAAACCATGCAGTACCTACTGATTTAGGCATATTTTCCTGTGAACTTCGCTACAGCTGGCACAGCTGGACCACAAATGTTCCAGGTGAAACAGCTTCCCAGTCTCATCCGTGATGTGCATCTGAAGGAGTGAATGTTTCTGACTAAAAAGGGATTCAGGGTAGGCAGGAAAAGGAAATGATCAAAACACTTATCACATCAAGAAAAGAACCTATTAGGCCCGATAAGGAGTTGGAATTGATGACAATTATAAGATACCATCCATTTTTAGCTAATAATTCAGAAAATGGATGAATTATTTGAGGAATAATATGTGATCATTTATTTAAAGACTTACACTAATGTATATGCTGGAGGGAGTGGAGCTGAGGGTGTAGGAACACTTTAACACATCTCTGGATGGTTGTCCCTTTCCACTCAAAATGCAGAGACTTAAAAGCACTGGGTTTAGTTTTAGTGTTACAGGGCCCCGGCATAAAACTTCAAGCCATTTTCCAAGGCTGTTTATGCACAACAATACTTTTCCTCCACTTTCCTATTCATGTTTAATAACTCCACCAACATTTTGTCTTTGAGAACCTGTTTCTTTTATTTAAAATTCCCAAACAACCCCATTCCCACCCCTCCTGCTTTAGCAGTTCACCAGATTAGATGGAAGCATCAATTAAATCTAAAGCCACGGCTCTTAATTTCACTTGGAAAGATTTTGGGTTCCGCCAAACGCCGGAGGCGATTTCTGAAGGCAAAATCCCGCATTAAGAGAGATTGCAGCTCCTAAGATATCAGTCCAAATCTCCGTCCGTATCCAGGTAACAATCTGGAATGCTG
Source organism: Acropternis orthonyx (assembly GCA_035583155.1). NCBI lineage: Eukaryota > Metazoa > Chordata > Aves > Passeriformes > Rhinocryptidae > Acropternis > Acropternis orthonyx. Next base: position 18,738,614 of record JAWWEU010000138.1, on the reverse strand, counting down.
ATATTTAAGAGGAAAAATATCTGGACAGCTGCCCCAGCTCCCTGGGAAGCAATGTTTAGTTAAAGTCTTGGATATCACTGAAAGAAGATGTGGGGATGTCACACTGCGGCTGAAGCATTTTTTCAAGTGCTGAATTATTCACCCGTGAATCTCAGATGTGAAATCCAAATGCTCCGGTCCTGCCCCGGCTTTAGACAATGGCTAATTCCTTTCTGTGCCACTGCAGGGTCTCTTCATCAGCTTTCTTTCATCTATAATCACAGCCAGGTCATGGATTATTAGTCATATTCAGTGCAGAATTCAAGCCCTGCTACGCCAATCAGCCAGCCCGGGACTCCCAAAACGCTCCCCCTGCCTTAACACCGCAGTGCCAGCGGATCCAGCCGCTCCCGGAGCGGCTTCCCAGGGACACGGAGAGGGACAAATCGCAGCAGCCACTTGCCCAAGGTGAGAGGGACGAAGTGCTGAGCTGGGAAAGGACACGGAACAACCCGGAACATTCCACCAGCGGCGCTGGGCACGGCACAGGATCACGGAGTGGTTTGGGTTGGACGGGACCTTAGAGCTCATCCCATCCCACCCCCTGCCATGGGCAGGGACACCTCCCACCAGCCCAGGTTGCTCCAAGCC
>JAWWEU010000138.1:18704369-18724655 GCA_035583155.1 Acropternis orthonyx | reverse complement strand
ACTATCCCACCTGCCCCTGCCCTGGCCCAGCCTGAGGCCGTTCCCTGCCCTCCTGTCCCTGGTCCCTGGGAGCAGAGCCCGACCCCCCCCAGCTCCCCCCTCCTGTCAGTCGCAGAGCCAGAAGGTCCCCCCTGAGCCTCCTTTTCTCCAGGCTGAGCCTCCTCCCAGCTCCCTCAGCTGGATGAGTGTGAAAGAAAACACTGGAAAAGCAAAAAAACTGGGAAGTGGGACTGGTGGATATTCACTGTCCACAACCAGCAAAGTGCCAGCAGCAGCAATCAGTCCCATCAGGAGTGGAAAGAGATCTGAATTTTAAATCCCTTTTATTTAAGCAGCACAATGCCATTATGGCTCTGCTGAGCAGAGATGGGAAGGGCTCACAAAATTCCCTCTTTCCCCCTTTTTTCCCTCCCAGTGCCATGTGTTGGGCAGAGGATGAGGCTTGCTGCCACAGTTCCCGTGGAGGGAATCCCTGTGCATAAAGACGTCCAGTGTCAAACCAGGAGGCAGCACTGCCCTTCACTCACTGACCCCAAGGCACACAGGGGTCACTGCTCATCACCCCAGGCAGCAGCAACACAGCTGGGGGAGATCCTGCCAACAGGGAATGGAATGATGACGGAAAAGAGTAAGAACGATGATGATGATAACAGCAATAATAACAGTCATAATAATAGTTACCCCAACAATGAAATTATTAGCATAGTGTTAAAATAATATAAATATACAAAATAGATATAAACCCCATATATAGAGAGTATATACTATAAATACGCGATTTTAAATAACTTTAAAAAAAAATCACAGCCACATCAATCAATCAATGAATGAATCAAAAATGGTGCCTTTTTGACCAGCAGGGGACGGGCACACAGGACCGAGGTGGTACAGATGGGTGCAACGTGTACCAGGGCCTTGGGGGCTGAGAGGGGTCCAGCAGGGATGGCTCTGGCACATCCAGGGCCTCTCCACAGAACCGGAGCCAGGATCCCAACCCATCCCTCCCTGTGCTGCTGCCAGGCTCCAGTGACTCTGCTGAGAGCGGAATAACGGAGCTCTCGCTGCTAGAAAGGCCTCTTCGAACGTGCTGGAGTGTCTTACATAAGATTGCAATAAACTGGTACCGAAAAAAGAAAGCAAGCAATTACACTACTGCCTTGTAAGCTTTGATTCGGGGCTGTTTGGGAACAATCGGAGGATTTCTTGTTAGGCTTATGAGGGTAATGCAGAGAACAGCAAAGGTTTGGAGGTGGGGTGGTCCAGCTTTCAAGCTCCCATGTAAAAAGCAGGTTTCCTTAGAATTTCACAGCCTGACAGGCACGACTAGAGAGAAGCAGGAGACATTCCTGCCCTTTCCTAGCAGCTTATGTATTATTCTTTAAAAAATAAAAAAAAATAAAAAAGGAAAAGAAAAGAAAAACTTTCAGAGAAATGTGGTGCCTTTATTCCCTTGTGTTGTTGAAACCTTTTTTCATGGCACCACACAATGAGCTTTCTTCAGGAAGTAGAACAGTAGCTTTTCCTCAGACCACAGTAATGCAGTTACAGCTTCAGTGCCTTGAGAAGGTGGGGGATAAAATAAAAAAAAGGAGAAGAAGCTAAAAGAAAGAGAGAATGAATGGGGAACTTGAATCAGGAAGAAAGGGAGGGGAAAATAGGAAGGAGCAGGCATCAAGTGTAGGTATAATTGCAAAGCATCAGCATGCTCCTGGCACCAGGGAAAAAAGGGAATTGTAGATGAATCAGGAGTATGACAAAGAATCCCTTCAACAAGTTGTCTTTTATCACAACTTTGCTGCTCTACAGCTACTCTGCAGCCAGGAGAAATTGCATCATGTCGGCAGCAAGTTTATAGAGATAAACTGACTGCAGCAGGGGAAGATGCCAGCAATTGCTCGGGTTCTGCTCAGCAGGCTGCAAGGAATTCAGTGAGAACAGCGCAAACAGGCTGTCAGAACCAAAACACACCCGCACCTGAAAGGGGCACCTCCATAATAATCCTGGGGTGCCCCAGGAGGTGGAGAGATCTGGCATTGCTGAGGCTCCCCTCGAATCCTGGGCTCACTTTGGGGCCCCTCACAACAAGACACGGAGGGGCTGGAGTATAGCCAGAGAAGGGAACGGAGCTGGGGAAGGGGCTGGAGCAGCAGGAGCGGCTGAGAGAGCTGGGGGGGCTCAGCCTGGAGAGAAGGAGGCTCAGGGGGGACCTTGTGGCTCTCTGCAATGGGGGGGTTGGGCTCTGCTCCCAGGGAATAGAGAAAAGAGCCTCGGGTTGCACCAGGGGAGGGGCAGGTTGGACATAAGGGAAATTTCCTCGCAGTAAGAGTGTCCAGGCCTGGCACAGCTGGCCAGGGCAGTGGCAGAGTCCCCAGCCCTGGGGGGATTTAAAAGCCGTGTGGATGTGGCACTTGGGGACAGGGGGTAGTGGTGGCCTTGGCAGTGCTGGGGGAGGGGTTGGGCTCCATGGTCTTAGTGGGCTTTTCCAACCTGAACAATTCCATGGTCCCACACTGTGATTCCCTGCCTCTCTCTGACCCCTCCCCAGCCAGTGTGGATGTGCCATTGCACTGAGGGGCTTCTCCTGCTCCTTCCATGGGCTCCACCACCCTCCTCTCCCCTCGCTGCATCCCAGGGACAGGCTGCTGGTTTAAATGCAAATAGTGCACATGCAGGCACAGGATCTTTTTTTAAATTCTGAAAGCTGAGACTTCTAAGTTTATCTCAGAAGGACACTGGAAAGATGAATAGAGAGAAATTATGCAGAGAAAGAGAAAATATTCAAAGAGTAGAATTATGTATGCATAATTGCCTGGCTCCCTGGGGTGCACGGGCGAGTACACCAAGTCACTTTGTGAAATCATTCCCCACAACTCCTGTATCCTAATTATAGTGCTGTGAGTGGGGAGAGGCTAATTTTTAAACAGCCCTGATGGGGTAACTGGAAGAACCATGAGGATGTTGTTAACCCCTTGCCTACCAAGGGGCCACAAGAAAGAAGCAGACACAGAAGGAATAAATGAAATGTCGGTGAACACAATGCATCCTTCTCTGGTTGATTTAAAGGTGTCCAGCACGAGAGCCAAGCAAGCACAAGCCTTCATGCTAGAGGAGAAAAAGGGCAGGCATGAAGAAATAGGCCAAAATGAAAAAAAAAAAACCCTGGTAAACATGACTTCTGTCCAGACTTCAAAGGAGTTTGGAGTCAGCATTGTGGTGCTTCTGTGTCCCTTTGCTGTGACCAGCAAGTTCTCAGCCAAAAGCTTTTTAAGTCCTAAATATGCTTGTGCAGGAACCTCTTTCACCACCCAGAAAACACAACCACGGCTGTGTGGGACCTCAGCACATCCCCCAGGGCAACACAACTCCTTTCTGCAGCAGAAAGGGCTCAGTCTGGTTGGGTGGATGGGCAGGACCTGGTTCCAGCAGGGATCTGCTAATCTGACACCTTATCACACCCCCACAGGACACAGACATGGATGAGACAGCAAGAAAGGACAAAACTATGTGGTTTTGATGCACTGCATATGCAGTGCTCCAACCTGACCTCCTTCAGGAAAATAAAAGGCAGGAGCAGCCCAGCCCTGCCTTCAAGTTGCACCAGGGCAGGTTTAGATTGGATATTAGGAAAAAATTCCTCACCAAATGGGTTGTCCAGCTCTGGCACAGCTGCCCGTGGCAGTGCTGGGGTCACCAACCCTGGGGGGGTTTCAAAGATGGGTAGGCTGTGGCACTTGGGGACATGGGTCAGTGGTGGCCTTGGCAATGCTGGGGGATGGTTGCACTCAGTGATCCCAGAGGGCTTTCCTCCTCAGGGATCCTGTGCTCTCACACTGCCCTGCAAGCTCAACTCAGGAGGAAATCAGCAATCACCTGTCTTGTGTATTCTCACCATACTCAACAAGCCTAAGCCAACTGAAAACCCTGCTCTAAGTCCCTAAATTCAGCTATTTTGACTAAAACTATCACTATTATTTTGACCAAACTCCACTACATTTCTCAGCCTGGGAACGTTTGTTCTCATTTACTCCAAACCCCTTCAAACGTTCCAATTAGCATTGTTTTTCCCCTTTTGGAACAGATGCAGGCACACAAAATAGGAATAAAAAAGAGAAAATCCATCATTTACCCATCTCAGATAGGCAAAGAATTATTTTGTCCCTCAGCCATGCCTTGCTCAGTACCACTAAAAGCAGGAAAACAACATTAGGACTTCCAGGGGTGCAGCACGTGCATGGGGCTGTGGTGCTTCAGCCCACTCCATGTCATAACACCTGGGCTCCAACATCTGCTGCCAAGAGAGAGAGAAAAGCCACCCCAGACTGCCTTATTTTGAATCCCCTGGGTATTGTGGCGTTTGTATTTCCACCATGCCCACTTGTGGAGATGGACCCACGGAGACGGATCTCCTTCAGCAAAGCTCTCAGCCTGGGAAGTGGAAGGCAGGCACTCGCGGTGCCCCTCTCCGAAAGAAGCCACCTCCAAAATTTTATAGATAGCCACGGGATTTGAGACCAGAAGACTATTAAAGAGGACCTCCTACAAAAATAAGCAATTAAATCTTCCCCAGACACTTCTTTGTTGAGGCCAATTATTTGTTCAGAGGAGAATTTCCAGAAAGTCGTGCTCGACTCCAAGCATTGATCTCAGCACGTGAAGAACTCTCAGCACAGTCTTGCAGCTGATGAACTCTCTGCCAAGCCCACATTAATACCTAACCCTCATGTTCTGAAAATTAAATATTCAACTCAAATTGAATAGTTATTTTTTTTGCCAAAGTAATAGACACAATTTTACTCCTTAATCCTCTCCCATTGTCTCAAGTTCACTCAAATTACAGCCATTTGAACTGTGATCTGAGCTCCCCTGTGCTTAATGAACTAATCAGACCAAGGACAGTCGAACTTCCCAACTTCTGAATACTAAATTCTTCGCCTGGCCGAGAGCCACAGGACGAGCACTGCGTGGTGTGTAAAGGAGGAGGAGGAGGGAAGCAAAGAGCAGAAGCAGATCCAGGTGGGTGACTCGGCTCCAGGGACATCCCAGCGCTCCCCCCTCCACCAGCTTCAAGGCAGGGGAACAACCACCATGAGCTGACAAAAAAGGAAGTCAGTACTGAGTGGGAGAGACAGTTAATTCTCCTGCATCTTTTCTCTATTTCCTTGGAAAGAAATGTTCTGTTCCATCTGAAGAAAACAGGAAAGCCTGACAGAGAGACTCAAACCCTTGTTGTTTGTGGCACTTCCCCCAGAAGAGGAGATTCTGGGTTTTAATCTCATTTGGGGTGATGGTGGAATTCCACCTCCCTCCTGCTGATGCTGCCTCGGAAAACCTCAACAAGGAGTGCTTGGTTTGCCCGAGTTCAGGTGGCCCCTCAGCGGGTTTCAGCTTGTACCTTGTCTCCTTCCCTGTCGTGTCCTCTCCAGCAAGGGCAGGATGACACAGCCAGGCAAACGTAAGCAGATCTGGGATGGCATCCAGCTGTGGCACACAAGGTCAGCACTGTAAAACATGGATACACAATATTGTCTGTGCAGATTTGCTTCTCATCTTCTGGGGAGAAGACAGGAAAGAGGGCTCCTGGGGTAGGAACATTTAAAACCAGATGCAAAGGAAGAGTTTGAGGTTGAGAAGCAGGGCCAGGACTACAACATGTTGACAGCAGCACCTCACCTCTTGCTCAGATTTGGACCCAGAGCAGTAGGAAACCAAGAACTTCCTGAGAGATGGTTTTTGGCTGAGCCTGGGTTGAGCCTGACACAGACATCAGCAGCACGGTCACCTCCTGTGTCACAGCACAACAGGAATGAAAACACCTGAGCAGAAGCTGAAATTGCTGTCTGCATTTGCAGGTGGTCCTGTCAGAACAAAAATGTGCAAATAAATTTGCACCACCGGGGTTAAGTTCTCTGTGTGAGCTTCAGGGCTGTCAGTACAGGACTCACAGACTGGTTTGGGTGGGAAGGGACCTTAAAGCTCGTCCAGTGCCACCCCCTGCCATGGGCAGGGACACCTTCCACCAGCCCAGGTTGCTCCAAGCCCCGTCCAGCCTGGCCTTGGACACTCCCAGGGATGGGGCAGCCACAGCTTCTCTGCCCAACCTGTGCCAGGGCCTCCCTACCATCGACCACACTGATTTCATATTATCATCATCATATGTGAAATACCCAAAGGAGGAACAAGTACAGACGTCACGACAACAGAATCCTAAATTCCGTTTGCTGCAGCATCATCACACTTGCCATCAGCAGAGAGCAGGGGAGGAGGTCAGGGTGGGCAGAGAGGTCAGAGGGTGAGGACACAGGCTCACTCAATAATTCATAATGCCAGATGTGTCTACTGCCCCTTCAAACCACCCCTTCCTGCAGGCAAGACGTTAGAGAAGAGCCTAAGGAGGATCTGCAGGCACGGAACACAGTCCTGCAGGAGCCTGTTCAAACCACTTTCAGCGTAGCCTGATTAGATTTGCAAGTGTCAGGAACACACAGCCAGGATATTCCCCAGGAGACACAACATGGGGGACAGAGACTGCAGGACAAAGGACCATTGGGCAAGGGCAGGAAGGAGGAGTCCTAAGAGTCAGGCAGATTTCCACAAGGATTTGCACCCTGGCTAGAGGGGTGTCAGGGGACTGAGGACAAGTTTGCTGTAGTCGCTTAGCTGGCTCTGGGCACCTGCTGCAGACAGATCATCCTGTTGAGCTGGGCCCCTCCACGGTGGGGAGCTCTGGGATGGGTCACCTTAGAAGGAAGATCCAAGCAAGTCCTACCCCGAGTCAGCCTCTCGGCAGCACCGAGGAACAGCCCGGAGGAACAGAGTGCACGCGCTCCCCTTCCACCCTCAGGGCTTCGGTTTGGTGCGGGTGATCTTATGACAAGTTCGATGAATCCTGATATAGCAGCACTCGAGATAAACGTTGCTTCAGAAGGGCTCTTGTGTGAGTATTTGGAGTGAAGTGGAGCTTGGGCGGGACGGATGATGAATGAGAAACAACGGAACATCACCAGCTGCTGGAAGCACTGTACCACCTTTTGTACAAACACACCTTTCAGAGTGATACTTAAAACTACCTGCAAAATTGTTCCTTATTTCCAAGCCTTCTTTCCATTGTCTTTACAAAAGCCTTTTGCATCTGCACAGCTGTGTATGGATGTGTCCTGGCACAGAGCTCCTGTGTCACTGGCTCAGGTTCCTCCTGCAGCTCCGGGTCAGAGGGATCCACACCTGCACCTCTCCTCATCCCCACGTAGGTGAGCGTGGGCTCAACTCCCTCCTGCAAGGCCCAGGTTCTTCAGAGGGACACACTCCAAAATCCCGGGCATCAAGAACCTCACGCTGTGGACTTGCCTGTACCCTGGGGCACTGCATGGGTTTAACACCTCCAAAAACACCACAATTGGCTACATCTCCAAAATGCCTCTAGTCAGACCACACCCAGGCCAAGAGGAAAACAACCACCCTGGTGCCTCTGGAGAGGAAGCTGCCAGAGCACTGCCCAGTGCCACAGCACGAGCAGCAGAGCTCAGCTCTGAAGGGCTGGCAGCACATGGCATGGAGCAAACCCAAATCCCGCAAAGCCAAGGGATAGCTGGGAGTGAGGCACACCGGGGCATCGTGTGAGCGGGATACACCACCTGGAATGGTGGTGTGTGTAGCACCTGCACCACCTAGGACACAGACCCCCAGACAACAGCTTCTCCAGGAACCTGATTCCCACAGTCACGTCGTTTTTAATTTCCACATTGGCTTTATTTAAAAAAAAAAAAACAACACACCAAAAAAATTTTGGAATCTTCCCCCATCCTTCAACCAGGTAAAATCACCTCCAAGCTCCCAGCTCTGGGTAGCACAGTGGCCAGAACGAGGAAGGGGAGGGAATGTTTATAAAACGGCTTTAACCAACTCAGTTTTCAGGCAATCTGTGCACAGTGGCAGAGGCAGAGGCAGCCCTGACTGCAGCAAACAGGGAGCAGGCTGGATCAATGGCAGGGCAGAGGTGGGGGCAGGATAGCAGGAGCAGCAGACTGTGGCAGTGAGGCTAATAGCTTTGGAGCAATTTATTCAGTGACAAATCCTGCCCAGAGCCACACGGGGGGTCTGTGCAGAGAGTAGGCAATGCCTCAGAGGGAGATGGTACCCCGCTCCAGAGAGGAATCAATACCAAACACTCCAGGAAAAGCAGGAAGCTCTTCTCTTACAAAAAGAAAATAAATAAGTGACAATTCATAGATCCAATCAGGCTTTCTGCAAAAAGCAAAAAATGCTGTTGAGGAAACATCACACACAAAAAAATACCCAGCAAGACAAAAGCTCCAGCGTCGCTCCTGGAACAGCCCTTCCTCAGAGCTCACACCCTCGGGGCTCCTGGCCCGGCCACCTCACCCCCAAACAAAACCTTGCTGCCAGCAGTGGGGATGGGCTCTTCATTTCCTGTACCAGTGACAAGGAAAACCCCATGGAAAAATTTCCAACTCCTTCCCCAGCTTGCTCTCACAGCACTGCAGCAGCAAAGCTTTACCTGGAGACACAGTGTTCCCTCTCCATGGCCTTCCTCCATGCTTTGGATGACTATTTAAGGAGAGGACAGGGAGAAGTGATTTTGGGATAGAACAAAGGGAAATGGCTTGCTGGAACCTGGTTTTGACAAATGAGGGAAAAACTCACATCTGATTGCTCCTGAGAGGCACCTCGGGAGCTCTGGATCTCCATGTCGACAAAATTTGCTCGGAATTGCTCCTGCTGGTGTTTGCAGCCCAAGGATAATGCGATGCTCTTTCCACATCCCACTATCTCCATGCCCAAGCACATATGGTCTGGCTAAATAAGAAGCCTTGGAAAGGCTGTCAACAAGACTAGAGGAAGGTGTGCATCTGTGCAGAAACATATGCACGCCCCAGCGCTGCACAGTGAGCCATGGAAAGGGTCCTCGTGCCCAGAATCCCACCAAAACCTGCCTGGGTCCAGCAGAGCTCTGGACCAGGGACACTGGGGCTGCCACTCTCCTTTGTGGTGCATGACTGAAAACCTGTTGTTCTGCTGCCAAGGAGCCTCTTGCAAGGGAATCTAAGATGTTCCCTACACTGGTCCAGGATTTCACGGCATTGCTGCTCCGGCCCATGTTTATAGACCCACTTATGTGTTGGCTTCAAAGTCTGTGCTTTATGTTCATCTGTGAAAATCTCCCCCGTGGTACTAAAAGCAATGGAATAATCTACTATTTCAACCCTCATCCCTCAGAGAATTCTGCAGTTTAAAAAAAAAAAAAAAAAAAAGAAAGAAAAATAAAAAAAAAAACCTGGTTGAATTTGATTAAACCTTTGGAATCTCTCCAATATTTCCAGTTATTCCATCTGTAGAAACACTCTACTGGCACTTGGCACATTCAGAGCATTAACTGCCTTCTAAATCAGCAGCAGTTCTGCCTAACAATTTGGCATTTGCACAGTGCCTTGTAAATCACCCACCTTACATCTCTGGGTACGAGGACTGAACCCTCCGAAAAGCCCATTACTGCCTCGGAGAAATTCTTCAGGAAGAAAACACCTTCTTATGGGCTCATCTCTTGACAAAGAGGGGGGGGACGGCACTCAGTGGGCACGGTACTAACGCTGAGGCTCATGGTGTTACTATGGCAGTAAAATGAAACCCAGTGCAGCCAGCTGGTTGCTACACTGCTATTAGAGCTTCTTTTCTCATTTTGACCTTTCTAGAACTCTCCAACAGGCACTAATCTGTACAAAATGCAACGAGGATCCACGGCGTGACGTAAGGCCAAGGTGTTGGCGACGTGGTCCGTGGAGGGAGCAATTCCGATTCCGCTGGCCAGGGTTTGCCTGCTTTTTTGTTTTTTTGGAAGTCAGGAACCAGGCTCAGAACGGCTGCAGCTCCAAATCAAGCCACAAAGCAGCAGGAAAGCACTCAGCAATATCGGCAGCGATTTGTGCATTTCTTGGTTGCAAACAAAGAGCGGAGAAGGTCGGCGTTATTCCCTCCCGCTTCCGCGGCGCCTCTCCGCTTTTGTCTACCCAAACCGGTGGAGGCTGAAAATCTCCCCTTCCCAAACAGCTCCCGGCTCCAAGCTCTCCTGAAAACCCTTTCTCCTTATCTTTATCTGCACCTGACCCTTTCTTATGTCTCCCCATCGACAAAGTGTAGGAAAATTAAGCTCCCAGCTCGTGCCTTCTCCCTCGCCTTTGCCTCAGACCTTGTTTTCTGCAGCTGAGCAGTTAGAGGGTCCTTCCCAGCACAGATCTGGGCTGTGGACTGTATGGGGGAGGGAAAAAATAAGGAAGAAAAGGACAAGGCAAAAAGGAAAAGAAACACACGGAGTTGATTCTCCTCCTCCTGCCCTTTGCTTCTAAAATCTGCCCTACTGATTTGTACACATACTGTGACCCTGTAGTGTCAGAAACCCAGGGTCACCTGAGGACTTTGAGATGGTCACTGCGCCCTGCAGTGTGACTGCTTGGAGTCTGACAGCAAGACGGAGTTCAGAGCTTTGTGCTTAAAAAGGGCTGCCCAGGACAGTCAAGGTTGGAAAGGAATTTTCTATTTCTTGTTTTGCTGATGGAGATCCAACACAAGGAGCTGAACCACTCCAGGTCTGTCCCACTACGAGAGGCAGTGACTCCAACTGGTTTACTCAATATCATTCTTTGGGAATTAGTGGCTTAGTTAATGCTCTCCTTGCTAACATTTAAAAGAATTGTAATTTTTCCATTCTTCTGTGTTCTGCAGTCCTTCCTTGCTTGGTGCCTTTCTTCTTTTAACTCCAAGGAGGAATAATTTCCCTTGGCTGCAGTTAATTGCACCAAGCAGCAGTGAAGACCCACAGTCTCCTTCACCCGTTTTCAATCAGTTCATCAAGCAGAGCAGGGTCCCATCCTACAGCCCACCACGTATAGCGGGACCCTGTGCCACATCCATGAGCCTGGGGTTTGGGTTCCACAGTGAACAGCCTAACCCACCCCCCCTCTGCAAGGAGCTGGTGGGGACTGGGTGTCACTGGGACACCAAAGGATGCTGTTCCCCCAGAGCTCAGTGACACCCCAGCGTGTCCCTCGTGCCTCCAGCCCAGCCCTGGGAGAGGAGCAGCAGCTCCAGTGCCGGCACGGGGGGCTGGAGCAGGAGGAAGGACCCTGACTGGGAGGTTTGGAGAAGGACACTGAGCTGGGCTAAACGCTCCCAGCCGGGGCTGAGAGAGCATGGCCAGTGCTGGCATCTGCAGCCCCCAAGAAAAGCAGGTGAGTCTCAACTCCGGGGCCACTCTGCACATGATGAAAATGTCTGCTCCCTCACATTCCAAACCCTAAAAATAATAAAGAACTGGAGCTGTGCCTGCAGCCAGCAATGCATACGAGATGACTGCCTTCTCAACACGAGAGCAAAAGGGCAAATGAATCACATTACACTCCATGAATAAAAACAGAGTCTTAATGCAACAGCGACTTAATGATGCCGTTTTGGATGCACGAGACGGTCTGGCCTCATTTGCAGAGGTGCTGAGCTCCCCCCCCCGAGTCCCCCCTCAGCCTGTGGGGACGGCCAGCACTGCACCCTGGGACTGTCCTGAGTCCCAGCCATGCCAAGGAAATACCCGCACCTTGGGGAGCCTTTTCCTGAGGTTTGGGAAATTAAAAGCTGTTAGCAGCTGGTTTGGGCTAGAGACCTCCTATCTCAACCCGCTACACCCAAATCCATCTCCAGGAAGGTGGGATTTGGGTTTGCAGCTCTGTTGGAACTTTAATTCTATTCCTTGCAAGGTGAAGATGAGCAAGTCCTGCCTGTGATGGTGCCCTAGAACAGAGTGCAAGCCCTGCTCTCTCCAGGATGTTTGCCACTGGCACCAGGAGGCAACCAAGGTGTTTTCCCAGCCCAACTCGCCATATTCCCTAGGCAGGAGTGAAAGGGGAAGGTGCTATGAGCCTCCCAAAAGGGAGAAAATGGCATTTCCAAACCACCCCATCAGCAAGGTGCTCACAGAGCTGTTATGGAAAAGCACCCTGTGGAGGAACAGCAGAACAAAAGCAAATCCCACTGTCATGGCATTATTGGGAATGGGCTTCTGCACAGCCCAAGGCAGCCAAGCAGCAACAGGAGAACACAGGGAGATCGGGAATAAACTCCACTGGGACCCTGCCACGAGGTGCCAAACAGGCCACCTCCTCTTCCTGAGCTTTCTGGGCTCCCTGTGCCATTTCAAACCAGTCCTGCTCCCACTTTGTTTGGCACACCTTGCTGTTCTCTTCGGAACATCCCCCTGCACTGCTGGGATTTCCCACAGGAAGCTCCAGTGTCACATCCCTGTCACAGCCAACGTGCCAGCACTGCCAACGTGCTGCACCCCGGCCCTGGCACAGCCTTCCCGGGAGCAACTGAGAAAACCCCACACCTTCCCTATTTTCCTACGTCGGTTTGGAAAATACGCCCCAGGACAACCTCTCCGAAACAACACCAGCCCTCTGGCAAACAAAAAGGAAGTCAAAGGCAAACTATTTATTGCCAAACCCTCTTCCTTCGTTGTAAAATACTGCTTAATTTTATCCCTTAGGCATCTATTATCTCATAGCCCATATTAGTTTTCCAGCTATTACCGCTGAATTTTCCCCATCCAAAGCACCCATGCACACACGAGCCAATTTCCGTCTTGGCATTAATTGTTTCGGAGCAACAAGCAGCTGTTTCACTGGGGTCCTCACAAACACAGGGGGATCAATGCTCCTCCTCTGTCCGGGAGCTGCCCACAAGAAACCTTGGAGGAAAGTCACGTGTCCTCTGCCACCAGCACCGCCACCCTCCCAGGGGACCCTCAGTGACCGGGGGGACCCTGCAAGGAGGGAGGAGAAGACAGGGGAACCCACCAGACCCCTCACTTACGACCCCACTCTGTGGTGGAAATAAGGGATTATGCTGAGCATAAATACGTCTTTTTTCTTTTCTTTAAGTAAAAACTGCTGGTTTTTAGTCAAAGCTTAAAAAGTAAAACCTATGGCTCATGGCATTTGCTGTCAGAAAGCTTGGACTGCTTCTGTCTCCCATTTCTGATGGAATTTGTTTTACCTCTTGTTGGTTTGGTTGGGGTTTTTCACCAGAAGAGCTTCTGTGGTGGCTCAACATTTTGCAAAATGCTAACACTGGCCATGTGAGTAAGCACAGGACCTTCTCAAGGCACGAAGTCCATAACCCTCATTTTATAGAGATCTTGGCCATGTGATCACTGCCATCAATTGGCACAGGAGGGACCAGCACACACCTGACAGAGGTGCAGGTTTGCAGAAGACGGCCCAGGAAACAATCTCTGCTTCCCAGACTAAGGCGCAGAGCAGACAAAGAATGGTAAACAAGCCTAAAAACTCTCACCAAAAAATATGATTGAATTAATTAACAAATATCCAAAATTGCAAAATATTGAAAGGCATACAAGAAATGAGGCAGAGTTCCTGGCAAAAGCTGTGAAAGACAAGGGGAGTGTGCGTGGGGGAGATGGACAGAGCTGGGTGCCCATCCTGGTCTGCATTCCCATGAGTATTTTCCATGCAGAACTATGTCAGAGAATCAGAGAACATCCTGAGCTGGAAGGGACCCACAAGGATCATCCAGTCCAACCCCTGGCCCTGCCCAGGCCCATCCCCAAGAGTCACCCCCCGTGCCCCAGAGCATCATCCAAACCCTCCTGCAGCTCTGGCAGCCTTGGGGCCGTGCCCACTGCCCTGGGGAGCCTGCTCAGTGCCCACCACCCTCTGGGGGAAGAGCCTTTCCCTGAGATCCAACCCAAACCTCCCCTGACACAACTTCAGGCCACTCCCCCGGGTCCTATTGCTGGGATATGGATGGAATTCAGCTGAATTCCAGTTTGGGTTGAACAGTTGCTGAGCCACTGCTGACACCATTTTCCTTTCAGACACATCTATTTACGGCAGCGTTGGGATACTGGAGTTTACTTTCCATGTCATGCCTGCACGTCCCAGGCCTCCCCAGTGGGTGGGCAGAGGGGGATTTGTGGTAACAGAGAGGAATGGGGAAACACTTCTTAGGGACCACGCAAGAGCCTAAAAGGGCTCAGCACTGGGCTGTGGGGCAGAGCATCCCCTACATGCTCCTTCATTTCAACCCTTTATTCCTGCTTCCAACAAAAGGCATTTTCCTTTCCCGTCCTGGCTTGAGATGCTCAACTTGAAAGCAAAGCTCCCAAAGCACAGGAGCTTTGCCACAACCCCGCCTTGTCCAGTGGGTGTTCCCACCGCAAACAGGAACCGCACGCAGAGGCCGCGTGGCAATGAGTCAGGGAGGCAGAAAGGCGTGAAAGCAGGATGAATGGGAAGGCAATAACCCTGCAGTGCTTCACCGTGGTACCGAGCTCCGGGATCACCGCCGTCCATCAGCGCTCCCGGAGCCGGGGGGCTCGCTGGGGCCGTGCCCACGGCATGCCCCTGGCACAGGAGGGGCTGTGGCCATGCTGGCACATCACCGTGCCAGGGGCCGTGGCCATCCTGCCATCCATCATCTCCACCCCTCGGATCCTCCTCTGGAACAACGAGGAAAACACTCAAGGTTTTACCAGCATCTCACATGAGGCATGGGAGAAAAACTGATGGGGCAATCCCAGGCAGCAAGCGACCCAGGCCAGGAATGGGATCAGTCCAGGAAAGGGACTGATGATGGATGCAGGTGTTGGAACATTGATCTGCTCACGGACTGTCCAGGAAGGAGGAAAAGGGCTCGCATATCTCAGGTCTGAGCCCAGCAGCAAACCAGGTGCACTGCTTCAAGAATAGGAACCTGAGAAATATGTTTAAAAAGGAAAGTTGTTCCCTGCAAAAAGCTGGAGAACAATTCAAACAAACAAATCAGAAAAAACAGACCCTTCTCCAGCCACCCCCAGAAACTTTAGTGCCCCTCCATTCCCCATTTTTCATGGAGGCACAAAGTGTGGCAGCTCCTCTTTGGGGCAACAATGGGCAACCTCCCTTTAAGCTGCATCTACAAAGAGATCACACAAACATCACTGGGAAGACGATGGCAGACTACCCTGATCCTTTATATTCTGGAGCATCAAGTACAAAATACCTTCCCAGCCCATTTTTAGAAACAGCCGCTTGTTTTTGCAGAAGGATCTGATCTCTCTCTGCCTGCACCTCCTGCCCTTGCTGCCCAGCCCTCACTCCATCCCAGTGAGAGATCCATCCACGCTTCCACAGCAGAAAGCAGCTGGGCACAGGCTTTCCCTGCACGTCAGGCTTGTGGCATTGCACAGAGAGCTGGCACCCCCCGAAAAACAGAGCTCTGTGTCCCCCCTCAAAGACCTGCAGCTTGGACACAGGTCAGGGCCACAGGCTGGGAATAAAAATCTCCACTCTCTCCCCCAAAAGAAGCTACTTCCCCATTAGCACTGCAGCAAACTCAGGCAGAGTCAGCAAGAGGAAAGCTTTTTAAAGAGATATAACCAAGGATTTTTGTATTGAAACACACGCCACAGATGGCGGAGCAGACGAGGATTAATTCATGAATCATATTTCTCAAATGATACAATCTCTCTTTTCACTTCCATACTTTCCCTTTTTGACTCAGAAGCAGGGATTTAAGATGCCCTTCCCAGATATGAATTTTGCATGAACACACACTGCAGGGGTAAGAAAAAAAAAAAAACCACAGCAGCAACAAAAACAGAAACCCCAGATGTTTAAAAAGATCTCACACGTGAGCAAAGGCATATCCTGTCCATCTACACAAGAACATGTGTGGAAATGCAATATACGCAAGCACAGAGCTGGGAATGGGGTGGGAAAACGCATTCCCTAACATTTGGAGCTTACTAATGCTTCAGCCAGGGTTCTGAATTTCGCAAAAGCTGATTTTCTATCTCCTATCTTCTTCGCCACCCTCGCAGCAAAAGAAAAGCCTTAAGGCAAACATTTCCACCGAGAGGCCCTCCTCGCTCTGCCAGCCGGGTTTGCGCCTCCTCCAGCCCCCATCCATGCTTTCCTTCGGAAAATCCCAGCACAGGCACCGCCAGGTTGCTCTCCAGGAAAAGCTCCTGGAGCCCACAGAACCGAGGGACTGCAGAAATCAACAGAGAGGCAAAACATCCTGCCCCACGCCCACGGATGGGATCGCTACCCCAGCTGAGAGCTGTTTGAAGTGCCAAGGAGAGAAGGAAATGACACGAGAGCTCTTCACCAGCAGGAGACTCCGATCTCCCGGCTCCCGCTCAGCTGGGAAGCTCCTTCAGGCCAGCCAAAGCCATGCCAAGCCCCCAGCCTGTGCAGAGCCACTGCTGCCACCCAGGCAGGAGAAGGGATGGATCCAGGGCGACAAGAACCAGCACCAACATCCCAAACTGCCAGCACCAACATTCCAGACTGCCGGCACGCTGCCCTCCCGGGCACCTCCTCGCCTGCAATACCTTTCTTTCTTCACCAAATCAGCATTTCAGTCATTTTTTTTCCCCACTTTGCACACGAAACAGTTCTGCATGTGCTTAACGGGTTCTTTACACGCTCCTGCACTTGCCACTGGAGCTTTATACACAGAACAAGGGTGAAAAAAATTACTTACCCTTCAGTTATTTCAGCCTTTCCCTGCTCTGTGTGTGACGTGGGCTTCTCTTTTGGTTACTATTTCCAGATTTGGTCTTTGGGTAGGTGAATGGAAGAGGAGAATGAAAGGAGTTGTATTTGATGACGATGGAGGCTGTAAAATAAAGAGAAGCATTTCAGTCAGAACAGTCCCCTCTATACATACAGATCAGATTATATTAAATTAAATTAGTGACACCTACATAAATGCTTCCTACTGTTTTCATGCACACATACAAATATCACAACTGTCAAGGAGAATGTGGCTGTCAGTGATACGGCAGGGGGGGAAAAAAAGAGCAATTTCTAAGATGGAAGGAAAAAAAGGAAATTGAGGGTAAGAACCAGCACTTGAGCAGCAGCAAAGGGGATGCTGCCAGTCTGCAGGAGGCCCGTGGAACTGCCCTGGGAGCCCTGGGAAGGGCCTGAGCAGCGTGGAAGGAGCACGGGTAGAGAACCTGCAGCAACAACCCTGACAGACACTTCTGCTTCCCAAAATACCACATCAGCTTGTGAGACAGCAAGGAGGGAGCCCAGAGTCCCCTGGAATGATGGAAGGACTCCTAGCACAGGAATGAATTAATAATTTGGTCACTGTACCAGCAAGTACCCCCCCCTCCCAAAACTCAGATTAATCTCCCCCCATCTGCTTTAATAGCAGAATTTCTGCAGAGTGTTTTGCCCCTGCACAGCCCCACGTAAACACACAAACAGGCCATGTGGCCTCCCGCAGCCGCAGCTGCTCGGGGCAGGGCGCGCTGCCTCTGACACCGTGCCAGGGCTGAGCCCCTGCCAGCCCTTTGCTCCTGCACCCCTCCCATGCCCACTCCGTGCCCCGCTCCCGTGCAGCCTCTCTAAGGCTTGGGGTACCCCCCCCACATCCCTGTCCATCTTACGTGGCAGCCCGGGATCCTTAAAATACAATTTCCTCGTCACTCATGGGGATGAGGAGTGAGAGGAATGGACTTCCATGCTATTATTTTTCTCATGGCAACTCTCCCATGCTGCGGATGCAAATGGCATCTCCAGCACTGTGAGCCCCGGCCCAGACACTGGAAACACCCCAAAAAAAGCACGTTTACAAAACTACTTGTAAGAATCCATGCCAGGCAGTGGAAAAAAACCAAATCCCTGAGTCAAGGAGACTGTTTGGTTGGAAAAGCACAAAGGTCACCTCAAGGAGTATATAAAAATACATGCTAACATTGAAGAGGTATAAACATAACACTAAATAACAGTTTTTATACCCAGCTCAGCATTTAACACTTGCCCAGAGGCCTTTGATAAATCCCAGGCACTTTAACAAAGCAAGGAAGCTTTTCATTGCTATTTAGCAGAACAGGGCAAGTAAAGCACAAGAGAATAAAACTGCTCAAGACATCAAGGGCCAAGTCAGAAAAAAACAGCCAGGTCTCCACATCCAGCCCCTCCATCGGCAAACACCCCGCCAGGCTGCTGGATTGAAACAGAAATGCTACTGCTAGCCCCAAGCAATGCAGACTCATTAACATTCATTTTAGTGCTATAAAATATATTTTTAAATACTTGAATAATCTGAAGGAAGTGCTAAAGCTCAGAGCATATTTTCAGTACGTCCCAGTGTCTCCAGAGAGATTTCAGACCTCCTGGAAAGACTGAGACCCTCTCGGAGGCCACGGCGTGGGAGCGTGTGGGTACCTCCAGCCACCCAGAAAAGCTGCACACGCAATTCCCTGCCTTTCCTTCTCCTCCCAGACTGTTCAGTCAGAGGTAAATCTAAAAATGTCGTTGCTTTTAATTACTCATGGACAGCAGAAACCCCAAACTATCATTTCCCCCAGGGTTTTAAATGTGTGTGGGTGCTTCTATGTGAATAACACTTGGAAACAGAGGGACCCGATGCCTGCAGGGACACGGCCTCGAGGACCTCGGCAGCAGAAACCTGTCAGCACGGACAAATCCCGCTGAACACCTTCCACGGAACCCCAGG
This sequence comes from Acropternis orthonyx, assembly GCA_035583155.1. Classification (NCBI taxonomy): domain Eukaryota; kingdom Metazoa; phylum Chordata; class Aves; order Passeriformes; family Rhinocryptidae; genus Acropternis; species Acropternis orthonyx. The sequence continues at coordinate 18,706,115 of JAWWEU010000138.1, read as the reverse complement.
TCAGTGTGCAAGGTCCCAGCACCTCATCCCAAAAGCTAACAGAGACAAACAGTGTTTGCAACTTGCGGAGCAGGAGCACGACCAGGGAGAGGAAAGGAGGCATCTCCCCACCCTGGTGAAGAGCAGCAGCCCCACTGATCCCATCAGCTCTCAGGGGTGGGGTTTGGGGTTGGGAAGAGGAGCATTGGTTGTTCCAGTGGTATCCATAAGCACATCCAGAGAAAAACACGGTGTGGATGTCGAGCCACGAAGGCAGAAGAGATTCAACACAGACTCCAGAGGGACACACGGACATACGGAGCACAGCACTGTCTTTTTACCAAACCCAAACGTATCAAGAATGCAAAGGATGCATTTTATCTTGTATAAACACTTTATAAAACGACTCCAGTTTTCCATCTGATCTAGCCAGTCGTGGACTACTTTGGGTAAAATAAAATTGGAGGACTCAAGGAAGGAGAAGAAAGAGTTGTCTTCCTTTTTATTGTGGAAAAAGTTATCACAGAGTTTGAGTTTCACAGGTTCCCCATGTTTTCAGAGTGGTCTTTAATCAGTGTTTTGGTGGGGGGAAAACAAAGGGCCAAGACAGTTCCTTCAGTTCCTGGGTGGGTTCAACAGACACCCACTGCAATTTGCCATCCCAACCTTGGAGACGGCACCTTCCCCAGCACCAACCCAGCACGGGGCACTGGCCGTGGCCGGGGGAGCTGGAGGAGCCAAGGCTGTGATATTTAGAGCCACTCATCTCTTCCCCAGCGTGGCGATGCCGGGACGTGCTCTGGAGCTCAGCCACGGTGGGCCCTGGCACCGCGCAGATGGCAGCGGTTCCGATACCCGGCGCTCGATGCAATCTGCACGAGCTGCAGCAGACACCAAGTTCAAAGTCAAAATGAACATTTGTTCTACAACAAAACACGCTGCAAATGATCCTTAGCAAATTTTAGCTGTTGGTACAGTCAGATAAGAGCACAGTAGCACAGCTCATCCTCGTTGTTCTGCAAGCTCTGTGCTGCTGAACATGAGTGGCAATGCAGAGAGCGAGCAGGAGTTTGTATTTTGGTATAAATTACAGAGCAGCACAAGAGAGCTGAAGTGGGAGCTCCTCTCTTCCCTGCATTGCTTCCCTCACATTTCGAAGCCCATTAAATTGCTTCCTGTTTAGTTGCTTTATTTTGGTTCCTTGCTGCATAAAATTGCTCGGCGCACGCCGAGAGTCAAAGCCGAATAAATAATGGGAAAACTTTCCCTGCAAAAACTCCAAGAGCTGTTATGTAAAGCAGAGAGGGCATCAGCAGATAGAGACAACTCGGAGGCAACCTGAGGGTTGGGATTCTGTGTCAGCTTGACACACAGGGGAAATAACCCTTTAATCCAGTGCAGTGTATTTCATTTACTGTAGTGTTATCCAGTTCGAAGATGTTATGAAAGGAATCCCTGGAGAGACTTAAGACTTCAAAACCAGCCTGAGTTTGAACTTAATTCCACTGTTGCAAAAGGCTGGAGCTGTGGAAGATGACCTTTTCCGTACCTTGCATGCCAGGAGCCATCCTGCCTCATAATGTCACGCCAAATTAGAATATTCTCTTTTTGTTTTACTCGGGATTTTGTTTTCTCTTCTCTTTTTAATTAAAAGCATCTGTCACTATTAATGAAACAGAGGGGGAAAAAGAAAAAATATCAATAACACAAAAAAAAAAAAATAAAAAATTAAAGCCAGTGATGTCCAGAGAGATGAGGAGAGCCAAA